>CM032228.1:107927500-108452500 GCA_019009955.1 Riptortus pedestris | reverse complement strand
GCGAAATTTCACGATAACTTTTCGTTTCACATGTCATAGACACCATAACTGCATTTTGTTTCTTTCGTGTCTGTTTGTTTGTTACCTCTTCACGCATAAACGGCTGAACCGAATTTTATGAAACTTGGTATATATATATTACTACTAACCCAACTTAGACTATAGGCTATATTAATTTTCTCTGAGACGAACAGGAGTGGGCGTTATAAGGGAGGTCTGAAATTAAAAATAGCGATATTTCGTTTTCTATTGGTTTTTCGGCAAATATGCACATAACAAATGTTCTTTATATTGTTATTTAGAGTAACTTTTGTTATATACACTTTTTTCGTATACCGAAATATAAACGAGATATAGACTAAAACCTATAGCGGAAGTGAAATATTTTATTTGGCACAATAGACTCAACCGAACTAAATAAAACTCAGTATGTGTATTAGCAGTAACGCCTTCATTATAATAAACCGTACCAACATTTCTAGGGACGGGCAGGAGTGGGGGTTATAAGGGAGGCCTGAGATTAAAAATGGTGATATTCCGTTTCCTATTGGTTTTTCGGCAAATATGCACACAACAAATGTTTTTTATTTTGTTTTTTAGAGTAACTTTTGTTATATACACTTTTTTCGTATACCAAATTATAAACGAGATATAGACTAAAACCTAAAGCGGAAGTGAACAATTTTATTTATTCGAGGTTGAACCGATTCCAACGAAACTTGGAATATATAAATTAGCATTAATTCTTACATGGTTATAATCTGCATTAAAATGTTTAGGTTATAACGGGAGGGGGGACTATAAGGGAGGCCTGAAATAAAAATTCGGGATATTTCATTTTTTATGCCAAACCAACCACGGGTACGAGCCCTAAACACTGAAACGGGTAAATGTCAAAATATTGTGCAAAGTAAAGTTTAAGAGGAATGGTGAAACGATTGATAGGAAAGCAGTTATAATGAGAGCAATTAAAGATACTTGGGCACAAGGATTGGTTTCAATGCTCTGTATAAAGCTATAAAGCGACTAAAAGACATTTTCTGAAAGGTGAAAGTAATGATTGACAAACAGTGATTAGACGGTATGTCATGGGGGAAAAAAACCTAAGAGCTGGCCTGGAAATAAGAAGACTCGGGAAAATATTTCGTATTGGATATATTCCTTATATCCAAATACAACAGTACATTCCTAAGCGAGCCAAGAAGTTGCCAGTTAACGCATCTTTGACTACTCTTTACTCCGTAACTAAAATCATTCGTTCATCATCGAGAAGGCAATATAGATATAAAGAATGTTGCCCACCAAAAGTGTCTTCTAGCATAGTTTCATTTTTTGAAATCTTGTCTTATTATTCCTCCATCTCTATTTTTCAACACGATTCGTCATACAGCGTCCAAAAATTAACTTTTTTTAATTTTACATGTTTTTTTTTTCCAAGTACTAACATTCATTAGTTTTGACCTCTTTTCTGATTGGCAGCCACCTTTCTTATTCCGCCTACCTCTCTCATCTTGTATTTTCATTACTATATTGAGATGTTTTATTATGATGGACTTCTCTTGTACTGTTAACCCCCACCCATAAACTTAATAATCCAAGCTATTTTCTTTGCGAAATATTAGTTGAAGATATTTTTCTAAAAAAAAATCCTTCTGACTTCAAGGTAAATTTGTGTTACAACTTTTCAAAGACCAGGTATCCTCAATGTAATAATAATAATCATAATAACAAGAGATTTTCATGGTTTTTTCTTTTGAGAAGAAATCCCCCATCCAAATAATTTTCTTTTTAATGATATTTGAGTAACTTTAAATAGCTTTAGCTTCTCAAAGGAAATAATTCTTGATTTTTATAATGTAGAATTGCTGAATAAGGTCAGGCTTCCAATTCTAATTTGGGTGATAAAAATGACTGGGAAAGAAATTATTTACATATGACTTATATTGATTCACAGAATTTATTTTGTCATAAGGTTTACAGTAAGCTTAAGTATTGCAGAATTTTACAAACACTTCAATTTAATATTATCGTAAATTATGCATTTTCCTAATTGTTCGAACTTCCTGTTCTACAGAAAATAATGTAAAATTAGAACATTATTGGAAAACAAAAAAACTTGACATGAAAATGCCAATTACAGATTTAATGTTATTAAAATTGAATTTCCTTTATTCTGGTCATGAAATCATCAAGAAAAAAAAATGTTAGCCAACATACAAATGTATGTGTAACCATAAATAAATGTGGACGTTTTCTTTTTCTGAGTAAAACTCCGGGAGTCATATTGTTTCGGAATGTTTTACAACTCACAGAACTGAATAGAAATTAAATGTTCCTGTCACTAGAGCGGTAAAATAGCGATTTGACAAATTGAAACTCCATTTCCACAATACATTTATAGCTTCATTGTGAACTTGGGGTAGTAAGTGAATAATTTTTTGTTCCCATATTCCTCAGAGAAATTTTTCAGTCAGTGAAATGAACGCAAAGAATTGGACAATTTCTATGAGAAGAATATGTTTTGGAAAGACCAGAAATATACATCTTCCACAGAATATTGTAGCGATAAAGATCATCTATATATATAAAATTGTAACCTCTGTCTGTACATTGATTTTTTTCGCGAAATTTCACGATAACTTTTCGTTTCACATGTCATAGACACCATATCTGCATTTTGTTTCTTTCGTGTATGTGTTGTTTGTTTGTTTGTTTGTTACCTTTTCACGCATAAACGGCTGAACCGAATTTTATGAAACTTGGTATGTATATTACTACTAACCCAATTTAGACTCTAGGCTATATTAATTTTCTCTGAGACGAACCGGAGTGGGGGTTATAAGAGAGGCCTGAAATTAAAAATAGCGATATTTCGTTTTCTATTGGTTTTTCGGTAAATATGCACATAACAAAAGTTGTTTATTTTGTTATTTAAAGTAACGTTTGTCGTATACCGAAGTTTAAATGCGTTATACGCTAAAAATTATAGCGGGAGTCAACAATATTATTTACCAAAAAAGACTCGGCATGTCAATTAGCATTAATACTTCCATGATTATAAATTAAATTAAAAATTTTAGGTTCGAACGGGAGGGGGGTTAAAAGAGAGGCCTGAAACAAAAATTCACCATATTTACATGTATAAGAGACGGGAAATATAAAAATATCAAAGACTGTGAAGCCTTATCGAACAAATAATTCTATTATTAGCAAATCCACGGCAAAGATGGGTATCAATCCTAAACACTGGGACGTGTAAATTTCAAAATATTGTGCAATGTAAAGCCTGCTAAAAAATACCATCACCATTCAGCCTCAAATGAATTCCCGGGCAAAGCCGGGTATCTGAGCTAGTATATATATAAAATTGTAACCTCTGTCTGTACATTGATTTTTTTCGCGAATTTTCACGATAACTTTTCGTTTCACATGTCATATACACCATAACTGCATTTTGTTTCTTTCGCGTGTGTTTGTTTATTTGTTTGTTTGTTTGTTTATTTGTTTGTTTGTTACCTTTTCACGCATAAACGGCTGAACCGAATTTTATGAAACTTGGTATGTATATTACTACTAACCCAACTTAGACTTTAGACTATATTAATTTTCTCTGAGATGAACAGGAGTGGGGGTTATAAGGGAGGCCTGAAATTAAAAATAGCGATATTTCGTTTCCTATTGGGTTTTCGGCAAATATGAACATATCAAAAGTTGTTTATTTTGATATTTAGAGTAACTTTTGTTATATACACTATTGTCGTATACCGAAGTATAAATGAGTTATAAGCTAAAAACTATAGCGGGAGTCATTAATTTTATTGGGCTCAAAAGACTCAACCGAACTAAATAAAACTCGGTATGTTTATTAGTGTTGACGCCTTTATTATCATAAGCCATACCAACATTTCTAGGGACGGGCAGGAGTGGGGTTTGTAAGGGAGGCCTGAAATTAACAGTAGTGATATTTCGTTTCCTATTGGTTTTTTGACAAACATGCACATGACAAAAGTTGTTTATTTTGTTATTTTCAGTAACTTATGTTATATTTACTTTTGCCGTATAGAAAGGTATAAACGAGATATACACCTAATTCTAAAGTGGGAGCCAACAATTTTGTTGAGCTCAAACGATTTAACCGAACTTAGCAAAACTCGGTGTGTGAATTACCATTAATTCTTCCATGATTATAAGTTATATTAAAAATTTTAGGTTCAAAGGGGAGTGGGGATTATAGGTGAGGCTGAAATGAAAAACTCGCTTTTTTTATTTTCTATTTGTTTTTCGGCAAACGTGAACATAACAAAAGTTGTTTACTTTGGTATTTAGAGTAATTTTTGTGTGCATTCACTTTTGTCATAAAATGAAGTAAACACGGGATATACGCTAAACGGGAGTCAATAATTATATTACTACTTATTTAAGGGGTTTTAATAAATGAATATTATGACAAATGATGTTATGTTTTCGTCTTATATGATAGTTCAAAGTATGATTCGGATTAGTGAGGTTATAAATCTTCGTCACCCCCTCCTCATTTATTTATTTTTCCTAGAAAATAACTTTGTTATTAATTCCAATAGAAATATAAACTATAAGAGCATTTCCATTATTTAATTTGTATAATGTACCTTGATGTTATTGAAACAAATATGTAATATAATAACAATTAAACGTTAATGGTAATGTCATTATGACAAAAAACAATATGCGTTTATACTCGATATGATATTTTCAGGGTACCACTATTATTTAATTCCAGCCGGTAGATAAATTATAAAATAATGTTTTGCATCAATAATATAAGTAGAAGAATGTTGAGAAGTCTCATGCGGGAACGGAAGATGATGGGAGCCTTGCCAGTTAATTGAGTTTACTTATTTCCCGTCTGGCATTACTGGAAGCGATTTCCAGTGAGATTCACTATTACAAATATAATCTTACGTGCAAAACTTTGCCTATGCTATGTGAGCTCGGATTGGCTTTTGAAAGGAAATATGTTCATTATAGATAAGATTTAATTGTAATAAATGCTACCCATGATTATGGTTTGAACTATTGAAAAACGGTGAGTCAAAAAATGTAGAGGGATAGATAAGGAACACATTTTCATTTATCCTTCAAAAATAAAATTTCTATTCTATTAATCCCCAAAAGTTACGCTTCAGGGTTGGCTATTTCGGAATATCATTACGTCGTGGAGGGAAGTGTAATTGTACACATTGAAGTCTTACTATCATAATACCATCATTAGTCAGTCAAGAATGATTTCCTCGGGCATCGCCGGGTACCTTAGCTAGTTCATTTATAAAAGAAATAATACATTTCTTTATTTCTCCTGACAATTTGTAATTATCATAATGTTATGTAAATTACGTATTGTTACAAAAATTAAACGTTAAAACGTTAAAAGATAGTCACGTATTTGGGAAGTACGGAGAAGATCAAAGGGGCCGACAGATGTTCTCGGCAATACCTGATTTGTTCTGGACGCGTCTATTCCTTCTCATTTGATGTTTTTCCGCCAAGCTATATAAGGAACCCTGCCCCACCCGAGTTAGTTAGTTTGTTCTCAGCTGTCTTATCTGTGCAACATTGCTACTTAATTGCAGTGCGGTAAAGTGTTTTATGTGAAGACAGTGTTATGCCGTGACTCTGTAAAGAACAGTATAGTGCCGTGTTTAAGACTGTGCAGTGGCGTTAACCTCGTGAAGATCAGTACAGTGCCGTGTTTTTGTGAATTTCAGTGATCGTGAGTGAGTTATTGGACTGTGTAATAACAAGAACAGTGAAGCTATCAGCGCATACTGTCAGTAGTAGTTAAGAATAATTAACCAAGTGTGTAGTGCATTGTTAAATAAATTGTTCAGTGATAAAAACTCTGAAGATTGTGTATGTTTAATTTTGCAATCTAAAAGAACTCTAATAAACGTAACAGTATATTATGTTATCACATACCATATCTGGTAATGCTATTTCACAATTAATTGCTGGGATTCTGCCGAACAAAGGATCGTAAATAATATTAACGTATAGTAATGTTTAAAATATCATTACAAATGCTTGCAAGTAACTACAATATCATCATCATAAAAAAAAGTATTAATCTAACAATTGTAATTACAAGAGTAAAAGTAGACACATCTGTTTCACCGGTGACCGTTTTCGACAACTGAAGATTAATGTTCTGTAAGTCAGTAACCATAATTCTATTGTACTTCTGGTTGTCATCTAAAATACGCTCATTAGAAATGCCTCCCAAAAGTATTGAAACACACCTTGCGAACCTACGGAAATGCTTAAGAACCTGGTTAAATTTTGAACATTTACGGAACACCTAGAGAAAGAGAGAGAGAACCATGCAGACAGAGAAGTGCAGA
The DNA here is from genome assembly GCA_019009955.1 of Riptortus pedestris. NCBI lineage: Eukaryota > Metazoa > Arthropoda > Insecta > Hemiptera > Alydidae > Riptortus > Riptortus pedestris. The sequence goes on along the minus strand of CM032228.1, from coordinate 108,446,123 downwards.
TTGTTGTTCAAGTAGTTAATAGATTCGAAATTAGGTAAGCGAAATGATACGATTAATATATCCATGGTAATTAAACGAAATTTTATCTCTATATGAAAATAGATGAGAACATTTACGGTTCGTTTCTAATTACACATATTAGGCTGGTGTTTCCTTCCGCTCCAGTAACAATAACCATATATTTACATGCAAACAAGCCCACATGCATTGATAAGGTAGTTATTAATTCTGTACGATTAGTGCTAGCTAGGAGTGGACGGGAATCTAAACATTCAACAAACCTAATAAAAGCATGGTCTAAACCAGAATTAGTGTTCTACTACAGTCCTGAGCCTATTCTCATGCAAATACCTTCAAACGGCTTATAATGCCCCCCCCCCACCTCTCCGCCTCACTAACTCCTTCAGACTCCATCACCCCCCCCCCCCCAAATATTCCCACTCTTTTTAAAGGGTTCATATTTTCTGTCAGCCTTAATCTTGCAACTTACCTTTTGAGAATAAAAAAAATTAATGTTCAGCATAATTTATTTTATAATGTTCAATGGCAATCAAACTTTTGATTAAACGAAAATTACTATTAAGTATTAATGAAGTCTTATAGAATTTTTAATTTTTGGTATAAGAATTCTTCTTTCCCCGTAATAAAGGATGAGTTCTCTATAATCATCATTAAATATTTCTACGAATTACAACCTCAAAAGAAACGTTAATGTCCCATTTAAAAGAAATTACCTACCATTTGTTGAAGTTACTAGCATTAATCCCCATTACTACAATATTATTGTAATATTCAGCAGATTTGTATTAAGAGAAACCAACTTTTGAGGTTGCACTCATGACACCCAGGAGATGACGAAAAGAGGTCGATTCAAATATATATATATATATATATATATATATATATATATACACACACACACACACACACACACACACACACACACACACACACACACACACACACAAGCTAAGGATCCCGGCTTTGCACGGGAAATAATTTGGGGCTGAATGGTGCTGCTATTTTTTTAAGTATTACTTAATTAACCCTGGAGCAGTCGCGCGGTTGACAATTGTCACCCACCAGTCAATTTTTATGAGTCATTCCCTTTCACTAACTCCCACCATTCTTTCCCTTCCCGTATCTTCCAAGAAGACCCTATTGTTCGAATCTACAGTGTCGTCGTTCAGTTTACCCTTCACGTAAGAAAAGTATTCCACCTCAAACTAGTTTGGTTGACAAGTGTCCCCCACGCGACCGTTTAAGATATTTTACCGGTAAGTAATTTTTTCTTTAGCAATTTGTTTTATGACATAGATATTTACCAATTTGTTATTCTTCATCTATTTTGATTGCTTTCTTTCAATAGAAATTCAAAAATTGTGGGACAATTCCAAGGGAAACGGCATGGAGTCATGTTACCATTCAATGAGTAGGCAAAGATTTGCTTTTCTGCTGAGATGTTTACGATTCGATATATGCATGATAGAGTTTCACGTACAGAAATTGATAAATTTGCTCCAATCAGAGAGGTGTTTAAAATTGTAAATAATAACTTCCCCAAATTCTTCATTCCGAGTGAATATATCACCATAGATGAGCAGTTATTAGCTCTCCGGGGCAGATGCCCATTTAGGCAATACATTCCAAATAAGCCAGCTGAATACGGCATCAAAACATTCTCACTAGTAGATGCTAAAATGACGTATACGTTCAACTTGGAAACATATGTAGGTGTTCAACCGGAGGGTCCATACCGGTTGAGTAATTCACCCATAGACGTTGTACTGAGATTGGTGGAACCGGTAAAAGGATCCCACAGGAATATAACTGGAGACAATTGGTTCAGCAGTATTCCTATGGCCAAAAAATTGTTAGAAACTAAAGGGCTCACATATGTTGGTACCCTCCGGAAAAACAAAACTGAAATCCCCAAGGAAACCAAACAAACACCGCTCTGCATTCTCGTCAATGTTTGATCTTCAAGTAGGCTGCACACTAGTTTCTTACTGTCAAAAAGAATCGGGCAGTTCTCCTAATCTCAATTTTGCATCATGACTATTATATCGATGAGGAAACAGGTGAGTTGTCTAAGCCTGAAATCGTAACGTGTTATAACCACACTAAAATTGGGGTAGTACTTAAAAACGCTTTTGTTTGCTTTTACAATATATTTTTCAAGATTGTTTTTATTTATAAACCTTTTCTACCATTGCAGTAAGGCATAAAGATTAATGATTAGGTAAGTAATTAAATTATAGGATACCAAAAACAAAAAAATTCTGTGGGTGACACTGGTCAACCATGCGACCATTCATGTAACTGTTAATCACGCGACTACTCCAGGGTTAAACATTACACACATAAACACAATAAAACAGTTACTCTAAAACTAGGAAATAGCACTAATATATTAGCAGATTTCCCTTAAGGGAAATCAGCTATTGAGGTCGTACTCATGATGCGAGTTTCGAAAAATGTCTTCAAATGTCCATCGATCCTACCCATGAAATGATGAAAATGAGGTCCCTTCAAAATTATATATATATATATATATATATATATATATATATATATATATTTATATATATATATATATATATTTGTCTGTTAACGCTCTAGCGGTCGCAATTTTTGTTTGATCGTTACCTAACTTAGAATTTAATCGTTTTATGTAAAAAGGAAGATCAAGTTCGTTAATGGCTGAAATCGGACCAGTGGGAGGGGGGGGGGTTTAGATGGGGTTTTTTTGAAAATTAAAAATATCTCCGTTATTATGCGTCGGATCGAAAATTTTTATAGAATGAATCCTATTGGAAATTAAATTACTATAAATATTGTTCTATACATTTATTCTGTATCTTGAATATTAACGGAGATTTTTGCATTTGTATTCTGCGTGTGGTCGGCAGAAGTCAGCCGGTCAAAGTAATGGTGGTGGTAACGTCATGTTCGGACTTTCCGCCGACAGCTCTGGCGGCCTTTTCCGTAACTATTCGTCCCTCGTGAATAGGTTTAGAGGTTTCTTACTACTACAGTTGTTATTAGGCAGATTTCTCTATTGTATAACTTCACGTGGGAAATCTGCTTAGTTTACGCAGCCCCTGCGTGACGAACTTTTTATAATTTCATATGATATCTAATAATACCGCTTAAAAATTTAAAAAAATAAAAACACTACTTACAAGCTAATTAAAAATTAAATACACTTATATAAAACAATACATAACAGAAAACAGTAACACCATTCTCTCCATCGATGTTAAACATGTGTTTATTCACCTTTCAGTGCCCTGAGATCACTCCTACTACATCTGTGAGTTCCCTTCTAGGCAGTCTAAAGTAAATTTCCCAGTTTCTACTCTTTTCAAACAGTTGAGAGTCTTCATATTCGTAACGAACGTGAATGTGGGATGTGTCTTTCCCATACTTTTTTGAATTCCTTCCTGAGCAAATTCGTCATGGAGCTCATAAGAAGTGATGAAGATACTCCGATAAAGGTTACTGTTCCAAGTGGGGTTTCCATTCACCCTCTATTAGCCAATTTATCTGCATATTCATTTCCTTGGATACTGGCGTGTCCTAGTACCCAGTATATTTCCACCCTTCTATTAAATCTTGCTAATAGTACCAGCATCATAACGTGCTCTTCCCCAATTCTGGAACTTATTGCTGGAGTTCCCCGTGCCCTGACTCTGCCGGACTATCAGCTAGAATTTAATATCCTTTTCCACCATTTTAAGCTCAGCTAATTGATGGGATGCTGCAAAAATTGCAAAGATTTGGGTTTGAAAACTATTGGAGTGGGTGTCAAGGTAATCCATTCGTTTAGGTTATTTGCACCCGCCTTGCGCCATACTCCTCCCCCGGTCTGCTCTTCCGTCTTGGAACATTCCGTGTAAACATTGAGTCCATTTGGCTGTTTAAATCTGCCAGTTTTCAGTTGGCAGGGCCCATATTTGTCCACCTTAAACCTTTTCTAAAATACGAGAATCTTTTCCATTATATTCGATGGTATATTAAGTTTCGGTATATTCCCAATGTTTGAAACGGCCTCAGGATGGCATTCCGTCAGGCTGAATTTTGGATAACCTTTATTCTTACCATTCAGATCATTGATTTCTTTGCGTCTCAATGAAGATTTCTATTGAAATGAGATCATCTCCATTGTTATAGTGGGCGTTGAGTTAATTGCTCCTATGATTAGCAGGCAGACCAACCTCTGCAATTTCGTGAGCATTCCGATATTTGCTTTAACATTCAATTTCTGCTACCACACCACACATCCATATCCAAGTATCGGCCCTGTTATTGCTGTGTACATTCAAAGGACCATGTATGCCATGCCTTCATTCCACATGTCTTCGCACAGAAGCTCCAAAAGATCAAATGGGCACTAACAGCCATGTTGGTTCAATTCAAATGTTTATTTTTCTATTTACGTCTAATTCGTTTCCGTAGTCTTTAAGGACATTTAATGTCTCACCTATGTATCTATTGCATGCCCGTAAGCCGTAGTTTTATTTTATTACAACTAACTGACGTAAATAATTGCAATTCACACAGAATAAATATAAGGAAGGATGTTTAATTACGTTTTTTAAATTTTTTAGCAAGTCGTCCTCCAATATCACTGCCCGTAAAAAATAATTTGATTTTTTTTATATAGGAGCCACCTCCCTCCAACCATTGTCATTGACATTTACTAAGTGATATATATTACTTAATCTTTGTATGTATTGTGTTGATAGTACAAATATTATATGGTACAGAATAACGTTTTTTTTAGATGATAACAGTTGAAATGTCCCGAAAAAAAATCACTGATTTAATACCTTGCATAATAAGTGATTAAAATTTGATGAGAGAACTTCCATCTTGCAGGGCCTATATACTTTTTGAAAAGGTATTTTTCGGGTCTACATCTACGTAGTTTTTCCCACCTCAAGTCAATAGTCAAGCCACTTTTTCTAACATATCATTTGCTTGTAATATTTAACTATATTGTTGCAAATAAACGAATAAATATATATAAAAAAAAAAAGTCTACGAAATGTCCTTTCCTGTTTTATTTTATTTTTTAGTATGAGGTTCCACTATCCAATTAAAAGACAATTCCTTTTTCTTTTAATCCATTATTAGAAGAATAAACAAAAATAGATATTATTTGCTCTTGATAACTCTAAATACAAAGAATACAAAATCTTAATCCCACTAGGAAAGATGCCTCAATGTAAATAAAATTCTAGGCATTATCTATTAGAGGCATGGTTTATTCCCTATCAGTACAATGGATTTTTGCATCAGAACGTTGGGATTATCAATATTAGTGAAATATCATATTTCTGATGCTGATGTTTCGCTAGAATGGTTTAAATTTGTGGCACAGACCCAGGAAAACTTCATCGTACTCAGAATAAGCTAATGCAATCAATAGTTACTATACTTATATTTGTAATCGACTATCCTGTTATATATAAATTTGTTAAAAAATGTTTTCCAGAAGAAATTTCATCAATGAATAAATACTCAGCTTAATGTATGTATGTAAACTAATTTCATGCTATTTAAATTTATTGTATCGGTTTTTTTTTTTGTTGTTTCCTATTTTTAAATATGTTTATTTTTTCCAAAGGAGCGAAAAGGATGGCTTCCTCTCTCGGTTTGTTTTTAGCTGAAGATAATATTCCTGAAGAGGCTTTACTTAGTTCCCTCGATTCTTAATAAAGTGGAGCCATAATGTAAAGCTTTTTTTTTTTTATAAATTTGTTGCTTTGCTTCTTAGTGATGCAAATTATTATATTTTATCTTAAATCATTTATTTCAATGAAAACGACTATCAAAATCCGTTTTAGGGCTTTTAAATTATTTTACTGTTGATTTATACCAATGATTGATTTTTTGTAATGGCGATTAGAAATATATAAAAAAAATAATGGAAAACAATACAATTACTCTACAAGTGAAAAAAAAATACATCTGTTCCTGTAAATACGTGTTATTCCTGAACATTTATCACTGATGACATTTAATCTACAGGTCGCCTTCCATTTCAGCCCCAGGGATTTATACTGAAACAAAGGGCTTAGCCCGAGAGGGAATGACAACTCTGAAAAGCTGAGGGTATATTTTTTTAATTCAATTTCTTCTACAGGCCTCCCTGGAAGGCTTATCCATTGCAGTTCTAATCTTGTTATCAAAGATACGACTCAACTTAAACTCCCATTAAGGTGTTACTTCCAATTAATTGTCTATCAATCATACGTATTATGTATCTTACAATTTCCAATTGTTTTTCTGAGTATAAACCTCCCAATAATAATAGAATACTAAATAAAAAGTATGCCTTTACATTGGGAATTCAAGAGTTAGGTGGGCTGAAGAAGAACTGAAAGAAGTTAACTTAAGTACCAAAAGATACTTCCCTCTCTACAAGAACTACCGAGTTTGATTTCGAAATTACAGAAAACTCTTGAATAAAAGCAGAGTTTTGAAACTCCCTGAATGTATGTGTACAATATATATATATATATATATATATATATATATATATATATATAAATATACATATACATACATATAGTACCACATAATTAAATATTCGCTTAACCTTGAGACATATTTGCTACTATTTCCCTGCAACGGAACGGTTATGAAACGAAGATTATTGGAACCAGATTTATTGTCATATAATCGTACATAAGGGGCTCAGGTTAGCCACGTGAGTTAAAGCGTTGACTTTAATCTCACATGGTAAACCTAGAGTGGCGAGTTCGACTCTTGCCTGGGCAAAGGAAATTATTTATTGACGAAATTCATTAAATAACATCCTAAGTCTCACCCTGGCTAGAAATGGGTGGTAACCTGTAGATAACCCGTCGCAATTAGCCTCAGTTGCAAAAAGGTAGACGTTAATAAATAATATTAAGAATAATAATCATGAACTTCAGTGGAGTACCTCTATGATTTACTTACATGATATAGTTCATGACGGACCGAATCATTGGTTCTTGTTTCAAATCGTTGAGTATTTACTAAAATTTACGAAGGTCAAAGAATTGAAAGCAAATATCCATTCATTATCTGAGAAATTCAATTATTAAGAAAACTACATAATGAATATTCTAATTAATTGTTTCAAATATAGGATCATTAAATAGTTAGATAAAAAAGTTATCAATAATTTCAATTAAACAATGAAAACTTGAATACCTTGAATCAAATAAATAAATAAAAAAAGCCCACCCTTTCATTTAGTCACATTATAATGGATCAGGTGGATAAAACCCTTGAACAAAAAAGCATCAATACAATTAAGTAAAATAACAATGTTTTAATGAATGAACAGATATAAACATATTTATTTTATTAATTAAATTGTATAATAAAATCTTTTCAGTCAGCGATTATTCCAGGAATCATTATAATTATCAAGCATTGAAAAAAAAATTCTCTCATATTTCCATTTGTTTTTTTTTTTTAGAAACTACCAATTAAATACCCATTTCAAAGCAGTGACAGCTAAATCGTTAAATTAAATGTTAAACCTAGAGAGGTGAATTGCAGCCTTTGGAATACGAATTTACGGAGTGACTGACTCATTAAATAAAATAAAAGTGTGTGTGTGTGTGTGTGTGTGTCTGTTACCGCTCTAGTGGTCACAATTATTGTTTGATCGTTACCAAACTCGATATTTAGTCGTCTTATGTAAAAAGAAAGATCAAGTTCGTTAATGTCTGAAATTGGACCATGGGGATGGGGGTTTAGAGGACCCCCCCCCCCTAATATAGAATGAAGAATATTTCTATCTATCTGTTCAGCTCTGAGCGGTTGGCAGACCTGTTTGTTTACAATTCAGACGCTTTATGTAGGGAGGTTGTTAAAATTGCCTGGATGATTTCTTATTATCACAAACGGTAATTAGAAATCTTATAGTCAATTTTAAAATTTATTCACTTAATATTCACGTTGTGTTAGTATGTAGATTTATCTATTGTTAAACTTCACGAGGTAAATCTGCTTAGTTTACGCAGCCCGTACATATGGACTTTATTATTAGAGTAAAGATATTAACATCTGCTTTAGATAGAATTTGGATGACTTCTGTTTTTACCATTGTTCTGCAGCCTTGGACGCATTAAAATACAAAGGCGCATACTATAAATCCTCACACTTTTTATCTCGCCTCCACTTCGAAAAATATATATCCTTTGAGAAAGAAATAGCCACCCGGTTGGGGCGCTAGAAAATTGGTACATTCCTACTTTAATCGTGTCCGTAGCGTGTTTTTTTATACAAAAGTTCCCAAAATGTGTGTGACTCCGAATTCCACCATTTCATTAGAATTGAGAAACATTCATATAATATGACTTCGTCTATGATAATTGCTAGGAGACCTTTCGACTGTTCTAAAAAAATCGTCCGTATGAATGGTTAAATACTCGAATGAAGTATGCTACGATAAATTTATCTGTCTGGATTTGGGCGGGATGATGGAGGTCCATCATCAATGGAAGGATATCTCGGCTAATAAGAAATGAAATATAAATTATTCGTCCGAAACTGTAGCAGTAAACGTAATTTTTTAATCCCAGCGACAAAATAATTATCATTTTTAATGAATCAATGTCAACACAATACTCTAATATTGCGGACATCTATTCCAGAGTACTGTAATGCTAAAGAAAAAAAAAATAGGAGATATATAAATCTGGAAATATCACAGTGAGAAAATATATCTTGATATAATGCAAAGGATATTCTTACAGATTATATCGGTATTTAAAGATTTTTGAATAGGAAATATTTGCAAGAGATATGTTATGATGTTAGAGTTAATAAATTAGGATGAATAACAAATGACGTAAGGTACTCCAGGTTTCATCAAGCATTCTAAAACATACACACACTTCAATTGCAAACGTTGATGTAATATGTCCTCTACAGGGAAACTTATCTACATATTGGTTCAACTACAGTTAATTTGCTGAATCAATTGTGCAAATACTGCAGTGAAATTGCTTAAATAACTTTCAATACTTTTCCTTATTAGCATTATCGGATTATTCAAGATTATTTTATCTCACTCGTTCTGTACAAATCAACTCTTCATTCTCGGAACAATAGGAAAGAGGAAACTGATAATTTTTTTGGTAAATGTAAGCAAATATTTTTTAGACAAAGAGCTGCTGGGTTGAATCAACAGCAGTCACAGATATACAAAGATTAATTTGGAGTAAATGTACATTGAAATACCTAGTTCCTTAAATGCGTTGAAAAAGGAGCACTAAGTCATTTTAAGTTTAGCGACAGTCAGAAGCCTGATAGAATTATACCGACTGATTTTGCATACGAGGTTGAAAGATGGCGGAATCAGATGTAATGTAGACAGGCTTCTTAATATACCATCCTTTCATGGAACTATATATATAGAGTTACTGTACATGTTATGGTAATCGACTGACAATTTGCATCATTGTAATCTTTTATATTGTCAATAATAATTAAATAATAGTCATATGCGTTATAAGGCGACACAACTGATTTTTAAATGTTTTTTTAAAATTAAATTGAATGCTTTATTTGCAAGAATCTAATGACAAGGGGATGATGGTGGACCTCCAAATAATATTTAGCTGCTAGGGATTCATGTCATTACTGTTTTATCAGGGAATTGGATTTTTATATAAATCTATACATAAATTCTATTTCACAAGAAAGCTCTTTGAAGTTGGTTTCTATCTGCTCATCAAACAGAACTGAAAGTGAGCAATGAAGTGTGATCAATTTCTTGAAAAAGTTAGCGCTCTGAAAATTGGCGAATGAAAAAACGTCTCAAGACAAGCATGGATGATGATACAGTGGGTAAAGATTTTCTTTAATGCCCATACCTCATGGCTCGAGGGTCGCTCCCTCATATATTGTTGTTCACACCCTTTTCATTTTTCTTTTCCTCCAATACATCCAACAGGCCTATCAGGGGAGGAAAAAAGAAACAATATTCCTAAATCAAAAACTTATTAAATGAGTAGAAAAAGATTTAATCTCATGTGACTTATAACTTAAAATGTTAAGTGGGAGGAAATTCATGTATGCCGGGATATTACTCAGTGCCGATAATTTATAGCTAAGTAAAAATCTCATGCGATAAATATTCGTCCTAATCAGCCTTAGTTTAAAAAAAAAAGTCCGTCACGCAGGGGCTGGCCGTGAATTTCCCGGCATACATGAATTTCCTCAAATACAAATGTCAAGAAGTTTTTTGGATTAATATACAATTTATGTTTTGAAGATTGATTAGTCTGGGATTTCTATAGGTTACCTCCATTTTCAAACCATGATGGGACAGGATTTTATTTAATAAGTCCACTAAATAAGTTTCTATTGAAGAAGAAAGAACGGAATCTCGATTCAAGTGTGGTAAACATACCGCATTAACATTCATAGTAAACCTGAGCCATTTTAGGACATATATTCTCACACACACACACACACACACACACACACACACACACACACACACACACACACACACACACAGACACACACACACACACAATTTTGAACGGACCTCATTTTCGTCATCTCCTAGGTATGACCGATGAACATTTGAAGAAAAATTAGGAAAATCACGTCGTGAGTACGACCCTCAATAGCTGATTTCCCTTAAGAGAAATCTCTAAAAGTCTGACACGCCGGTGCTGCGTAAATTAAGCAGATTTCCCGCGTGATGATATAACACACTTTTGATGTTATCTTACCACATGTCCTCTATTTATGTATTAAAAAAACCAATGATTAGAAGGGGGAGGAGGTTAGTGATAGCGGAAAACTAGAAATTATAGCATATTGCTAGAGATACGAAATAATGCATCAAACAACTATTATAGAGCACTAACAGTTTAACGTGATTGGTTCTAAAACATTTTACGACCCACATCACCGAATCATAAAAGATATTTTGGAATCACCCCTATATACCCTCACTGTTTCAGGTACGATATCCGCCAATAACAAATATGATCTTCAGTGCAACTGAAGTGGCTAAGTGGTAGGTATGGTATAGATCAAATAAACATTTTCGAGTAAAGAACGAAAAATCTTAATTTATGACGTCATCGCATAACGTATTTGCATTTATCACTCAGTCAAAGTTCATTGGAAACCATATTTGGTATTTAAGTTCAGAACAAAGCGGTTCAGCACATAACTGCTTGTCATTAATATGGATTGCTTAGGAGTGGAGGTTTACTATATGTTGATATCTATAAAATGAAAATTTTTCTGTTAATAATCAAGAAACTGAAAAAAACAAAACAAAAAACATAAATGAGAACCATCATAGAAAATTAAATTTGTAATAACATTGACTCACAATACCCTACCACTCCCCAAAAGTGTCGCGGACTTAGCAACTAAATTACACTATATATAGAACCTTAAAGCTAGGAGACTAACCTATTATATACAACACCAACTTAAACTAATATATACAATAGAAATAAAATGTAGAAAACACGATGAAAAAAAAAAAAAAAAATTACACTTACTCTTAAGCTATTATCATTTATTAGAGACCGCTTTTTACAACCATGGCGAATTTGGACGGGTTATCTACAGGTTACCACCCTGAAGCCCGGGGTGGGACTAAGGATTTTATTTATTGAGTTCGGCACTAAATAAGTTCCTACTCTTAAACTAGGAAACACAGCTAATATATAAATTTTACCAACTAATTCATTAAATAAATCACGCTGCTAATCTAGCTCCTTGGAAGAGGAGTCAGTTTCGATGTGTCCACTTCTGGGGTGTGGTTTATGAATCTGTAGGTTATGTCCTGAAGAAGTGTCGTAGGAGATGGAAACATATGGATTGATAAACAAGTTAGTAAAAGGGATTTCATTGTTTTATCCCCTTTCTACATTACATCTCAAAAATGTGCAACACCCTCGAATTAATAATTAATTTTCTATTTATTCTGGAATTAGGAATAACTCTCTGGTGGCAATTGTATTTGAAACTAATGAAGCTACATAAAGTACACAACGACAAGCCAAATGTAGGAGCAATATTGGAAAACTTTAGTAGTTAAAGTGCAAAACATAGTAAGTCAAAAAGATAAAGACAAAACTGAACAGAGCAGGCCTTTATTGAAGCTAGAACCTTTGAGAAGAGAGAATAGCCCCTTCCCACTTGAACTCATGGTTCTATAGTCCCTCTCTACTTCGCCACTCTCATGGAGGGCGTAACAAGTACTTGCTTTTATGGTCTATGTCCTTTCAGCCTTTCCCATTGTCACATTTAAATTACAGAGGATGGTAATATCGATTTAAGCTTCGCACTAATTTTGTGAATATCATCCCTTATAAAACAGTATGCATACTTGAACACATTTTGTGTAGTTCGAATAATGCATTATTCATTATTGTAGCATATGCTATATGGTTGCTAGGTAATGTAGCATATGCTATATGGTTGCTAGGTAATGTAGCATATGCTATATGGTTGCTAGGTAATGTAGCATATGCTATATGGCTACTAGGCAATGAAACCTACTGGTACTGTTATCTTGTTAATAAATTAGTTTGGGTTATGGGTTTACTCAATGAACTTTTAGTTATTAATACTACAAGTATTGACCATACTGTAAAACTGTTATTACTGTTGTTACTAAGAGAGATGATACAGTTAGCAGCCAAAGTACAAAGAAATAAATCCACTCTTCTTACTAGAGACACAAAAAAATATAGTGTAAATACTATAAAAAGTATATTGTACAAACTCGAGATGGCTGGGTGTCTTAATGATTCCATGGCTTGTAACGTTCTGACTGAAATATAGGAAATCATTATTTTTATTTGACGAACCTTTAAAAACTATGCAAAAACATGAAAAATACTACCCATGAATCCGACTTGATGTTTCATAGGGGCATTATCATTAAGTTTAAATTTAATTTGACGCACTGGTTTCGGTTATTTAGGTTGTACCTTAAGTTTAAATTTCAATGTATAATATTTTATACAATTCAACCAAATAAGGTAAAAGGGTTCGTTTCTCATATTTTTTTACTTATTCACTTGTTTAGGCCAGTTCAGCAACTTAAAAAAAATAATATAATCGTCTTCAGCGCAACGAACTCTAAAGAAAGTAAGAGGGAAAAGATAAGCCTTCTTTTTACCAGGGTTCTTTATGACCCATAATTTTACAGTTCTAACTCTATTAAATTTTAATATATTTGTAAAAACTAACAATTTATCGGGCATGTTATAATCGTTAAATCAGTAATACTTTTTGCAATTAGGATACTTCATATCCATATTTGGGATTTCAACCGAAAACTGTACATAAATGGCCAAATCCAGAATAAATATATTAATGTGAACTTGTTCGCGGTCCGTTGGTCACTGCGAATTACTGACGGGCAATTCCATTGACTCTGAACCTCGGGGTTCGTTTAGGCGCAAGTTTAATTTGTTTTACCGTTCTAGTGTAGACATAAATATTTTGTTTTAAAACTGAAATACCTGGCTAGATTACCACAGCTTATTTATCGACATTAATATAATTCAACTTTATTTAACGGACCATATGAGGAAATGTCCCTTATGAGTATTCATGAGAGGCATTTCATTAATATATAATAATATTAATGCTTGTTCAATACTTTTTGCAGGAGAAGTATTTTTATATTGCAATATACTTGTAGAACTTATCTTGTATAGAGAAGTCTGATTTATTTAAATATTTCTTATTCATGAATTTTGCAATCGTTATTTTTGTTGTTGCTTTAATCTTATGTTTATGATTATGAAAATATATTTGAAACCTTCACTCATGTGTATAGGCTGAAGACAATGGAATAAAAAAATTGTCTCAATAAATGAGTTCAACAATGTTTCACTCTATTTGTTTAGCACCAACCCGGATCAAGAAGTCCAACCACAAGTTTAAATTTATTTGGCTGCATGTCCACCAAGGCAGTTATAATGCAAATGACATGTTCACCTCCTGACCACTCTTTAAAGGCTACAGTTTATTTAGGTTATATAAGAGAAACAATAATTCCAATTAGGGATTTTAATTTATTCCTAAGTGAAAGAAGAAGCACTTTGCTTTTCATTAGTTCCACTGTTTTTTTTTTATATTACTTTGTACTTTTAGTTAATGGTTTATAAAAAAAATAAATTAACAGGAATTACCATAATCTTTGGAATAGCGTCTAAGTCGTATGAATAGATGCAGGCCTCAATGGGATATTGGGTTAAAACTTTGTTAACCGAAAATGAGGCTTCTCCTACAACAAAAGCGGCCAAGGGATTGAGAAATTTAATCATGGCAGCTTCAGGGAGACCAGATATTCTCTGTTTAATAATGATATTTAAATTAGGAGTTGTTGGAGTAACAAAGTTGCTACTGTCATTGTTTGCAACTTTAGTTTTCGAAGCTGTTCTAACTCTTGCTTCCTCAAAGCTCCTACTCTGCCAACAACAAACATCGAAGTACAAGACTAGAAATTCTTTTTTTTTTAATTTACATTCGTATTTTAATACAATGAAAGTTTCTATGTATACAGAATCTATATGTTATTAAAAAATATTTTTTTTCTTTTTCTGCATTATTGTGTTTCCTGATCATCTATTGACCTTTAAACCTACTGTTCAGAATCAGAGGTGTCGTTAAATGAATTTAAATTTACTAACGCTTGACTCAAAATTGACATGATTGGTGGAAAAGGAAACGCTTTACGAACCCAGAAATAGGGATCCAGGAAACGAAGATAAGTATCGTATTGCATCGTAAAGGATGCATCTTGGAGGGTCGTAGACTAGATATTTCTGTGAACACGCTCTCAAAAGAATATATTATATTGGTCTGTCATTATAACTACACTATTGAAATGACTCCTGCTTATGACTGAATGGCTCTAACGTTAAATTTACCATTTGTATTAGATGTTTGTTTAGTGACCTACTAACTAAATAACATCCTTCTTCCAAGCTTGACTCAAAAAGAGTTCTATCTTGTAAATAACTGTCAGATTTGCCCGAGCTGTATTGTGTGGGCCTTAAATAGCAAAATATGAAATGGAAGAAAGGACATAGTGAAGAAATACTAATGCTTTTAAGAAGGTAATTGTAAACATAAATACCCCCCCCCCAAAAAAGTGTTACTAGCCAGAGAAGTAATTTTACTTCGCTCAAGTAGGAACGGGCTCAGATTTGAGGAGGTGTGGTGTAGAATCCATAAACCAAATGTGAAGAAATGACCATTTGCTCTGTTAGAAGCTGGGAGAGTAGGTTTTCAGTGCAGAGCTAGTTGATGCATGGTTTCAAAGGAGGAAGCCACAGCAAAATTTTTTTCCAGAATTCACATGATTTAGAGAGGTATGCGCAGGCTGGCAGAATCCCATTGACTCCAGGTAGAAGTAGATGCAAGACGATGTCAGCCATGTTAAGAAGCACTACTCTGGGCCAAAGTAGTAGAGCATGGACTTCACTACCATAAGGCTGCTTAAAAAGGTTTGAAAAGATATAAAAGAAAAAGTCCGTCACGCAGGGGCTGCGTAAACTAAGCAGATTTGCCACGTGAAGTTTTAGAGAATAGAGAAATTTCACGAGAGCCGAGCAATCAAGGAAATGGGCGAACTAGTTTTTGGCGGGAAAGTCACTCACGTCCGTTAGCCGTCCAGATTTAATAAAAATGCATATATCTCAGTTAATACTCAAGATAGAGAATAAATGTATATAACAATATTTATAGTTGCAATAAGATTGATTCTGTACAATTTTTCGATCCGACGTACAGTAACGGAGATATTTCGATTTTTCGAAAATCCTCCCCTCTAAACCCCCCCTCCCAGTTGTCCGATTTTAGCGGTTAAGGAACTTGATCTTTCTTTTTACATAAAACGACTAAATATCGCGTTTGGTAACGATCAAACAAAAATTGCGGCCGCTAGAGCGGTAACAGACAAATATATATATATATATATATATATATATATATACAGTTTTGAACGGACCTCATTTTCGTCATCTACTAGGTAGGATCGATGGACATTTGAAGAAAAAAGTCGAAAATCCCGTCATGAGTACAACCTCAATAGCTGATTTCCCTTAAGGGAAATATGCTAAAAGGGCCAAGTCAATCTGGAAGTTGGGTATGTTGCTCACCTCTCGCTCATGAGGAAACAGATTTAGATCATGAGAAAATTATATCATGACTTGAAGATCAAGCCACCCATTTGTCTAAGAAAGAACACCTTTCCAATGGATCTAATTTCAGTAAATATAATAGACTCATTTTCTATTTCGAAATACAGATAACTTATTGATGAATCCCCCCCCCCGGTTTTCAAAATTCTGTCATCTCACAAAAAAATGGGTGGAAAATATGCTATGCTACATGGTCAACGCTCTTTCATTTACTGGGCATACGGCTTTATCAGTGACCCATATTACATTATATAAAAAAAACACCATCGTTAGTAAAGTTTCTACATTCCTAACCCTTAATTGGTAGGCCAGATTTTAGAAATTAATTTCATGTCTGTGGGTTCAGCATGTAACACATAACTTAGAGAGATTTTAAGAGACATGAAATGCTCATAAAATAAATAAATAAAGATTAGGCACCAGCACACAACCTCACCAGTTGATTAGGGAAGTTAAAAATTGAATCTTTGTTTTGTTCATTCATCTTGTACAGCCTTAATGTGTATTTTAGGAGGGATCGATCAAATGATCAACTGTTTGGGTTTTAGAAGGTTAAATGAAAGCAAGAGAGATCTGGGGTGGCTGGAAGGTAGGAATAATTCAGTCCTAAAGAAGCAACAGGGCAACTTGTAGGAATGTCTTTTTCCTATAAAAAAAAGCGTTATGGGATCCCATAAACGTGAAAATAGACTCTCAGCTAGGATATGAAGGTCTTTTTTAGAACAGCTATATACAATCGACCATTGAGTACGTGGATAATAAAGTAAAAGAGAGATCGATAAAGCTGAAGATAAAGAGAAAATAAATGAAATTGAAAGTATCAATGACGACCCTAAAAATAAAGGAGAACCCGGCTGAAGAAGTTATATACCAAGTTACAGAACAGTTAAGGAAAACTAACTACTTGTTCAAGGTGCGCAGTTCAGTGGTGAACTTGACGTTGTTTGTTCCTGAACACGTGGAGTAAGTTCGACGTCTCAAAGCAAACCGTCTTCACATCAAAACCTCAACCTCCTAACTCTACCACAAAAAAATATATGAGAGTACTCCGGATAGAATTATCTAACCGTTAGTAGTTAGTAACTAGTACAATGTATTTGGCCAGGAACCAACCAGAAGGATATATCCTCCTTAACGAATTTTTGTAACCTCAGTATTATGAATAAGATAAAGATTGTGGTTGTAACTAACAACCGAGCTTATGGTGAATGCCTGGAGAACTAACAGACTTAATCGGAGGTACGAGACCTATGCACTAAGGTGCCGGAAATGGGACATATTTTAGCGACAGCAACAGATGCAAACAAAGACCAAGATAAGAACGATAATTTTTGGAATGGATAAACGATAAGGGCTTTGACGTCTGGAATTACAGGAGTCATACTAAGAACTTGAAATTTAAGGTGGGCCTTGTGTATATATCTTATTAAAATGATCGATCTAATCTAAATTGTTCCATGAGGAGGGGTGAAATATAACTGGGCACTCACAGCCAGGGGAAAATATGAATTTCAACAGAGTGTTCAGCCATTCATTATATACACCTCATGAATAGAGTTTAAATAAATTTGGAAAGAATATGATTTTGGCTGATCTATCAATATACAACTGACGTAGGATTACAAAATTTGGAATGCATAAAAATTAAACAAGGTTATCTAGGTTATCGAAAAAAAAAATTCGAGCATTACAATAATAAACTGAAACTACATAATATGTAAACTATGCGAAAATAAATAAAAAAAATCCTTGACTCCTTCCAATGATAATACCACAACCTTTCTTGTATAACTGGAAATTTTCTTAAAAAATCAGAAAACAGGTAACTTCACCATAATAATTTTTATCTTCCCTATGTCCAATTGACAAAACGGATAAAATGAGTGAACAAAGAAGATATTCCTCCCTAAACCTGGCCACAGAACTGGTCTAATTTCTACTCTCCTTTTCTCCTATAACAAGAAGCTTTTGAATGCAGGACTTAAATTCAGTTAGACATGAAGTCTTTAGTGCCGAGGTGTTCAATGTGAAACCTGGATTAGTAGGAGTTAGGATTTACGGTAGACAGAAAACTAGAAAAATCCAAGTATCTTGGTTAACGTATAAGTTAATGAAATGTCGTACAACAGCGAAAGATGAAAATTCCAATTTCAACAACGTTGGTTATATAAATTGTTTCAATCCATCACAAAATAATGGAGGTATTTCGACCTCATTCGCCCCTCCCCCTCTCGTCAACTGTAGGATAACAGACGATTAGTAAGTTTGACTGGGAGGATAGAAAGAGATTTTTTACATACTAAAGAAAATGCATATTCGACAGTTTTGAATAAGGATATAAAAATATATAAAAGACAATAACATTAAAAAAATATAAACAAGCAAATTTGGGAATAAAGTTTATACCATATACATGTGTAATGGAATACAGGAAATATCAGGAAATTATACAAGGCCTAATGAAATAAAATTAGTATAAACTGCAGTTAATTAATAAGATTTTATCTTCATTGGCCTAAATTGTATTTGGAATGAGTGTAATATTAAATTTTTTCTGTAATCGTGTAATACATGATCAGATCTAACCAGAATATGACCAAAATAAGGATGTCTCTGGAATATGCTGGATGGTAGAGGAACAAATGTATAAGGATCAATAAGAAGGCCAAGTTTTCGAAAACCAGTAGAGGACTTGGCCTTCTTATTGATCCTTATAAAATTAGGATGATGTGAAGATTATGGTACGTTGTTGGTAGGTTATAAGCATGGTTGTGAAAGGTTATAAGCATAGTTATAAAACAACTAGTGATGATTCTGAAGTAGTGCAGTTATAAACAAGAGCAGGTTATAAACAAGGAAGGTAATTATTATTATATTTAAATTTTAAAATATATTGATCATTTCCACCAATAATTCATTTACATTTCAATTTATTTTGTTAAAATAAATTCTTACAATGGTAAGAAACATTTAAAAGCATTTAATTTCCAACTTCAAATTATTTTTTAATTTATACTTATTACTAATTAAGAAGGCAATTCACTTTCTTCACTCTATTGCAAAATGTTTCATTTTCTTCACTCATTTCAGTTTAGCAATGTTACCAATATTCAACGATTACAGAAAAAAGTTATTTATTTTATTTATTTCGCTGCTTTAGCAATGTCGATTATTAGCAAGCTTTTACCTAAATATTAAAGTTACTAGTGTATTGTTTCTATATACAGTATTGATGTATTTGGAATGTTAGCCTATTCAAATGACGAAATAAGTTTTATAACTTTCCTTAGCTATATTAATTATATATTTTCCCATCGTAGGTAAACAATGTATATTCCCTCACGGATGTTCAACTCACTACACTGATTTATCAATTGTATTAAGACCACTCCTTAACTCAAATTAACAATGAGCAATAACAGTTAACACGAGCAGCTAAAAAATAAAACAATAATAAAAACATATTTTGACCAGTTATCCTCAACGAAATTATTACTTCCAAGCTTTATAAACAATGTTTCTTATCTTTAGTTCAAAAAAGGTTTAACAGGTTTTTATTTCAAGGGTATTTTTTATAATCACATAAACAGCAGTATTAATATTGTTACGTTTTTATTACAAAACCAGTAATAAAACGTTGTTAATAAGAGTTCGTTTGGATTGCAAAATTAAACACACACAAGTTTCACAGTTTATCACTGCACAATTTATTTCTACTACACAATACTCTTGATTATTACTACTCACAGTATTACACTGATAGTGTCACTGTTCTTCAGATTTCACAGTCCTAGAATTCACTCACGGTCACTGAAATTCACATAAATCGACGGCATTGCACTGTCCTTTACTTCGCGGCACTGCACTGTCTTAAACACGGCACTAAACTGTTACTTACAGTTACGGCACAACACTTTACCGCACTGCACTAAGTCGCGCTGTAGCGCTGAACGTACCTCGAAGACCGTCGAGCGTCAACTGAACTGAGGTATTGGCAGGGTCTCTTATAAATGCCTGTAGAAGGGACTAGGCAAGGAAAGGTCTAGACTACAAGTTCCAGGAAGATAATTAGATTCGCTCGTTCCACTATTCTTTGTTCCTCCTTTCACGCGGCTCTCTCTTTGTGTATTCGCCCACTCATCCAATTCTCGCAACACTGCCGCCCACTTAAGCCTTTTCGTCCCGAATAGGCTCAATATCGCCGTTACCATACTTGGCCAGTCGCTCGAGCTGTACCTCTTTCATTTTAGACCTCGGATTGTGGTATATCTGAATCCTGTAAGGTCCCTCCCAGTGCGTCAGCAATTTAGGCGATAGACCTTTCTTGCGTTGGTGGTTAAATAGTAGAATCATTTGTCCTTCAAGGAAACCCTTCGCATTTGCTGCTCGATCATACACGACATTCATCCGGTTACTGGTCATTTCAATGCGGTCCAATATTTCATGACGGATCGACCTTCCATTGTCCTTCTTAGCCAGAATAGTGTCGCCCTTCTGCGCCGTCGACCTGGCTCCTCCTGATCTAACACGGCTAAGTCGTACATCCATGACGCACTCCTCTTCCTCGGCTTTTGTACAATCCTGGTACTCCACGTTGCATGGCCGCCTTGAGAGGAATAGAGCGTCATCGTGTTTTCTCTCTTTCCTATGGACAATAGAACAGGCTTCTGCTCGAGATGACAATTTCTGGCGTCCGTCGGTACGTAGCTCCCTGGTGGTCTTGCTGTCATGTCCGACATCCAAAGGTATTTCTGTGTCTCGCCAGATCATAATTTGCTTACCCATTTGCAGGTCAATACCGTGGGCTATCATGAAGTCTACACCGATGATCACTTCATCCATTATGTCAGCAACAACAAAGACACGTTCAGTGCTGATATTGGCGATAGTCACTCTCATCTTGGCTCTTCCGTAGACTGTGGCTGACTCCCCTGTAGCAGTTCGCAGTCGTACGTTCTCCAACGGTTCCACTGCCCCTTTTACCAAATCTGGCCGAATGATGGAGTGTGTCGCTCCCGTTGATGAGCTCATGAGCAGTAAGGTTGCTGTTCTTCTGCCATATAATGGAAATGGAGATGGTGGAGCCATCGGTTTTAGGAGCTACTTCTTGCCCCTCAGTGAAAGCTCGTTCTAGTTTTACATTGGCTCTTGAGATTTCGATATTAGTCGCCCGTTTGTTGTCCCTCCATGGCGAAATAGATCTCGACCTTTTCCTTGGCGCTTTACAATTACGCTGAAAGTGGCCGACCTCACCGCAGTTGAAGCATTTGGCGCGCCATCTATTCATCTGCTCCTCCAGTACTTGCTTGAGTACGTCTTCTATATCACACCTCAAGATTTGGACGTTACTCGCCCGATGGTGGTCCCTACATGGTGTAAAAGATCTCAATCCTTTCTTTGGTGCTTTACAGTTGCGCTGAAAATGGGCAACCATACCGCAGTTGAAGCATTCGACGCGTGATCTATTTCTTTGCTCCCCCAGTATTCGCTTGACTACTGTTTCTATGTCACTCCTTTCGTCGCAGCCACTTCGTGTTTCAGCAACAAGTCGTCGCACATTGTAGACTTGCGGCCTTGAAATGACTTTAGCAGTCTCCTGGGCTAGCACATAAGAGATGGTTTCAGCAAAGGATGATTTTTGCATAGCACACACCGCGAATTTAACATCTTGGTCTCGTATACCATTAACAAATGCTTCAATTTTGAACTGATCCAAGAGCGGATGATTCTCACCTGGGTAAGTCAGCTGCACCAGACGTTTGATGTCCATGGCAAAATCTTGGAGCGTCTCATTCGGTTTTTGTACTCTGCCACGTAACTCCATTCTGTACAGTTCTCGCTTATGCTCACCGCCAAACTTGCGCTGTAGGGTCACCATAATGTCCTCATAATTATTCCTGCAAGCTGATGGCAAACTCTCCAGGATTTCTCAGTGTCAAAATCAGTTCTATGGCTTTTTCTTCACCATTCCATCCGTTTTTACTGGCCACTGTCTCAAATTGGAACTTAAAAACATTAAATGGTACGCTTCCATCAAAAGTTGGGGTCTTTATCCTGCTGAACTGTTCTGAAATAACTCTCATCGGACCTTCTCGAACTTGTAGATTGTCCATTTGAAATTGTAGCTCAAGTTTTTCATCGTCCACCTTCCTGCCTAGGTTGGACACGTCCTCTTCAGCCTTCTTCTGTGCCGCAGAAATGCCGCAGAGTTTCTCATCAAACTCGCTGACTCTCTGCTCTATGGCTTCCACCCGTTTGCCCAATACCTCTCAGATTTCGTGAAGTTTTTGGTTTGTTGTTCTAGAAGCTCCATGAAGTTCCTGTCTGACTTCAGTTAGGATTTTCTCACTGTTAGCTCTAGAAGCTTCCCGAAATTTTTCTTCGAGTCTCTCACAATTAGTTCTGGAAGCTTCTTCTAATCTCTCGTAATTAGCTCTAGACGCTTCCTGAAATTTTTCTTCCAGCCTCTCACAATTAGCTCTAGAAACGTCTTGAAATTCTTGTCTTACTTCCACGAAAAGTTTCTGGTTCTTTTCTGTTATTTTTTCCATCATGGCGGCCAAAATTGAATTTAAATCTAAATTGCTGCTTGACATAGGAGTACTTACAGCAATGTCTTCTTTATCGTCAAACTCGTGAGTACTTACATCGATTCCTCGTCTTTGGAATTCATCTGCCAATCGCCTTTGTAGCGCTGAACATCCCCCGAAGACCGTCGAGCGTCAACTGAACTGAGGTACTGGCAGGGTCTCTTATAAATGCCTGTAGAAGGGACTAGGCAAGGAAAGGTCTAGACTACAAGTTCCAGGAAGATAATTAGATTCGCTCGTTCCACTAGTCTTTATTCCTCCTTTCACGTGGCTCTCTCTCTTTGTGTATTCGCCCACTCTCCAATTCTCCAAAGCTTTATAAACAATGTTTCTTATCTGTAGTTCAAAAAAGATTTAACAGGTTTTTATTTCAAGTGTATTTTTTATAATCACATAAACAGCAGTATTAATATGAATCGCGTTCACAAAAAAATCTTTCTCACTTAACCTGAATTTCCAATCTGGTGAGAAGGTAGTATTTGAACCTATATCTTAGCCAAAGATATGTATAATAATATAAAAATATGTAGGTTTAATTCAGACTCTAACAGTTTCAAACAAGAGAATATTTATTTGTTTTATCCTAAAATTATATATATATATATATATATATATACAGCAATACAACTGATAGAGAGGATTGACTCTCCAAAGTGAGGATTAAAGTGTTAAGTGCGAAGGAAAAGTTGTAACATTCGATAGGAGATCTAATTGGCTCGAGTTTGGCCAACTCGTTAGAGCAGTCTCAACTAGTGAGCAGGAGAAATCCTACAGTTCACACCTATTTACTCTTATACTCCAAATAGCATTTAACGAGATAATACTCTCACCTTATATATTGCTACATAATTGCTGAGGCATAATTCCATTCTTAAATGAAGCAACTCTTCAAATACGGTCTATGTTACCATGAACAAATTCATTAATCACCTCTATTTTGCTCATATACTCTTATGATGATTTTATTGGCTCAAAAACATATTAAGAAACTGCACGAAAAAATGTCTTTTGGACCTATCGTGCGCGTCTTTTTCATTTAATTATTATCCAAAATATAATTGAGTAGTGGCCCTAACAAATTAATTGTGTAATTAATATTCCTATAATCAAGCTCTCATAGCTTCCTTTAAAATGTTAAAACTATAATACATGGCTCAGGTTAGCCATCTGAGTTAAAGCGTTGGCCTTAATTTCACATGGCAAACCTAGGGTGGCGAGTTCGATTCTCGTCTGGGCAAAGGAAATTATTTAGTGAAGGCGTTATTCATTAAATAACTTCCTAAGTCCCACCCTAGCTAGAAAAGGGTGGTAACCTGTAGATAACCCGTCCCAATTAGCCTTAGCAAAAAGTGGACGTCAATAAATAATAATAATAATAATATATTTGATATTAAAATGAAATATATTTTTTTTTCTGTTGATATTCTAGGTCTTATATATCAAAACTGTGAGTGCGATTATATATTAAATTCTTCCTTGGATGACTGGTCTTGTACTAGTTTTTAAGTCGTTTTATAAATAATTCTTTGTCTAATTGTAAAAAATCCTTTTGGAAAAAGAGTAGTCCCCAACGAGCTACGTAAATGAAGTAGATTTATCACGTCCAATAAAATCACACCGATGGCTTAATCTCACATCCTGCTCTCGATTTCTCTCTTTTAAGAACCCTATCTAGGCTAAATTCACAATTCAGGGGATGAATGATATGTAGTAATAGAAATTTTCATGTAACTATAAAAGCTACATCAGTTCAAAAGAGGGCTTACTGGAGGATGAAAACGAAGAGATACGAACGACCCCTTCAACATTCTTCAAAATAGATAGAACAATTATTTTTAAAAAAAATGTTCGACTAGGGAGATTGGTTATAAATCATTTTTTATTATCGGAGAGAATTGAGCATTACATTCCCCCCTTTCTGAAAACCCCAACTTATAACCCGATAACGAACTTGAGCATTAGATTTTCATGAAATATTGAGTTTGGTATAGATAAAAAAAAAACAATTGAGAACACTAAGACGTTACTAACGTTCATTATTGATGAAGTCATGCAATATTCCCTTTTCGGAAATACGTTACAGGATATTTAACATTTGAGCGGAGATATTTACGATTTTATATATTGCCCAATCATTAAATATCCCCCACTTTTCTTTGAGTTCTGATTTTAGTCAACGGTGACGTTTAGTTTTACACTAAACGTTTAAATTTCGATTTTGGTAACATTAAAAAAAGTTTTCCTTTTAGATCGTATTCACATTTGATCACACGGCCTTTTTTTTATATATATAATAAATAGTTTCGTAGGTCGTTTCGTAGTTTTCTTGTTCAAGAAACTCGTCATAATTGATCATCAATCGCAAATTTTCCGTAAGCCAGAGCTGCTTAATGACATAGTTCTAACCATTATTTTTTTTATTTGGTTCGAATTAAAACAGTTTTGGCTTTATACCTACTGTTTTAGTTTTCAGCAATGACCATAACTATAATACATCTTCATTTCTCATTTATCTTATATTTCAAGACATCGGCCATATCGACAAATTAAGCTCCAACCTGGGAATCGGCGTTGTCAGCCCTAATGTTACTTGAGGATGTAAGGATCCTTGGCAATTCCTGCGTAAATAAAAAGGGGTCTCTTTTGTAAGAATCTAGCAGATATAATCAGTCTGAGAGTACAGATTTCTAAAAATGACTGAACGGTGATGATTAAAAACATGTTCTTTGAAAGGACCCACTGGGGACGTAGGACCTAAGTTGATCTAGCCAAAGACTAAAGATAAGGGAAGAAGAAAAAAATAACTTGAAAGGATTAAAACTAATTATTGGCACATGCAGTGAGTAGAGTTTTTGAGAAAGGCCTAGTGCAATTTAATGTAGATGAAGTGGCCCATTCACGATACCCGCCAAAATAATCCAATTTGACTAATTGTGTCCTAATATTTAAAGTACGAGGCAGTGCGAGCGAAGCCCAGCGTTCATGATAAAGATTTATCTGCGGCATTTACTAATAGCACACAACTGTAAATGAGACAGGATGAGCAGAATAAGAACCGGATATTGAATAATATTTCATAGATAAGTGTAAAAGTTCCATGGAAAAGAATAGCTATGACGAAAGTGAAGATTTCACGCTTCCCAGTTGTAGCGGCCTCGAGGATCTGAACTTACACTCATCCTACAACGCCTGTTTACATCGTCAAATACTGTAATTAATAATGCCAAGACGGCTGTTCTAATGAATAATGCTTTAATTGGAGAGTTTCAATTTTGAAATTTTATTCAGATTCCTCCCCCCTCTCCACCCCTAAGGCAAAAAAAAAACCCTGTTTAATTTGTTTCTCTTAGCATAATGGAAAAGAAAAACAGGATTTAATTAAACGATATTCAGAATTAGAGACGCTAAACGATATTTTATGTTGCTTTATAGTTCAGAGACTATATTTGTTAGCATTCAAATGAGTGGGGATACTAGGAAACGAAAATTGCCTTTGGAATATGTCTGACCGGATTTTGATATTGACAGTGATCACATTAGTGGTCAGTTCGTGTTCAATTATATTCGTGTTTATTAGACAGGCTCGACGCTGTCTGGAATATTTTATAATTTATGGTACTATTCCAATGACAAATAGTAACAGATTTAACATAAACAATTGAAATATGTCAGTGGCATTGCTATCTTTGAAATGACATTTCAACACCAGCTCATAACTGAATGGGGTTATATTGTAGTCTGAACTAACTGACCTATTACCCATATAAAAGTTGGTGTTGCTGTTTTTGGGTTTATTATAGATTTTTTAGAGTTCTCTGTTTGAAAAACTAATATATTTTTGT
Organism: Riptortus pedestris; assembly: GCA_019009955.1. Lineage (NCBI taxonomy): Eukaryota > Metazoa > Arthropoda > Insecta > Hemiptera > Alydidae > Riptortus > Riptortus pedestris. Next base: position 108,419,474 of record CM032228.1, on the reverse strand, counting down.
ATAAAAGTAAGACCATTAAACGAATTAATACCTATGAATGGGTGAATAATAGGAACATTGTTTCCCACATTGTTGTTTTTTTGTGTAAACAATTATATTAAAAAAATACCGTTGTTCGTTTTTTTTTGTTTTGTTTTTTATAGGACGTCCAAATGGTTTCATTCTTAGAATTATGAATACTCGAAGATTGGAAGTAATGTTATATTTTTAATTAATAGTAAAGACTGTGTGGAGAATGGGATAATCAACTTGTACTCGTCGATATCCGTGTTTATTCATCTAAGAAACGCCCACCTATTTTATTTTCATGACATGAATACAATTACCTACGGATACCCCATTACAATATAACTTCCTAATTATATGCAAGGTACAAATCAGAAAAATAATACAAATTTACAATAACAGTATCACTGAAATAAAAGTATTAGGTATTGTACTTCTCTAAAATGTGGGCAACTAATTCTTGTGTGAAATCAGGAAATGTTTTCGTAACTTTATTTAATTAAAAGCATAGCTGTGGGGAAGAGATGTGGCCGACAGGTCAGGTGGGAAAATTGTAGAGGCCGAAAGAGAGCTAATCCAGAGGGAGAGGGAGAAAGGGCGGGCAGGAAGGGGTAAGAAAATAAAGGAGGAAGTGAGAGAGTTGAGAGAACTCTGCTGTAGGAGTCCAACTGGTCGGGAGATTTAATTATCATTGCCTGAGGTTGGGCTGTGTCCCGGAACCTACTCTTTAAATACCCCTGGCCTCTAATACACGACCTCCCGCCATACAGACTCTACGGCTGCCAGAATTTACATCGGATCTTCTAGGGCAGCCATTTCCAGTAATGGCCCCTCCCTACATGAATCTAAAGCTCCCTGCCTTCTCTCTATTTTCCCACAGCTGTTTCACAACTCTTTCCTTCATCTCGTAAATAGCAGTCTCTCTTTTGAGGAATGAAGAGGATATTTCCTTATTAGGACCAGAGGCCAGTCTTGTGTTTTCAGGAAACTAACAATAGGAGTAAGCAGATTGTCTTGGATATACACTTCATTGAATAATTTGTATTACTTCAAATTAAATTAGAAAAGAAATAATAAACCACAAAATGTATTCAATGATAAAAAGGAATTGTGAATTATACATTATAGAACATAGGGCGGGTAACTGGATTAACCTCGCGATTATTGCTAAATACTATATGTAACATAAGATAAAAACAAAGTTGCTATTATGAGATCCTTTCTTCAATTCTCTAGCTAAAGAAGACTGACAAGAGCGAAACGTCTTTGAGAAAAACTACGTCTACAAGAATGTAAGTTCTTTTATTATCCTTGCCGGCAAAGGTTTGAGAGGAGAGTTGATTTTTCTATCGTCCCTGAGATATGATTTCCTTCACGCTCAGCAACAGAATGAAATCTTACTCTTACACAAACGAAGAAAAGAAATTGAAATTGATCCTTCAAGAGCCGCGATAGTTAAAGAGATACATTTTGCTCATCTTTTCACAGCTTTTAATTAATTTTAAAACATACAATATAAGAGTTTCCGTTTGGTTTTTCGTAAGATCGGTGTAATTGTTGAAGTGTAGATTTACAAATGAAAACGAGCTCGTGATATTAAATTGAGGCCAAGCTAGTAAAAAGAGGTGATACTAATAAAGAGAACCATCAGAGGTGTGCTAACGAGGAATTGCAGTCACGACAATGAGTAGTTTGTTTTCTGAATAAGGGCAGACCCCATTACCTTCCCTCGTCTTAATGGTGTTTCCCTTACTCCCCTCCTATGTGGTTTATCTCATAGCAACCCAATATGTGAGGGCCGGAAAAAGAAATTTAACCCATAATATGAATTTAAGGCACACTGTAAGGGTATTATTCATTCCATATGCATATTTACTTTTAAAAAATTCTAATCTACAGATTGGTGTTATTACTTTATTTTAATGACTTTTTAGATGGATTAGACCCTAATTAACCAATTAGTAAACTCATAAATTATTCTTTGGAATAAAAAGTGTTCTCACCTGCCGCGATTGAACCCAGAAATTTTGCACATTTCACCCGGGAGTGGGAACGTTTGGTGAATCTGACTCAGCGACATTTTTGGAGCGCTCTACTAGAAATTATATTAGTTGTGAACTTGCCCACCAGTCTACCTTCAAACAAAGTTCTTCTGCTCAGCTGGAAATTTTTAGTTGTTTTTATTACAGAAGCGTGGTGTGTTATTCCCTCCCAAAATTATTTGTGAGTCTTTCTGACCCAACGTTGCGACTAACATGACATTATTTAAACAGGGCAAGTAATGATGACTACTAACCCAAAAACTTGGTCAAGTACGAGCCTCGACAAAGAGGCACACCAGGTCCCAAAAAATCTGCTAAAAATAGGGAGCTGCATTGACTGTAAGGACAATAAGTCAAAACATTTTTGTAGGAAATGTTTTAACTGCATTTGTCTGAATCATGTCGACATATATTGTAAATATTGTACTGAGTAGAAGGAATTTATATTTTTTTTATTTTGTATATTATATTTAGTAATTTTTACAGTTTTTGAACATTAAAACAAAATAAGATTGATGTCCATCATGTAATTTATATTTCAATGTTAAGTGAATGAGAAATTTAATTAATAAAAATAAAATAATATAAATTAAGTATACTTTAAATCGCCCTTAATGACTAGTGGGTCAATTTGACCCAACGTTCTCACTAATATTTTTCACGTTCCCAAGGCCGGGTTCATCCACTGCTGAAATACAGGCATACATGTAATTATATTATAACAAGCCAAATGCTGAACTCATTATCACACGTTTAAATTTACCGTCCATTCAAAAACTCACAGGCGAACACGAGCTGCGGCAGTTGTCGATAACTATATTCACAGTATTAAATTTCATGTTAATTCAAACAGAAAGAAGAGTGGAATGAAACATTACAAGCCATTTCAAATATTGATTCTAAGAAAAAAATAACCTTCACGTTTCAAGTAACACATTCCTCGCAATAAGGAATAATTATAATACACAACAGATTAATACATGAATACTCACCTATATTTACAGACCAACATAAATATCCTATGACTTCTGGTCAAAAGAAACAAGGACAAATTACTTTAGAAGTCAAAAATTTCAAATAAGCCCGGAGAAAAGAAAATATCGTCATGAGATTACGTACCACACAACACATACACCAAACATCCGATATTTAAGAATTGGCAAGTTATGTGGATCCAATCCTCTGTAATCTACGAGAAATCAAATTACCTGTGAAACTGCCGTCTTATAAACTTAGAACTAAACGAGTCGAAGTCGTTCTTATTAAGTTACAAATTGAACACACTTTAAAGTTACACATACTATATATATATATATATATATATATATATATATATATATATATATACATATGATTGTGTGGATGTTTTCAACCGCTTTATATTTATATATTTTGTTGTCGTTGTTTAAATAGGAACACCCTAATCTGACCACCTATGTAACCAGAAGTTCAATACATAATGTACAATATTTTTTAATTATTTCTTGTCTCGCCCTGAAGAAGAGAAAATAAATATTCTCGAAATATTGGCATACAATAACATTAATTCGCCAACATTGAACAAAACTCCAAGAAACAACAACTCTCTCTCTCTCTCTCTCTATATATATATATATATATATATATATATATATGTATATATATATAAATATAAAAAAGTTATATTATATATATATATATATATATATATATATATAATATAATATATAATATATAACTATTATTCATGCTTTATTTTGCTAAACATTTTTACGTATTTCTGATTCGATGTAATTAAGTGTGGATGGTATTGGTTTTGCTTTGGGTATCATGAGAAACTTCCACAGTCATTGCACTTTATTAAGGGTAGATACACTTTTAGCCGTTCACATATATATTCGACATTCAGGCACTTATTGGCCCTCGTTATGGGCATGTTTCGTTTCATAGTTCTATAAGAGCTCAGTAATAAACCGTTTGCCTAGGACTTCTGGGAAGTTCAAAAACCTAATAGGGGAGGTATAATGAATTTATTTTAAAGCTATTCAGTTTAGTAAATCTAAGTTCAACTTGTGAATTGATTCAAACTATACATATGGATGTAAAAAACACTTTAGATTACAGGGCACTTTGCAGATCGATTACTCGATCCACCGTTTCATCGTCAATATTGTCGCCATAGTATGTCTGCTTGTTGTTTTGTGATATTGCTTATAGGATATTTGGTAGTATGTATCTAGTTAAATAATAATTCAAAGTTCTACTATGGAATCAATAAGCATTGTCTGTGAATCTGATTGTTAATTAGTCTTATCTTTCTTTTATGGTTGCCTGAACAACTTGAAGTTGGAGGGTAAAATTGTTTTGCACTCCATTACGCCTAAATTTTCAAAACGTTGGTTTGTTTAAAGTGTTCTTCAAAAATCCAAACCAGACATTAAAAGGGTCTATTATTCCGACTATTAAGCGAATTCATTTCTGTTTCTTTTAATTATTTACTATTCAAATGTTAGTTGTAAGATTTACCTACAAATCATAGGGTTATCAATAAAATGATAAACTTTTTGTTGGCAAAAGCAGTGTATGCTGTCATCGGTTACTGGAGTACGTTTTTGCGTAGTGGCTTTTTTGCACGACTGTGGTAAATCGCTTCAAAAAATGTCATGAGCTAGGCTCTTTATGTATCGAAATAATTTATTTTGTCTGATTAAATATTTTACCCCCACAAACTCTGAATCCATAAGCTTGTGCTAACACCAATTTTACCAAACAAGCAATGACAAACATTCTGAGATATTTCATGTAAATTAGTCCGTGCTTCTCAATAGTTACTCCGGTTACCTTTACCGTAGTAAAAAAAAAAAAAAACTCACTCGTATTTCAGCTGTAAAAACGCACTTTAAATACAATATGATCAATTTATTTTTTTCTTCTTCTTCACTATTATAACTCCCTTTGTCAATGCACTGCGCAAGTCATTTTATCCAGTTAGATTCATCTTGCAAGAACTGGTAACCAACTAAATAGTGACTCAAATCAAGAAGGAGATGTGAAGTCAAATAGTTTGTCAAACCAGGTCCTACAAACTTAGAACAAGACTAGAGGAAATCGTACTTACTAAGCTACGATTAATACATCCTCCAATCCTAAAATATAAGACCTGAAATAAAAAATGATAATTGAACATAATTATTCAAATAATGAGTAAATAAAACTTTTTTTTAGATAACTATTTCCGATGTGCTACTACTTTTTTATGGGTGTTACTTTTTAAAATACTCTGGAATGATTGATTGTTCATTGGCATTATTGAAAAATGAAACATTATTTAATTATTAAATGGTATTAATTTAATTTAATCATTTGGATAGTATGAGCTATTTAAAAAATAAATAAAAGGAAAATGACATTTAAAAATGTTAAACATGTTATTATTATTGCATTATTTTGGTATTGAAATTCTCATTTGAGCTTTTATTTGATTAAATTTATCCTAAAAGAAAATGAACCGTGAAAATTCTAATAGTGTGGTAAAAAAATGAAAAAAAATGGTTTGCATAGCCAGGCGCATTGTTTATAAATTGCAAAAATTAAAGGTAGGTATCGCTTAGAAAATCATGACTAACAGAACTAATAGATTAGAATCTTTCATACAGGTTTCATTGGGCGTAGGAACAGCAAACGGAACTGCTTACAAGATTCATTCTAAAATGTAATGGCAAACAATTTAGGAGTTGTCATTTCTTTGTACCCACTGAAGGATTAATATTTTAATAACCAAGCTATTATTCAATTCATAAAATTGTCATAAATATTGAAATTATAGGAATGAACTAGTAAATGAATCCAGAATGATTTGAAATATAACTAGTATCAACTGGGCTTGGAAAATTGAAGAAACTATTTTGAAGCTTCTTCCTCATATCTTTATTTTACTATGAAAGAAATGAGATATATCCATTGGAATAACAATTTTCTGATGCAGGCAATAATTACTGTTGATTCTAACTTGACTGTTCTGTTGGTAAACTTGACTGTTGAAAGTAGTGTTTATATAAACACATGCTCATTGAATTCTATTTCAAGACTCCACACATTTGCGAGTATTGTCTTCCCTTCTTGAGAGTGTTGAAATGACGCTAATAGAAAACACTAGACATTATATATTTAATGGTCTGTTTAACAAGTGCTCAAGTCAGAGAGTATGAATTATGAAATAGCCCTGTGGCATGAGAAAAGGAAATCCCACGAGTATAAACTTAGAGTTTTCGACATCAAGGGAATTAACTTCAACATGGAGAATTCAGAAGTGTAATCAACAGGAAGAGTGGAAAATAAATGATTTACAATACTCTATTTCTGGTTTTATATCACTTATTGTGTTATAGCCATGTAAAAGATGATTTATGGAATTAATACATGTTTACAATATACAATTTGAAGGCTTTTCGTCTGGCGTTATTTCTAATGTAAGAATATTTGGCTATCTGGTCCATTGAGTTTCGGTAGTAGCACAGTAGTTCCCAGTGGACTTTTTCGGTATAAAACTTTGTGGTTGACTATAAAAACGTGCTAGGAGAAGAAAGGAAGGTTATTTTTTTTTCACGAATAAAAATTCTTTAGGATAAAGTCAACAAGTTTTTACACTTCTCAAAAAAATTATGATTTAGAACATTGAATCACGTTTATTAAAATTTAGTAGAACGTTTTAACTAAGTACAGTGTCTTAGTTGAATGAAACCTTTTATGATTTATTTTATAATTAAATGTCATTAGTATAGAACGTGTTTTTGTTAAAATATTATTAGATATGTAATTGTTGAACTTTTCCAAATTCGAAGAAAAAGAAAATGGTTTCCATTAAGAACACGTAAATCATCGAAGGTAATCCAAAACTTTTTATAAATTCAATTGGTGATAATTTTACCAAACCGCTTTTGACCAAAAACGTCACATACAATAACGCGTAACACACTGCAGTAATTTCTAGAGTAAACGGTTGTCTAAAAAATGATCTTAAAAATACAACACGGAGGTTACGCAGGGGCTGCGTAAACTAAGCAGATTTCCCCCGTGACGTTTTACAATAGATAAATCTACATACTGGTAGCACCACCGTGAATGTTAAGTGAATAAATACAAACGGTAATGATAAATCTTTCTGTCAATTTTAACAACCTCCCAAAGGAAAGCGTCTGAATTGTAAACAAACAGGTCTGCCGCCGCTCAGAGCTGAACAAATAGAAATATTCTTCTATAGAAAGAAAAACAATTACTGTAATATATCAGAATATAACATCTTAATTTTATTGAAAACTATTTACTGTATCCAGTCCTGCAATTTATTATAAATCAGAATCATTTTTATCTCAATCATTCAAATTTTTGTAGTCCAAGAACAAAAGAAGAGGAGGGGGGGGGCGGGGTCAACAAAACATATTTTCATGTATCTCACAAAGTAGAAGAATAATGAAATCAATATTTGGTATTTAACTTTGGAATAAAGTTGTTCATGATATGGCAGCTTATTATTAATATGACATGAGCAGGAGTGGGGTTTGCTGAAAGCTGAAAAATGAAATATACAAATATCTCGGTTAATATTCAAGATAGAGAATAAATGTATAACATGTTTATAGTACATTTAATTTGCAATAAGATTGGCTCTATACAATGTTTCGATCCGACGTATTGTAATAGAGCTATTTCGAATTTTGGAAAATCCACCTTCTAAAACCCCATCTCACTGGTTGGATTTTAGCCATTAACTTACTTGATCTTTCATTTTACTTAAAATGAATAAATATCCAGTATGGTAACGATCACACAAAAACTGCGACAGCTAGAGAGTTAACGGACATATATATATATATATATATATATATATATATATATATATATATATATATATATATATATATATATATATATATATATATATATATATATATATATGTGTGTGTGTGTGTGCGTGTGTGTGTGTGTGTGTAACTATATTTTCATTTATTATGATTATATTGAATATGAAGAAATTATTTCTGTCCAAATCCAGAGGTTTTCAGTTCTGAGACGTATTTGGACTATATACTGTGAATTTTTATGCCCATTGAGTAGACAAATAATTAGGCAGATCAGTAAGAGCAAGAAGAAAACATGTTTCAAATAATTTGTCTATGAAATTCTGTTAAGAATGGCGTTGTGAACTGTCTGAAAACTGGAATTAAACGGGTCCTGCCTTGATGTGGAGAACAGGTGATTGGTTGGTGTCAAACTTCTGCAGTCTGTGCTTAACACCCCTGATTAGTTTCCGGCCACACAGCCCTCTATAACAGATCCAAACTCCTAAAGTTTGAAGAGTCGTCAATTACTCGAGACAGTTTCACTCTATGAATATCCGGCTAATATCCACTCTTTGCCCTTAGCTTTATAACTATTTTTCCCCAGGATATTGAGTAAGGTCGTTAAAAACTTTATCAACACATAAAATACTAACAACATTTTTTTTTTATTTTTAGTACTCTGAAGGAGTTTTGCACAACATATATAGGACTAGCATCTTTTTTTGTGGTTTTCCCAAAGCCAATCGTTACTGTGTAGTTATGCCTATCTCATGTCATTTTAGCAGATTTCTTTAAATCACCTATTGAGGTCATACTCATGACGAGATTTTTGAAAAATATCCTCAAATCCCCATCGATCCTACCCAGAAGACGACGATGAGGAACGATAAAAACTCTATATATATATATATATATATATATATATATATATATATATATATATGTGTGTGTGTGTGTGTGTGTGTGTGTGTGTCTTTTAACGCTCTAGTGGTCGCAATTTGATCGTTACCAAACTCGATATTAATTTTCTTATGTAAAAAAAAAGATCAAGTTCGTTAATGGTTGAAATCTGACCAGAGGTAGTGGGGGTTTAGAGGGGGCGGGGATTTCGAAATATCTTAATATCTTCGTTATTATACGCCGGATCGAAAAATTGTATTGGACCAATCAAATTGCAAATGCAATGTTCAATAAATGTTGTTATGTACGTTTTTTTCACTATCTTGATTATTAGCCTAGATATTTGCATTTTTTTAGTTTTTGTCCTTCAGTAAAGCCCCACTTCTTCTCGTGTCATATTAACAACAATCTGATATATTATGAAGCACATTATATGAAGCCTAAATACCAAATATTGATCTCAATGAACTTTTACGTTATGAGGTAATTCCAAATCCTTGACGCACGTGGGAAATCTGCGAGACGGGCTTTTTATATATTTCTCTAATCTTGATTATGAGGGAATTTATTTGTATGTTCTTGCCTTCAGAACCTCGGCCAAAGCCCACTCCTTCTCATTTAGTTTTCTCTATAAGGTAATATCATAGGAAATGTGTTAGGCCCTGTTTCAATACCAACGATTTTTTATACGTGGGCTTAACATTCTGATAGTTTTTAAACAATTCATGTGGTTTAAGTCAATAAAGGTAAGCTTCTTACATTTTCTGGTAACCATTAGCTGTATTAACTGATGCCGTGATATTAATGGATGGCTACTTAGGCAGCTCCCTCCGTCTCTCCTGTGACTAAAGTGATTAACTTACCGATCATTATTTACCATCATACAAAGATAAATTTTTGAATTAATTCGATTTATACGAAAAACACAGCTTGTACTAGTTACATCTTTCAGAAGTTTCTTTTTTACAGATTTATTACCAACATTTATAGTACACGACAATGTTTTCTGTTTATTCGTGAGGCCAACATTGTCGTGAGGCTACTCTAGCATTTCATACTTATCATGAGGTATACACACAGGCCATATTCCAGATTAGCTAGCCCTTGAACGGATAATGAGAGCTCTATTTTCGGTTCCATATCTTGGGGTTAGTCCATCGGATTTAAATATTGACGCTCCGTGTCCGGTCAGCAGTGTAGCAATGTTTCATTCAGGGCATTTTCTGTCTTATTAATGAAGCAGAAAATATTTGATGCATAGTTCTACCTTTAATACGGTGTCCTACCAATAACGCTACTGAATGGTAGACGATTCATGAAGAAAGTGGAAACAGTCAAGACACGATTTCAAAAACTTTTTCGTGCAATGTAAGTAAAGAATAACAGACCTGTTCATATATACAAACGTACGCGCAGATTCAACCGTCTGTAAAATAAAGTCAAATTCGTTCACGTAAAAAATAAGACTAGCTGAAGTAAGAATAATAAAGTAGCAAAATTAAAAACTGTAGACATCTCATTCAATGGGGTTGAATAGAAGAGTGTTGAACTGAAAATTACTCAATTAATTTGAACACGTTTGTTCTATACATTCTGCCGGGCATGAACGAATTTTCATCGAAGACTTAGTAAATTCCTTTATAAGAGATTGTCATAGAAACCTTCATAAGTTTTTAATAATTAAATCTCAAGTGCGGTTTACTTGGGCTTCTTACTAAGGGAAAATAAATAATACAAAATAAGTTTGTGTTTTTTTACAGCTCACTCTTCAGTTACAGTTCACATTATAGTCCGATTATAGTCATATAAAGGGCTGCATAACATTGTATGAATTTACAGTGTAAGACCGGTGGGCATTTCGATAATCACGTCATAAGGGCAGAGAGCTCTCAGATCAATTTTTGGGTTTCGAAAGATTTCGTTTTTTTTTTTTAGTTAATCTGTGAAATGTGGGATCGATCTCTCATGATCAATGATTCAGGCCAAGGAAGTATAGGGGACACTATTAAAGTAGTAACTTATATAGAGGCGTTCCCAGATTTTGTGATTTGTATTTTTGGTACAACAGAAAACGTTCTTTTTACAAAAGAATAAACTGAGACAAGGAGGAAAAGAAAGAGAAAAAATAAAAGTCTTAGCTGAGGGTTTGTTGATGCTCTGGGATAGAATTATAGGAGTGTCATAGGGTATATGGGGTACGTCATTTGCTCGTCCTACCGGATCTAGGAGGCAATAACAGTTTGTCAGAGGTCTGTGTGTGTGTGTAGGTCTGCCCTCCCAGTGGGGAAAACACACGATTTAACCCCAAACAAATGAAGGCCTGTTTCTCCCATCACACTCGATTGACAACACTCGTCCAATCCTGGATTATTATATGACTTTTATTTTATCTCAGTTGGCAGAAAAATATATGAGCCTAAATAATTGCTTTTATTTAATTAAAATTTAATTTTATCATGAAAGGAGTAACCATAATTTATATTATTATTATTATTATTTATTAACGTCCACTTTTTGCTACTCAGGATAATTGGTACGGGTTATCTACAGGTCACCACCCTTTTCTAACCAGGGTGGGATTTTAGGATGTTATTTAATGAATTTCGTCACTAAATAATTTCCTTTGCACAGGCGAGAATCGAACTCGCAACTCTAGGTTTACCATGTGAGATAATGGTCAACGCTTTAACTCACATGGCCAACCTGAGCCCCTTTAATTTTTAAAACAAGGTTCATTAGATTGTTTGAAAACTTATAATAGATATTTAATCTAAAAAAAATGTTATCAGAGGATCTAAAGATAGCCGTTAAACAACTTATTGAGTTAATTGGCTCTTGTTACAGTTTCGAAGGTAATAACACAACATTCTTCCACTCCTAGTAAACTCATAATTTCTTTAACCTGGTTTAAATCTTCTGTTGCCACAAAATATTTTCCTTTTTTCCTTTCTGAGGTGACATTAGAATAGGGTTGTTCATTCAACAATAGATATGGTACTGAATTACAACAAAACGCCCGTCGTTCAGGTACAGTATAAGCTAACCAGATTTTCATTGGCTCTCACTGGCCTTAACTTCGTGTTTTATTTGGTCTCTTTGTTGGCCCATGTGATAGAAATGTACATACCGCTCTTGAGCTTCCGTTACCAAGCGCGAATTCAGCTCTGCTCTAATCTTGGCATGCCACACGATCTCTGTGTCCATTTTCTTCGATGCTTCAACGAAATTTCATCTCAGGTGCAGCAACACGACTTTGAAGTCTCTCGTCAAGAACTAAGCACTCATCTCCATATAAAAGTATTCATAGAAAAACAGCTTTGAATAATTTAAGCTTTGCTTTCCGTCCCGCCACTCTTTTTCCAATGACGGAATTACAGACCTGGTAGTAATTAACCTAAACAATTCAGCCATGGGAAGTGGAAAACAATGCTTCATTTCCAACATCTCTTCCCTGCATACATCTGAACTGTATACAAAATAAAACGGTCAGAGTGCAGTAATAGCATTGGAATAAAACTACAAGAGAGTCAACCATCAACATGGAAAATGTTTTTAATATTAAGAATGTTATTTGTGAGTAATAATGCTCAAATAAAAATAAGCCTTTCTATGAGAAAATATCAATATTCATAGAATGCAATGATTATGCAATTTTGTTGCATTCCATATGGATTTTAATGTTACTATACATATTCAAGAAATTTTTACATTTATAACAATAAGTTCTGTATATTTGATGAAAGTCCCGTAAAGGTCTGAATACAACTATTTAGACGAAACTTATTTCAATACGGTTAATACATTCAATTACAGATGAGTTAAAGGACATAGCTGACTATGAGTCAAATGCAGGTTCTTGGATCTGACAAGGAGTTAGAGTAATTTTAAAGTTTAATTGAAGTTACACAAGTCTAAACGACCACGTGACAATCGGATCACGTGGCATCCATTCCCATGTAATAGCTTCAGACTTAGCACCATCTATACTATCTACAGAACTAATAAGTAACTCAAAATAAAACTAGTTTTTTGGAAAATTCGTTCGTTTTTATTAGGAGATTTCCCTTAATCAGCTATTGAGGTCGTACTCATGACGCGAGTTGTGAAAAAAATCCTCAAATGTCCATTTATCCTATCCAGGAGATGAAGAAAATGGGGTGTTTATTTTTCTATTTACTTACTTTTTCAGTTACTTTTGTTATATTCACTTTTGTCTTATAGAAAAGTATAAACGAGATATACACTAAAATCTAAAGCGGGAGCCAACAATTTTGTGGGCACTAACGATTGAACCGAACTTTAGCAAAACTCAGTGTGTGAATTAGCATTAATTCTTCCATGATTATAAGCTATACTAAAAATTTTAGGTTCAAAGGGGAATGGGGATTATAAGAGAGGCTGAAATGGAAAACTTGCTTTTTTTATTTTCTATTTGTTTATTGGCAAACGTGCACATAACAAAAGTTGTTTACTTTGTTATTTAGAGTAACTTTTGTGTGTATTCACTTTTGTCGTAAAATGAAGTAAACACGGGATATATGCTAAACGGGAGTCAATAATTTTATTAGTACTTATTTAAGGGGTTTTAATAAATGAATATTATGACAAATGATGTTATGTTTTTGTCTTATATGATAGTTCAAAGTATGATTCGGATTAGTGAGGTTATAAATCTTCGTCACCCCCTCCTCATATATTTATTTTTCCTAGAAAATAACTTTGTTATTTATTTCCAATAGAAATATAAACTATAAGAGCATTTCCATTATTTAATTTGTATAATGTACCATTATGTTATTGAAATAAATATGTAATATCATAACAATTAAACATTAATGGTAATGTCATTATGACAAAAAACAATATGCGTTTAAACTCGATATGATATTTTCAGGGTACCACTATTATTTAATTCCATCCAGTAGATAAATTATATAATAATGTTTTGAATCAATAATTTAAGTAGAAGAATGTTAAGAAGTCTTATACGGGGGCGGAAGATGACGGGAGCCTTACCAGTTAATTGAGTTTACTTATTTCCCGTCTGGCATGGATTTCCAGTGAGATTCACTATTACAAATATAATCTTAAGTGCAAAACTTTGCCTAAACTATGTAAGCTCGGATTGGCTTTTGAAAGGAAATATGTTCATTATAGATGATATTTAATTGTAATAAATGCTACCCATGATTATGGTTTGAATTATTGAAAAACGGTGAGTCAAAAAGTGTAGAGAGATAGATTAGGAACACATTTTCATTTATCCTTCAAAACTAAAATATCTATTCTATTAATCCCCAAAAGTTACCCTTCAGGGTTGGCTATTTCGGAAAATCATTCGTCGTGGAGGGAAGTGTAATTGTACACATTGAAGTCTTACTATCAAAATACCATCAATAGTCATTCAAGAATGATTTCCCGGGCATCGCCCCCCCCCCACCTTAGCTAACGAAAATTCGTTCGTTTTTATTAGGAGATTTCACTTAATCAGCTATTGAGGTCGTACTCATGACGTGAGTTGTGAACAAATTCCTCAAATGTCCATCTATCCTATCCAGGAGATGACGAAAATGGGGTGTTTTCAAAATTATATCCATTTATATATATATATATATATATATATATATATATATATATATATATATATATATATATATGTCTGTTATCGCGCTAGCGGTCGCAATTTTTGTTTTATCGTTACCAAAATCCATATTTAATCGTAACAATAAGTTTATGTAAAAAGGAAGATCAAGTTCGTTAATGGCTAAAATCGGACCTGTGAGAGGGGGTTTAGGAGGGAAATTTTGAAAATTCAAAATATCTCCGTTACTATAAGTCGGATCGAAAAATTGTATAGAACCAATTTTATTGAAAATTAAATGTTCTATAAATATTGTGTTACACATATTTTCTGTATCATGAATATTAACCGAGATATTTGTATTTTATTGTTTTTAGCTTTTAGCAAACCCCCACTTTTACTCATCTTAAACTAACAATACTCGGTTATGTAATGAACCACATTATTCGAACCTTAAATACCAAATATTGTTTTCAAGAGACCTTTATTATACAACATACATGCAAATATGTTCTGGTGACCACCCCCCCCCCACCGTTTTAAGTTTTTGGGTTACTTAAATTAGATTGATTGAGATAAAAATTGCTTTGATTCATTATAAATTAACTAGATATAGTAATTAGTTTTTAATCAAATTAATAAATTATATTCTGATATATTTTAGTAATTGTTTTTCTTTCCTATGAGAGTCGGGTTGGCAGACGTTTTTGTTTCCATTTCAGACGCTTCCGCCAGGAGGGGAAGATTTCTTATTACCGTTTGTATTTATTCACTAAATATTCAAAGTGGTGTTGTGCTACCAGTATGTATATTTATCTATTATTAAACTTCGACGAGGGCAATCTACTTAGTTTACGCAGCCTCTGCGTGACGGACTTTTGTGGTATTTATAGTGTTGTTATTTGTATGCCATGGCATCCTTGCATTTTGGTTTAGCCTGTGAACAATGAAGGTGGTTATCAAATGTAATAACTTAGTCCGTCCCTACGTAAAATAAGTCTCCCTACGTGCCCTACCGACTGTTCATGTCATCTCATATTCTAATCTCTATTTCACCCTTAATGAGGAGTATATGTACACAGAAGATGAAATTAAAGCTTAAACTCTTTATTGGCACTGTTGCTTAAAATAAAAATCCCGTAAGGAGAAGTGGGAGCTAACTATAGACTGGAAAAAAATCTCTCTCTCACGCTCTCTCCGATTGTGTTGGCTTTCCATTTATTTTTTTCAGAACCGCTCTACATAAAAATTTTCTCGCGCTGTTTCAATTGCCCATATAGTTCATGTCTTAGTTTAAAACAGTAGTGAAAATACACGGAAAGTGGTTTGTTTTTAATAAATGAAAAATAAAGGATCACTATTACATGGTAGTAAGCTGCGTATAGCTTCTAGTTTGATCTCTTGATTATAAAAATATGTACTTTAATAAAATTTTATATTAAAATTTTCATACTGTTTTCACTAGTATTTTAGTAGGAATTGCGACGAGCAAATGATCCAGGAAAGAAAAATTAACCCAGAGCCTTAGCAGTGACTAATATAAAGAGAAAAATCCAAAGAATATAAAAGCTTTTAGAAAATAAAGCTTTAAAATAAAGGTACAAATTTAATTTCATTTTATGTCACTTGCATAATAAATGTGAGCAACACATGACATCCTTGTACTCCTATTAAAGAAAATAAACAAAATGTTTTGGCGGACTTCGTATTAGGTTAATTCATTTGAAAATGCAATAGGATTTCTTTATTCCAATATACGGGGTCGAAAATGTCAGGGGATCTAATTTATATATTCATGATTAACAAAAATGGACCTATACAAATTTATGTATTCTTAATAGGACCGTAAGTCCTTATTACGGGGCGTGCTCATATCGTATATAGATAGACGAACGGTTCAGTCTGATAGAATAATAATAATAGTATGAATGAGCTATGACTAGTGGAACCAACAATAAGTACTTCCGACGGTTAAACTCTAAAGACGGTTCAAATCAAATTCTAAACTCAATGTAAGATAAATATAAAACGAAATAGATGGGATTTTAGGTGATAGGCACTGTTGGAGATAATTTATCTCACCTTTCTTTTTTATATTTCACTTTTAATTTTTTTTTAAGGGAAATCAGCTATTACAGGTCGTACTCATTACGCGATTTTCGAATTTTTTCTTCAAATGTCGATCCTACCAGCAGATGACGAAAACGAGGTCCGTTCCAAACTGTATATATATATAAACTGTAACCTCTGTCTGTACATTGATTTTTTTCGCGAAATTTCACGATAAATTTTCGTTTCACATGACATAGACAACATAACTGCATTTTGTTTCTTTGGTGTCTGTTTGTTTGTTTGTTACCTTTTCACGCATAAACGGCTGAACCGAATTTTATGAAACTTGGTATGTATATTACCACTAACCCAACTTAGACTTTAGGCTATATTAATATCCTCTGAGACGAACAGGAGTGGGGGTTATAAGGGAGGCCTGAAATTAAATATAGTGATATTTCGTATCCTGTTGGGGTTTCGGCAAATATGCACATAACAAAAGTTATTCATTTTGTTAATTAGAGAAACTTTTGTGATATTCATTTTTGTCTTTCAACAAAGTATAAACGAGATATACACTATAAACTAAAGCGGGAGTCAGCTGTTTTATTGGGCGCTAACGATTGAACCGAACTTAACAAAACTGGGTATGTCAATTAGCATTAATTCTTCCATGATTATAAGCTATATTAAAATTTTTAGGTTAGAACGGGAGTGGGGGTTATAAGGGAGGCCTGAAATAAAAATTCGCGATATTTAATTGTCTATTTGTTTTTCGACAAACATGCTCACGACGGGTATAAACCCTAAACACTGGGATGGGTAAATGTCAAAATGGTGTGCAAAGGAAAGTCTTGCCAAAAAATACCATCACCATTCAGCCTCAAATAAATTCCCGGGCGAAGCCGGGTATCTGAGCTAGTATATATATGTATATATATATATATATATATATATATATATATATATATATATCTGTTACCACTCTAGCGGTCGCAATCGTTGTTTAATCGTTACCAAACTCGATATTTAGTCGTTTTATGTAAAAAGAAAGATCAAGTTCGTTAACAGCTTAAAGATCTCTGTTTCTATAAGTAGGATCGAAACATGGTACAGAACCACTTGGGTCGCAAATTACATTTACTATAAATATTGTTATATACGATTATTCTCTATTCTGAATAGTAACCGAGATATTTGCATTTTTCAGTTTTGGGCCCCTAGCAAACCCCCATTTCTACTCATGTTATATTAACAATTAGCTGTTATTTCATGAGGTTAAATTCCAAATATTGTTTTCATTGAACTTTTACTTTGTGATATATATGCAAATTCGTTCTGTTGACCTCCCCCCTTTTGTTCTTGGATTACTAAAATTTGAGTGATTGAGATAAAACTGATTCTGATTCATTACAAATTACTGCTCTAGTTTTAGTGAATTTTTTTCAATAAAAGTAAAATGTTATATTCAGATATATCTCACTAATTGTTCGTCGTTCCGGTCTGATCAGCGCTACGAGGTTGGCCGGTATATTTGATTACAATTCAGCCGTTTTCCGTTGTAGAGATTATTACCATGTATTGTAAATTGACTGAAAGATATCTTATTACCGTTTGTATTTATTCACTTAACATTGGCGGTAGTGTTTCCTGTATGTATATTTGTCTATTGAAAACTTTCGCATGAAATGTATCAACCATTTCAGGTGATTCAGTAAAAGTTAGTTCATTACAAAAAAGGAAGTAAGGAACTTGAACATACAATATTGAATCATTGAGAGGAATAATATTAAAATAGTAGTAGTATTGTTGAATACGATGTGTTTCATTACAAGTTTCATTAGGATGATTGTTGATTACAGGTGGGAGCGGACTGCGCCACGTCCGAGTTTACGTCCCGTTAGCAGTGAAGGAAGGAGATACAGCACTCCTGCGGTGTTTCTTCGACTTGGAAGGAGATGCTCTCTATTCGGTCAAGTGGTACAAAGGAGGAAGGGAAATCTTCAGGTACGTCCCAAGAGAGACCCCTTCCATCAAGGCTTTCCCTATTCCTGGGGCCCTGGATACTCACATAGACGTAAGTTACAGAAAAGCATTCTAATTATCATATTCCCTCTTTGGTAGATTAAAATTTATATTTATTTACATATATCAGTCTCTTGAACCTTTAAACGGATCCACACAGAAATATGAACAGCATGAAGAATATTGTATGAATCGCTGGCGACAACATTGGTTGGATGACAAATTTCAGCCGCTCTTGAATTCCAAGTATAGCCCAATGAGGAAGCTTACCTTATAAAAGTTAAAGTAATCAGTAACTGAAATTTATTCAATTTAGAGTATCATTGATGTATTAAATTTTATGTAGTTATTTGCTAATCTAAAAAAAAAAAAAAAAAAAAAAAAAAAAAAAAAAAAAAAAAAAACCACCATATTAGTTCTTCCCCGTCTGTATAATCTTATACATATTTTTTGTTTCTTCAAATTATCGTTCCAAAAGAAGGTTGGCAAGCAACTACACGTTGGAAAGGAGTGGCTTGTTAATAAATGTAATCCACGTACCGAAATATGTAAAATATATTGACTAACAGCGTGTGGCTGAATCAGACGAGTATTCCGTTAATTTACAACACAATATTTTTTTTACGTAAATTATGCATATTTAAATAATATGTACCTTGTATTATTATTAACTTATTATTTTATGCTTAATAACCACTATACGGTTACGTTAACTATAGTGTAGGGCACTTTTTATGTATTTTGTTATTTGTAACCTGAAGTTTGTACTTCAATAAGAAAGAGGATAAAGTATATTTATGACACTACGTTGAAATTTATTATAGACATGTTTTCTGAATACCGAATAATAAGCCGGCATTATTATTTTCACACGTGACATTGACAGAAAGCCGAGTCAGATAAAATAAACAGTGGTTTTCAGGTGACAGACAGCCAAGGCATGTTTATTCGGTAGATATCATGTCTGCATTCTTTCTCTTTTGATTGATACCATCCTGGATATCTCAGAAATAAGGGTTTTTACAAGCCCAATATCGTAAAATAGAATGGGTCCATAGAATCGCCATATACGAATTTATTGTCTTCCATGAATTGAAGTAAAATTAGTTTCCGGTGAAAACAAAACAATGCGTCATCTTAGTACTGGAGAAAAAATATGATAATATTCTCTCAAGGAGTTCTGCTGTAATACCATACCCGTATGTCTTTTAGAATTTTTAAATTCACAAATTTAAGCTACGTATTAGAACAGAAAAAATCATTTTAAACGCAATTTGATCTTTACATTTTCCCAATAAAATCAATATTAACGATATTCTAGTCTTGATTTCAGAGTAAACCCGCACTCGTTACATTTGAAGTAAAGTATAAAACACCCACAGCTCTTACCCTTGATAAATATTAGATTAGTGTCACAATACTGTTGAGGCACTCTAACGGAACGCTAATAAATTCTACTTAGATATAGAAGTAGGAAGTCAAAATTTTGAAATTTAAGAACGTTTAAGGCTGCAAAATGTGTTGAAAACACAATTCTTTACATTTTCTTGAAAAATTAATATTAACGAATATATATATATATATATATATATATATATATATATATATATATATATATATATATATATATTATGCAGTTCTATTTAGGCAAAACGAGTAACCTCTGCCCTCAGGAGTTGGATGCAATGACCTGGTTATCCATAAATGTAAATATCATTTCAGATCCGTAATATCCATGTCACTTGTTAAATCTTGAGTCGTGAGATTGATTCTTTTCTTAGCAATGGGAATTAATTAATTTATTAAATAAAATCCTTAGTCCCACCCTGGGTGGAAAAGGATAATGGCTTGTAGATAATCTGTCCCAAGTAACCTTCCAATGAATGTTAATTAATAACATTTTAAATTCCCACTGATTTGTACATATGCTAAGTAAACATTTTACTTCAATTTAGAAGTACTTTATTTATACGCACTTTGCTGTTGAATTGGAAATTTTAATTTGTTAATAAAGATATCTTACGTGTTTTGAAATCCAACGTTAAAACAACAATGTTCATGGAAATGGGCTCAAATAGAAAAATAATAAATAAATCTTTTCTCTGTTGTAAATAGCTCCAACGTACCACTGCAAATGGATTGGCCCTTGAATCTGGTTTTGATAATTGTAATTGTTGTACCCGTATAGTCGCCGATGCCATATTGCCGTATTGAGTGGCGTGATGTGCCTCATAGTAATCTCCTCGACTAGCTACCTACCCAACCGCAACATCAACCAGTTTGCCAGTAATTAGTACGCAACTAGAAATCAATCAAGCCAATAATCAAGTTGTAGGGAATCTTTAACCTCTTATAAAATATTTGATATTACCCAAGTCCAAACTTCCTCTTTTGGGGCTCGAAAAACAATTCAATCTACGTTTTGTGCCGTCCTCTACTGTGACCGTGCGTATGTCTGATATATACTCTTCAATTCATGTGCGTACCTCGTACATGAACAATTAATGTATTTTAATACATTAAAGACAAATTGCATTTAAATACTTGAACACTAATACTTATGTTAGCAATTGAAGAAATAAATGCCAGGTACTTGGCTAAAAAAAAAAAAACATTCAAGAACCGAAACCCAAAACCAAATGTGTTATTGGGTTTTCAAATTATGAAAGTTATGGAGGGAAGTACCTCTGCTTTAGTCATATTAAATCTAAGAATTAAAACTAATTTGAAATCCGGAAATTTTAATAATGCACTTTTTTTTTGTTTAATACACATTTTATTGAGTAATATATTGGAAATAACAGTTGAGCATAAAAGTCTGTAAAGTCTTCTTTTTCCTCTTAAAATTAATCGAAGCAGAAGACTATTTTTTTTCACAACACACTCAATCTTATTTATTTATTGATTGATTTTAGGCACTGAACTTGTGATATTTATTCCTAGCTTGTAGCCATGCATATATTCACCTGTTGTCTTCATATGTCCTTTATCATACATAAACGGGTCTCATCCTCTTAGTTTAACATTATTCTATCTTCGTTTATGTAACAAATGTTTTCACTCCTACATTCATCATGACCAGTCTTATTTCCTGTGTCCATAAAAATAAAAAAAAAAAAAATAAAAAAAAAAAAAAAATTAAATTATTTTACTTAGCCTCGTAATTGATAAAAATTCCAATAGTTTTGCAGTGCAGTCTCTATCATCCCCTAGTAGGTATTTCAGCCAGTACTTCTGTCATAACAAGGGTCTTTCTTACATTCTCATCATACCTTCTATACTCTGTACGTAAGTGTGTGTCTGTGAGCTCTGCTCCACAGGCAATGCAAGCTGAAAGTTTGGCCAATTCTTAGACAGGAGATCACCACTTCATCTCTGCTTGAATTGAAATTTCCAAAGTATGATACTGTATTATATTACGCACATTTTATTTTTAAAAATGGTCTACAATTGTATTATTAAATCACTGTATTCCACCTGATATTGTGAACCACTTTGTGCCAGTTAAATGCGAGTCACAATAAAAATTTATCTCTGACGTAATTTTTCTATATTCTCACTGGTCTTCAAAAAAACTACGCCAAATTCCGCCGTAAATATTACTCTGTCTCTAAACTTTTGGATGCCCAGTTATTTGCACTGAATGGAACATTAGGTTTTCTTACAATTATAAATGTAACATTCAATGTTTCATGACTATATCAAATGAAAACAAACCAAAATAGTAAATTAAATAGAGCATTCGTTATTTCCCGAAGGTTTAAAAATATTTTTCTTTCAGAAATCTCTGATGTTCCTGAAAATCTGCGCTCCAACCTTTTTTGTTGATGTCCTTAAGCTATGAGTAGAAATATTTCGTTTCCCACTTACATTCGTAAATGAAAGACTTGAAAAAAAGAATAAGGCATGAAACATTAAGAAGATAAGAATGAATTTCATACACCATTGTGAGTCCCGAGATACAGGCTGTTAAGGATTAAATATGCGATCTCTTTTTCAGATAAACGCCTTTGTTGAGAAAATAAACGTATCGGGAAAGAATGTGACCTATTTTTATAATTCCACAATATTTCCATTTTAATTTTCTTTAAAATATATTGTATTCTGACTTGATCCTGTTGAGCGGCATTACAAGGAATGACTGTTGAAAAAAGAAAACGAATCGAGGAGGAAGGTCTTATTCACACTAAAGGTTGAAATCCTCGTTGAGAAAAATCTATACGCATCTGGTTAAAAAGCATGAAAAAACACGCAGTGGCTACGTAAGCTGAGCAGATGTCCCACACTATTTAATCACACGTTGATGATGTAATCCCAAATTCATCAATTTCCTGAAATAAAAGCATATGTAAATGTGATTCAAAATTAAAGTTGGGCATGAGATGACACAAAACCACATAGATATTTTCATTTTACCTCCTCTCTATATCCCCCATTCACCTTGCCCGATTTTAGCCAACATTTATTTCTGTTATTTTCATTGCATTTACTAATTAACATTCTCAAGGCCACATTATTTGTTATATCTTTACCAAAATCCTGATATTTAAATACAGGTGAAGCTCGTTAATGGCGAAACTGGAATAGCAAGTGTGTGTGTTTATGGTGTTAAATGTCCAATGTGCTTCCATTTTGTATTGTTAAGGCCAATTAGGAACCATTTCAAATAACATAATTACTGAGTCGTTGCCCTTTATTGCAGGCGGCTCTTTCTCCAACTTTTGAGTAATATTCTGGAATTTGAGAAAAAGCAGATTGCGTTCTCTGAAATTGTATTATGTTTTGTGTAATTCGTCAATGGTTGCAAAGTTGTTTTAATGCCTGTGAAAATAGTAATAGAATCGTGATTTGTGTGATTAGGGTTCATATATGATAACATTTGTACATGTATATTGAGTAGATATTTTGTGAAGTAAGATTACGTCTATATATGGGAATCGATTTAACCTCATCAATTTTTATCTGACACCTGATCTTTGAAACTTCTACCATTTTCTATTTATTTTGAAAAGCTAAATGTGGCGTGCTCTCTAAAAATTACCATCCTATTCTAGCAAGGGTGATACTAAGAATTTTATTTATCGAGGTCGTCAGTCAATTCGTATTGGCCACTTATGACTTAAGGTTTTCAAAGTTTCTAGACTACACAAAAGTAGGTTGTAAAGGTTTGCAAATTGGCTTGCCTGAGCACCATATTTTCACCTTACAAAGCCTTATTTATTAAAAATAAACACTTACATGATGATTAGTGATTCATGGATGGACTCTCATCGCATTATTTTATGATGCTTCGGCCTAGATTTTGGAACGAATACATGACCAGGAGAAATTCAATGATGTAAGTTGTAACTGACTCATGGGAGAGAAAACTATTTCTGTCTAGGTTCTGTCATTTAATAATCTTTCAAAGCAATGAAAATGCCACTCCTTGCAATAAAATATTCTGAACTCTCCTTGGGGCATAAATAGATCAGTATGAGCACCAACCTGAGTCTATTGGGAATATTATTTAATAATCCAAATTCATTATTTTTTTTCGCTTGAATTTGTGTTAGTATTTATTATAAAGAGGGCCTTAGTGAGAAAAATAAGCTTAAAAGGAAAAGGCAGAAGGAATTTCCCAAGAGAGAAAATCTTTCTACTTAGCAGAAGGTGTTTCTTCAACCCAATTTTCACTCTTCCTCGTATTCTGGAATTTCTTTAAATAACTCTTACAATAATAGATTATTCTGTTTTAAATACTCTGCACATTCACTCCACGTGCCCACGCCTAAACAATTAAGGTCAGAACGAATCAGATATTTGTTTGTTCTAAATAACAGTGAATGTTTTTATTAACGTCCACTTTTTTCTACTAGTGCTAATTCAGAGGGATTTTCTGTAGCTCTTCTATATATGTTGGGCTAAGAATTGTATTTAAATACATTTAAATATTTAAAAGAATTATTAAATGATGTGATTCAATATATTCGTATTGCCCATTAAACTTAAGACTGTTGGTTTACCAAGTTTAACAAGACCTACGCCTCAACACGGTTGTCTAAGATGATTCCCTATCTTGTTTAGTCAAATTAAAAATGAATCTAAATAAGAGGTAAACTTTATGCTTTTTTTTTTGTTTGTTGAAATGAAGTCAACTTTTTGCAGGATTGATTGAAGTGCTCTCATTTTTAAATTGTATAGATTTTGGTTCTGTACGTGTGTAATTATGATATTTGAGAACTCTGAGTAGGAAAAGGGGCTTGTATCTGAACAAAACCTGCAATGAGAAAAAATATGAAATTCTTCGAAACCTTTATGGACATGAAAAAGGAAAATCTTCTGAATCCTCTACTCTTTTCCTCCATTATTACGATAATGAGTACCTGTGTGGGGCGGGGGGGGGGGGGAAATATATTAAAATATTAGGCTATGCATCATGTCATTGCGATTTTGACAATACACCGATTTATATTACACAAAATAATTATCAAACTAGTTGATTAGTGTAATAAATTGAATAAATATCTAGGAAATCTCCCAACACGTGACTTGCCACAGAATATCATCTCAGCTAGAAGGGGTTTAAGTAGTATTTGTCACAACTTGTTAAGCAATCCCAGTATAAATATTTCTTCAATGGTTAAATTATATTATGCAATTTCTAGACCTCTGATATGTTAGCTTGTCAGGTCCATGGTGGTGAACAGTACCAATCCATAGAAAATCACTTTTATTTCTTTGTAGTTGTGTGGGCACCACATACTCCCTTGAGCTCCTAGTAAATAAAAAAATTATTGGTTCTATTTCATTTATAATTATTTAATTTGGATGTGACACGTTGTATCTCTAAACCCACCACTACCTTAGTCCATTAAAAGGGCAAGAGCACAACTAGACGGTATATCAGTCCTAAATATAAAATATTTATATTCCACGGTAAGTCGTTTTTATTATTATAGTTCTTGGAGACATATGCAAGTATATGTGTACAGTCGCCTCACTGGAACTAGTGATGGGTCCACGTAACCATTGGTCAATGGGTCCATTGAAATCCAAAAACCGGGCAGAGATTTCACAATTACAGTTAAATTAATTCACATGAGGAAGTAAAAAAGGCCGTCACTCAGGAGCTGCGTAAACTGAGCTGATTGCCCACGCATCGGAATGAAACATTAATAATGTCATCTCAACATATATACTCTCTTTCTAAATCAAATTTGATGAGTATGTGGAGGTTTATTTTAGGCTTAAAACAAGTAACTCTTTGAGTTAAATTTTTGAGCTACTAGAAAATGTATAAAACAACAATTGTAGAGCGCCAATAGTTTAATCTGACTCACAATAACAGAGATATTTTGAATTTTCGAAACTGCTCCCTTCTAACCCCCCCCCCCTAATCCATGTCCTATTTCTG
The DNA here is from genome assembly GCA_019009955.1 of Riptortus pedestris. NCBI lineage: Eukaryota > Metazoa > Arthropoda > Insecta > Hemiptera > Alydidae > Riptortus > Riptortus pedestris. Next base: position 108,393,653 of record CM032228.1, on the reverse strand, counting down.
GCATTAATTAATATGAACTCTAGTTTTGAATGAAGAAGTATATCGAGTTTGGTGTAGATGAAATAAATATTTTTAAATCAAGACCGTTCTAATTGATGACATCATCTATCACACTCATATAGTAAAGGCCCGTTGAAAACAATATTTGCTTTAAGCTTGGAATAAGACGTTCAATATATATTGGCGTATTGTTAACATTGCGTGGTGAAATCAAAAACCCAAACATCTCGGTTAATATTCGAGATAGAAAAAAAGTGTATATAATTTTCCAAATCCCCCTTCCACTATTCCGATTTCAGCGGTAAACGAACTTGTTTTACATACAATGTTTGAATATCGAGTTTGGCAACGACAACAAACAGAAATGGCGACTGCTAGAGCGTTAAAAGACATATGTATATAACGTTTTGAACGGACCTCGTTTTCTTTATCTCCTGTGTGGGAGTGATGGACATTTGAAGATATGTTTAGAAAATCGCATTATGAATACAACCTCAATTGCTGATTTCCCTTAAGGGAAATCTGCAAAAGTATAATATCTCAAGGTAAACTGCCCCGACTATATGGTATATCGTGAGAGGAAGCTAAAGCCTGTGTTTTTTTAAACTTTGAGGATACACTTAAATTATATTTTAACCACACAATTTAAAAAAAAAATTATTATAAAAATATATTCATTCTAAAAAACCATTGATGAATTGAATATAACAAAGAATCATAAGTTTCTTAACTTCATTAACTGCAAATCAATATAGATAGATACGATACCAACAATAGATTTATTAATTGGAAAATTGGAAGTGCAACACAGAGAATCAACTTAGCGATTCTTTATTCAGCATTTTATATAAACGTCTAGATTATAACCTGAATTTTATTTTTAATATCGTTAATGATTGGTGTAAAACTAATTGGGCTTACAGGAACTCCTTGTGAACCATTATTGTAATGACATTTTACAAAATTATAATTGAGCATTATGTAATATTTGGGTCAGGCTTATATTTCAGTGTGATATATGAAATTTTTATTTCACTAAATAATATAAAAGTAGGTTAATTGAAATAATTTGGCGGAAGAGGTTTATTATGCACGGAAATATAAATACATAGTATATATTTCTTATGCATTTATTGATTATGCTATATTCTTGTAAATATCATGAATAATTACTATTTTTAGTTATAAAGGTAGCATTTATCCATCATTTCCTTATCGTTTGTCTATGTTTTTATAACTCAACGGCTGACGTCTTCCACGAAGTTCAACTAAGAAGCGGTGCTAAGCTACTTCCAATAGAATTCCAAAGGAAATGTTCCTAATTATCCCCATATCCACTATATATGGTTTTCTACTTCACTTCCATGACATATGTATTGACTTGAAACAAAAACTAATCAAGCAATTTTAACAATAAGACTTGTTTCACACATATTCCGGTTTGGTTCGTTATCTGTTCCAAACGAGAAGGAATTCGTCCCTTTCCCACTTACCCATATTAGGTTTTCCATTTTCTTCCGTACACAGTAGTGATCAATATATTGTGTATTTATAGAAGAATAAATAATAAAGAAAATAATAAACACGGATTCTAGAATTCACGGAGTGCTTCCCCCGGTAACTTTACGGCTGAAATTTGAAGCATTCTACACCATTACTCCGAAGCTACTAGAGAGATGTTTTTTATTATAACATGAAAAAATCAGCCAATCCTCGTCAACTACAGAAATTCATATTTTCAGAAATACTTCTGCAACAAAAAAATATGTTTAAAGAGATAAATTCGCCATCTGGTTTAAACAGGAACTTAACCGTCCTTGAGTCAAAGCCTTGATTGTTTCCTACTCCCTAGACACAACTTATAGAAATCTGGAAACCTGTTCTTGTCGAGGAAGTATTTAGTATTCCGCTATATGTATTCTGTCTAAACGAAACATAAGCACTGATCCACACTTGTCAGTAGTAACCCCAAAAAAACTGGGCCCTCTGAAACCGCTGTATGAGTATGAGTAAGTATGAAACAAACCCGACAGATACTTAATTTTGGTATTCAGAGAAGTATAGTTATATAGTAAACATAATATTTATAGTGAAATAACTGAATCCCCTTCATTATAATTGTAGCCTGCAAGAAATGATTTAGCACGGGAAGGATGTCAAAGTCCTCCTATACTCCTTGTCATTCGCAATAGAAGAACATCAAAAAATATTACTCTAGTAGATTTCTATTTGTTTCTGATATCGTCAAAACTTGTTTGTATTATTCAGATTATCATTTCTAAGGTAAGGTCAAATTGTGTAGCTAATATTGGAAAAATGCCTTGTCTGAAGGCAGACCTCAAACCACAAAGCTTAACCTTAAAGCCAACTCCGTTCTTGACCTTACATAAAGTCTCTTGTAGAGCCATTCTCGTTAATATGATAAATTTGCTAAATTTCTCAACTGCCGGCAGTAGTTTCTGACTGTCTACTCATTCGTATGCTTGTTGGATACCTATGGAAAGGTAAGGGAGACTTCTAGCGAAGAAAAAGTGATCTATGACCAATCTTCCTGAAAATGAAATCCATTCTACCCACTATTCTCATCCTTCTTCACTAACCACCGGTAAATAAGCATTCCATTACAGCCAGAGGCAAGACCACTGTAATTTGTAAGTTGAAATTTGTTTCCTTTTCTTAATCTGGTTATAATTCTCTCGTTCCCGCATTCTCTGGGTAATTTTTCTTTTATCCATATATCATTATCACTGCATTGCCTAGAGCACTGGGACATGTATCTACTAACAGGTTAAAATGAATAGCTACATATAAATATAGGAGAGGCCAAATGCATGAGAACCTTTACACGGACCAGAAGGGGGGATAGGGTTTCCTGGTTTTGGTGGATGGGGAATTTTAACGGTTCCTAGTTGTTATTTAATTTATTCATTTTGTTTTGACTGAATATTTAAGGTACTTATAATTCACGTTATCCATGTGAGTTAATATAGTTCGATAACATTGAGTCGAGGATTTCCTTATAACCAATGTTTCATGAATTAGTAACGATTATGAAATCTTGACTAATTCCCAAGTAGATATTACGAGTAGTTAATTGACTTGGAAATCAAAAATATGCGCAGATGGAGGAGTAGTATTGCAGAATATATAAAGGTTACAGAGAGTGAAAAACTGTAATGGCCACAACAAAAACAGAGAGAGAAAATAGGAAATATGACTTAATGATGTGACTAATATAGCAGGCCGGTGCTCTTGAAAGATGGATTGTTTCACAAAGAGTTGTACCGATTCTTTTGTTAAAACATGTTGATTAATGGGAATCCGGCTAAAATAAGATTGATGTAATTCTCCCGTCAATCCTATTACCAATTAATCAACTCCTCCTTACTGCTGGCTTTTTATTATTACTTTTTCATCAACTTTTATGCGTTACCAGTTACTTTGGGATAAGTTGTGGAAAAAATGTTCAGCCCATTGATCAATCTATATTGATGATATCGTAACATCTCCCTGAGTCTAAAACTATACTAATTAAACTTTACTAAGTTCCTGTATATACATTTCATTCACAATCAGTATAAGACTTTTTATTTATTTTGGAGAATATGCCACTTTCAGGGAACCAAGATCTGTTTAACAGTGAAACGAACTAGTTAAGTCACTAAAGTTAATACTATTCTTTAACTAAGAAAAATATTATTCGTATCTACTGGAGCTCGAACTCAGACCCTTTGTCAATCATGGTCAGAACTCCAGCATGTAAGCTTCAAACTCACCAGCATATGCATTACGGAATATGAGTAGCCTTAGTGGGCTTATTAAATTATTATGACTTCATGCGTTTAATTATATTATCAGTATTATTCTGATATTTACAAAAGAAATTGTTATCGAATGTTATACATAGTTCTGAAACAAGAAAAATAATAATAAAATGCAGTAAGTGTTATAATAAATAGATTTGGATTGATTTGGGCTATTGATTATGTCAAATGGTTATTTATATTATGTTCAAAACTAAATTCCTCCGTTAAGAAACGCTCAATAGTAATTATATCTTATAATTACTCTTCAACTCACTCTATACTAAAACTCTAATGTTTAAAACTCTTAGCGTATTGTAAAAATCACATATACAGGGGGTCATGAACATCAGAACTAACTTCAAATTAGAGCCACTCCCTTAAATTAGTTAGCACAAAACTTAGAATTATTGTTATCCGGGTTTAAACTTCAGCTTGGCGAAACACAGCACAGTTTGGGAGCGTTCACGTCAGTAGTCACCACGACACATAGCTCACATAACTTGCCACTACCCATAGGACTCCTTCTGCTTCCAAATACCTGTTTGCCATTGGGTGGATAAGAAAAGGATGGGGCTAGTCCGTTTTCCAATTCGAGAACACATGATATTGGTTTTTGTTCATACAAGTTTGAAATAAATGCGGTTCTAAAACCATGCATTACTATTGATACGCTTTTGGCGATGAGGTTGGTGCTGTTCTGTGACTTTTGGATGGTGAGAGGACCAGAAATGAAACCCAAAACGAAGAGAAATCGGTGATTTTCGCTCCCACAACAATATATGGCCAAGTGAATTCGCACTCTAAAGGAATACGAGCCTACCCTTTACCAACTAACAATACTAACCCAAAGTGCTGAAATGACTCTGGGCACTCAGCCTTACTTAATCTATTTCCTGTGGATATACATGTATTGCTTATTTTAAAAAAAAATTGAATTATAAAACAAATTACCTTTCATTTATTCTGTTAACAGATACTCATTCTATTGTTTGTATTGTGTTTGTTTGTTTCTGTATTTTAGCTGATTTCCCTCAAGGAAAATCAGCTATTGAGGTCGTACTCATGACGCGATTTTCGAAATGTCCATCGATCCTACCTAGGAGATGACGAAAATGAGGTCCGTTCAAAACTAAATATATATATATATATATATTTATATATATATTTGTCTGTTACTGCTCTAGCTGTCGCAATTATTGTTTAATCGTTACCAAACTCGATATTTAGTCGTTTTATGTAAAAAGAAAGATCAAGTTCGTTAACGGATGAAATCGGACAAGGGGGATGGGGTGTTTATAGAGGGAAGGATTTTCGAAAATAAAAAATATCCTTTTTAGATTGATAAATTACAGTACTTGATATAGTAAATAGTTTTCAATAAAATTTATATGTCATATTCTGATGTATTTCAGTAATTGTTTTTCTTTCCGGTGTGAGTCTGGCAGACCTGTATAATATAGGCATATTATGACAAATAATGTTATGTTTTAGTCTTATCTATTTCGATTATTTAGTTCTATGTATGATTCAGGTTAGTGAAATTATAAATCTCCGCCTCCCCCCCCCTAATTTATTTATTTCCCCGAGAAAATAACTGTGTTATTTATTTCCAATAGAATTTCAAACTATAAGAGGTTTTCCATTATTTAATTAGTATAATGTATTATTTAAACAAAATAATGCTGAATATCCTCAACGAGTGATAGCGGAAGTAGTAGGGAATCAAACTTTTTGATTTTGGTAATATATTATATTATTTCCGATATCTTCATGTTATTGAAACAAATATGTACTATCATAACAATTAAACGTTAATGGTAATACCATTATGACAAAAGACAATATGCGTTTAAACTCAATGTGATTGTTTAAAGTATTATTTAGGTTGCAGGGACGGCTACGATCTCTTCCCCTCGACTAGCTTTTTGAATATAAATGAAATTATTTTTAGGGTAACGCTATTATTTAATTCCATCAGGTAGATAAATTATTACAATAATATTTTGAATCAATAATTTAAGGAGAAGAATGTTGATAACTCTAATGCGAGAGCAGAAATAGACGGGAGGCTAATAAAGTTAATTGAGTTTACTTATTTCCTGTCAAATGCTGGCATTACGGGAAGTGATTTCCACTATTACGAATATAACCTTACGTGCAAAACTATGCTTAAACTATATGTGCTCGGATTGGTTTTTGAAAAGAAATATGTTCATTATAGATGATATTTAATTGTAATAAATGCTATTCATGATAATGGTTTGAATTATTCAGAAACGGCGAGTCAAAAAGTGTAGAGGGATACATTAGGAACACATATTCATTTATTCTTCATAACTAAAAGTTCTATTCTATTAATACTCAAAATTTACCCTTTAGGATTGGCTATTTCGCAAAGACATTACGTCGTGGAGGGAAGTGTATTTGTACAGATTGAAGTCTTGGTATAAGAATACCATCATTAGTCAATCCCGAATGATTTCCCGGGCATTGCCGGGTACCTTAGCTAGTATATACACACATATATATATATATATATATATATATATATATATATATATTGCAAAATCTGAGTCAAAGTATGAATTAGTAAATTGAATGGTGGAAAACACAAATCATATTTTTTAAAAGTACACTGATTAGTAACTAATCACTAAATCTATTCTCTAATTACATCTAAAAGTTTACTTTTCGTTAAACTAAACTAATTACAATGTTAAAACTAAAATCTACTATTTATTCAGAAAAAAACATCAACAGAGTCCAATTTTATGAATGCAATTGTATTCTTCTGGAAACAATGATTAAACGTAACTATAAATCGAAATATAAAACAATAAAAATAACATCTGTTTATAATTAGTTCGAGTAAATTATCCTTAACTGTGATCACAGGGTATGTATATGTATCATTTAATTTAGGTATAATCTGTTTAGCATAAAATAAAAATTGATATTTGTTCTTCAAAAAAAAAAAAAAACGTTTAGCACGTTTTTATCTAAATTTTATTCTTCATCTCATAACATAAACAAAAGCATATCTACTATATAAAAATAAGTCGGGTTTTCCTTCCTGACGCTATAACTCCAGAACGCACGAACCGATTTCCACGGTTTTGCATTCGTTGGAAAGGTCTCGGGCTCCGTGAGGTTTATAGCAAAGAAAATTCAGGAAAAATTTCAACAGAAAAGCGGGAAAATCTTTTTTCACATACAGCGCCATCTCTGATACATAGCATGTACTACAAACCAATATTTTAAGTAGATGGCGCCGGTGCGTGATACATTGTTTGACAGCTACTCATTGTTCTCTGCTCAGTTAATTTCATGTGACAAACCGGTATTGTGTTCACTGATAAATTGTGAAAAAAAATTTTAAAAAATGAGTTATTCGTTTCCTAACATTTCAATTGGAAACCATCAAATCAATCACGTGTATTGTGCAAATTTTTATTCAATTTCAACAGCAGGCATTTGTCTTTAATGTGGTAAGTTGAACTGTTTAAATTACAACATCTGGCGAAATAACAACATCTTTGGCGGTTTGCTGAAGGCATCACCTTTATAGAATAACGTAAAAACATTATCGCTAACCACTAATATGAGAGTTCAACTTCAAAATGATCAAAGTGCTGCACAATTTTCCAAACAATTGTTAGCTGTTGGAAATGGAAAAGTCCCAGTTGATGCGACATCTGGATTAATTACTCTTACCAACGACTTTTGCCGATTTGTAGACTCTCAATTAGCTCATATTGAAAATGTTTTCCCAAACATTAGTGAGAATTATCAGAATTATGCTTGGTTAAGTCAACGAGCAATTCTTGCCGCAAAGAATAATGATGTACACGCACTGAATTTCACCATTCAATCAAAAATTGCTGGCGATTTGGTGACATACAAATCCGTTGATTCCATAACAAATCCCGATGATGTAGTAAATTATCCAACGGAGTTTTTGAACTCTCTGGAGTTACCAGGATTTCCACCACATAACTTGCAACTCAAAGTTGGTACAGTTATTATGATATTGCGTAATTTGAATCCACCGCGACTTTGCAACGGTACTCGACTTTCGGTAAAAAGACTTATGCCGAATTTGATTGAGGCAACCATTATTAAAGGTAGGTACGCAGGTGAAAATGTATGTATTCCTCAAATACCAATGATTCCGACTGATCTTCCGTTTGACTTCAAACGATTGCAATTTCCAGTTCGCCTTGCGTTCGCAATGACAATTAACAAGTCGCAAGGCCAATCGCTTAGTGTTTGCGGGATAAATTTAGAAAATCATTGTTTTTCACATGGGCAGTTATACGTTGCGTGTTCACGAGTTGGGAAACCATCCGCTTTGTTTGTGTTAACGTCAGACCAAAAAACAAAAAATGTGGTTTACCAAAGAGCACTTCAATGAAACGGATAATTTGCGGACACGTATAACGCTTCGATTCAGTATTTAATTTGGATTCACTTTCATTTACTTAGAGAAGTTCAACAAAATAACACTTCATTTTTGTAATCGAAATGAATTCATTACTGTTGTGAAATGAAATAAAATATTTCCTTTTCAAATATAAAACAAATAAAAAATTTTTCTTCATCTTTTAATCACCAAACGAAATGTTACATAAAACGAAGCCATCTGGTGGCGAAACGGAGTTCGCCGGGCTTGCTAGTATTTTATGAATAGCTTTTAGAAACACATCTGTTTCACCAACCTAAACCTTCCATTTGGAGAGAAGGTATTATTTAAACCTCTATCTTAGCCAAAAAGATAATATTAAATAATCATTCACTCCCTAACAATATTTTAAAAAGTGGCAGTATTATCAAATCATATAAAAATGTTAGCATCCCAAACTCTGAATAACCTATAAAACTTGTCATATTTAATTAGCTCTTATTTTTGTTTAAAAATCATCTCGTATTAAAGCAAATATAGGAAGGGAGGGGGAAAAATACCAATATAATCGTTTATTTGTCTCTGTTCTAGCGTAGTTTTGTTTGATAATCACCAGAATTGATATTTAAGACGTAAATCTAAACACTGCCTACCTCAGGGCAGGAGTGGGGGGGGGTTTAGAAGGGGAAAAATTAAATATTCTATTTATCCCCAATCCTGGATATAATCAAAACATTTTATAGAACCTACGTTTTTGAATATGAGCTCTGAAAAATTTGTTTTCTGTTTTTTTTTTTTTTTCTTAATTCAAATATGAACTGAGGGATGCCATTTTCCCCAACTCAGTATTGTCGCACTATGACACATCTCACATTGCACGCTTACCCATTTTAAAAGTCAATATATCATGAAACATCTTATAATACATAAAGTGTTGCTTTCTATGGATTAGAAACAACAAGGGTTTTAGGAAGGGTTTAAAATCGAAACATTCCGTTATTATTTGAGTCAAAAAATTTTATTTTGCAACTATTGTTGGAAGTTTAGTAAATATTCTACAATTGTTGGCCTAGACATTATCCCTGCCCCTCAAACATTAATAGTGTAATTAATATTTTTTTTTTTGGTTTTAGCCTTAAAAAAAGCTGATTTCTACTTATTCGATTTTCATATTGAGTTACTGAGCTCCTAAACATCTTATGTCCAGCTTAAATGACATGTTCAAATTAGATATTACGGAAATGAGGAAGGGAAATATGATATACCCCCTAATTATTTCATAAAATCTTCTTTTAAATAGCGGTTATAATTTTATAACTAGCGAAAGGAATATTCTGGTATTCAAAAATTAGAGGACTGAAATACCAGCAATACATAGTTAATCGTCCCGAAATTCTTTTTTTCCGAAACGGACCCACACTTCCAAATATTGAGTCTTTAAGGGCGAGTGGAAAAAGAATGAGACAGAAATACAGGGTCACACTTTATGTGGGTGAATATTGAGAAAAACTCTCTCAGCTTAAGGATCTCATAGGCTATTGCTTTTAATAAATTTAGATGTTTTGAAAACAAAATATCAGGACTGATAGGCCATGCGGGAATATGAGTCTTTAACTGTCTTCGTGTGTCTTGAGTCAGCCTACATTCATAAATCAGGTGGGTGAATGTCAGTTCACTGTAAATGTCGCACTTAAAGTATTTGAGTCAGTTTTTCGGTATTATTAGTTCAATTAAACAAATTCTAATAAAATTTATAAAAGTTATATATCTATATATATATATAAAATTGTAACCTCTGTCTGTACATTGATTTTTTTCGCGAAATTTCACGATAACTTTTCGTTTCACATGTCATAGACACCATAACTGCATTTTGTTTCTTTGGTGTCTGTTTGTTTGTTTGTTTGTTTATTTGTTTGTTTGTTTATTTGTTTGTTTGTTTGTTTGTTACCTTTTCACGCATAAACGGCTGAACCGAATTTTATGAAACTTAGTATGTATATTACTACTAGCCCAACTTAGACTTTAGGCTATATTAATGTTCTCTAAGACGAACAGGAGTGGGGGTTATAAGGGAGGCCTGAAATTAAAAATAGCGATATTTCATTTTCTATTGCTTTTTTAGCAAATATGCTCATAACAAAAGTTGTTTATTTTGTAATTTAGAGTAACTTTTGTTATATGCACTTTTGCCGTATACGGAAGTATAAATGAGTTATACGCTAAACACTATAGCGGGAGTCCACAATTTTATTTGGCATAAAAGACTCAACCGAACTAAAACAAACTCGCTGTGTGAATTAATACTAACGATTTACTTATAATAAGCCATACTAACATTTCTAGGGACGGGCAGGAGTGGGGGTTATAAGGGAGACCAGAAATTAAAAATAGTGATATTTCGTTTCCTATTGCTTTTTCAGCAAATATGCACATAACAAAAGTTGTTTATTTTGTTATTTAGAGAAACTTTTTTTTTTTATATACACTATCATCGTATACCGAAATATTAAGACGTTATACGCTAAAAATTATAGCGGGAGACAACAATTTTATTTGGCACAAAAGACTCAACCGAACTAAATAAAACACTCATTATGTGTATTAGCACTAACGCCTTCCTTATAATAAGCCATTCTAACATTTCTAGGGACGGGCAGGAGTGGTGGTTATAAGGGAGGCATGAAATTAATAATAATGATTTCCTATTGGGTTTTCGGCAAATATGCACATATCAAAAGTTGTTTATTTTGTTATTTAGAGAAATTTGCTCAACACTTCTTTTCAATATGAACTACCAGGTACCTCACCTGAAAAAATTAATTCAAATGTATATCAATATTTTCTCCTTAATAATTCAAATCTATGCATAATGCACAGGAGACGGGAAATATGACAATATGCAGGACAGTGAAGTTTTACATAAAAAAAATAATTTTATTATTAACAAATGCCAACAACGGGTATTAACCCTAAACACTGGAACGGGTAAATGTCAAAATATTGTGCACTGTAAACCCTTGCCAAAAATATACAAACACCATACAGCCTCAAATCAATTCCCGAGCGAAGCCGTGTATCTAAGCTAGTATATATATATATATATATATATATATATATATATATATATATATATATATATATATATATATAAAATGACATTTCATTATTGACGGGGCTAGCGTTCTGGAGGATTTAAAAGAAGATGTTTTCCAACAAAAACATATCGTTCAAAGTTGGAATGAAACGCAAATTATCCAAGCAGAAAGGTTTTAAACAGTTGTAGTAATAAAAAACAAACAAATAGAAGTTATCAGTTAATGCAGACGAATAAGTACAATCCAGGGAGCAGTTGGATTGGGGAAGTGGGAAGCAAATTATCCAGTTGGATAAATGTTTAGGCCGTAACTCGAGGGAAGGGAGCCTCAGGGCGGCATTTACTGGAGCCTTAGAGGTTTTCGCAGGGAGTATAGCCCTCCAATACTTATGTCGGAGCCTGCTTAGACCTCTAAGTCCTTTTCGACGAGTTAGAGGACCGTTCCAGTGCAAGTCTCCTCTAAACCTTCACACTCCCTTCTCGTTACGTCTTATGGTTTTTACTAAGAGAGTCTTAGCACGCCTCAAGTTTTATCACAGCAATCTGGTTTCTCCCACGATCACTCACATTTATTTGATTTTAACTTGTAATAAATTGAACATGCGTTACTGCAAATACTGTAAACATGTATGACCTATTGTTCTAATCTTCCAAAACTGGAACTTACTTTGCTTTTCGAAAAAAGAAAACAACTAAATAATAGAACTCATAGAAACACTACTCTTATCGGGTTTTCCAAATCATGGTCAAGTATCATCAAAATCAGCCAAGGATAGAATATAAATTTACTAACCATTACGATAATTACTTGGTGGGTTAAGGTTCCAGCATATTTGACAGAAATTTAAACAGAAATTCATTAATCCTGGGAAGAGAACGTTACCTTGCGTTCTCATAATAAGATATTCCCACCAAACTAGGTGTTGATAGATTTTAAAAACAAAATAATTCCTGGGGTATGAGGTGAAATCAAGAAAAATCAATCTATAGCGATGACATTTTCATTCAAAATTACTTCCTGTAGTTTCAAAGAATTTCTCCTGACCTCCAACAAGAGATTTTCTCCTTTATTGAAAGAAACTTATAGATTTAGAATTATGAAAATTATACATATTTAATTCCGAAAAGTTCTGGAACAATACTTTCACCCACTTTTCTTCCCAATTCTGGGAAGGTCTCCTAGCAGTTATGAAGAGCAAATGATACATTTCTTGTAATCTGATCGTATGGAAAACACTAGTCCATTTCTTTTATTCTTTTAGTATGGATATGTCGTACAACTGAAGCGTGGATGGTTTTTTTCTGTTTGGAAAGATGTCTCGTATGGATTGGCCCCTACAAAATTCTTTAATCCTCCATCACCTAGTTTGGTTTATGCCCTCCCACGAAATTTAATCTGGACTCCTGTTTTGACGGATTAAACCCAAGAGAACCATCGATATATAGTTCTTTCCTTCTATACATCATAACTAAAGGCCTGGCTGAGAGTTTGGAAAGCACAGAAAGTATGATTAAGTTTAAACTCATGTAAGAATAAAGGCTTTAAATACCAAGATTGCATTGATAGTATGAATTTAAAAAAAACGTCGTAGATATTTCATAATGGAAATTAATGGTTTGTAGGTAGGTAAATTTAATATACTTTCTGTTGATGTTTGTAAATATGAGATGGACTCTTACTTCAATAGTTGATCAAAACAATTCATCTGACCTTTCAAGCTATCGAAACCTCAAATATCTTTAATTTAATATTTAATTTAAAATAGAATGTTGGAAAATTGATGTATGAAAAAACGTGGTGGCTTCTTGGCTAGTTTTGAAATGTACATTTAGCTCTACTATTGGCGGAGATGCTACGGTGCCTACGATAAAAAATGTAGAAGGTTTTTGAGTGGATCGATGGAAATAGCATAATTAAGATTTCCCAGAAATACGGTTCGGAGTGCTGAAAGAAAGCAAATGGTAATGAGACTTCAAAATGAAGGAAAGCATGGGAGGGAAGTGAGGAAGTAAATGTAAAAACTTTTTTAGTACAAAGGTTTAGCTGCTGGCGGTGAGTTGATTGGGGCCCAAACAACTACAAAATCAACCCAGCTTGCCGTTTTAAGATTTTTTTATAACCCTGAAGACTTACTTTACAGAACCACTAGTAACCTAAGTTCACTATTTTCTGCATTTCATTCATTAATTAATGTGTTATCCATTTTCAGAAATATCTGGTAACCTGGAGTTCAGTCTTCTTATATATAAAAATGAATGTTTGTCTGTATGTCTTTTATAGAATCGTAAACGGCTTAACTGAATTTTATGAAACTTGGTATGTATATTACCACTAAAACAGGTTAGGTTTCTGTCTGTATTAATATTCTCTGAGACGAACAGGAGTGGGGGTTGTAAGAGAGGCCTGAAATTACAAATAGTTTATTTCGTCTCCTATTGGTTTTTCGGCAAATATGCGCATAACAAACGTTGTTTATTTTGTTATTTAGAGTAACTTTTGTAATATCCCCTTTTGTCGTATACCAAAGTATAAATGAGCTATACGCTAAAAACAATAGTGGGAGTCAACTATTTCATTGGGCGCTAATGATTAAACCGAACTTAAAAACACTTGGTATGTCAATAGCATAAATTAGCATTAATTCTTCCATGATTATAAGTTATGTTTAAATTTTTAGGTTAGAACGGGAGTGGGGGTTATAAGGGATGCCTGGAATAAAAAAACTCGTTTTTTTATTATTTTCTATTTGTTTTTCTCGATATGATTGGATTAAGCTCGATATGATATTTTCAGGGTACCACTATTATTTAATTCCATCCGGTAGATAAATTATAAAATAATGTTTTGAATCAATACTTTAAGTAGAAGAATGTTGAGAAGTCTCATGCGGGAGCGGAAGATGACGGGAGCCTTACCAGTTAATTGAGTTCACTTATTTCCCGTCTGTCATTACAAAAAGTGATTTCCAGTGAGATTCACTATTACAAATATAATCTTACGTGCAAAACTTTGCCTAAACTATGTGAGCTTGGATTGGTTTTTTTGTTTCTTTCGTGTGTGTTTGTTTATTTGTTTGTTTGTTACCTTTTCACGCATAAACGGCAGAACCGAATTTTATGAAACTTGGTATGTACATTACTACTAACCCAACTTAGACTTTAGGCTATATTAATTTTCTCTGAAACGAACAGGAGTCGGGGTTATAGGGGAGGCCTGAAATTAAAAATGGCGATATTTCGTTTCGTATTGGGTTTTCCGTAAATATGCACATAACAAAAGTTGTTTATTTTGTTATTTAGAGTAACTTTTGTTATATACACTTTCGTCGTATACCGAAGTGTAAATGCGTTATACGCTAAAAACAATATTATTTGGCACAAAAGACTAAACCGAACTAATTAAAACTCGGTATGTGTATTAGCACTAACGCTTTCATTATAATAAGCCATACCAACATTTCTAGGGACGGGCAGGAGTGGGGGTTGTAAGGGAGGCCTGAATTTAAAAATAGCGGTATTTCGTTTCCTATTGGGGTTTCGGCAAATATGCACATAACAAAAGTTGTTTATTTTGTTATTTAGAGAAATTTTCTCAACAATTCTTTTCAATATGAACTACCAGGTACCTCACCTGGAAAAATTAATTCAAATGTATGTTAAAATTTTGTCCTTAATAATTCAAATCTATGCATAATGCACAGAAAACGGGAAATATGACAATATGGAGGACAGTGAAGTCTTACATAAAAAAATAATTTTATTTTTAATAGACCTACAGAAACGACGGGTATTAACCCTAAACACTGGGACGGGTAATTGTCAAAATATTGTGCAAAGTAAAGCCTTGCAAACAAAATACCATCACCATTCATCCTCAAATGAATTCCCGAGCGAAGCCGGGTATCTGAGCTATTCAGCCTAAAATGATTTCCCGGGCGAAGCCGGGTACCTTAGCCCGTATTGAATAAGAATATTTGACCATGTATCAGAACTTAAAAATTCTATAAGTTATGAATGAAAAGACAAAGAACCAGAAACGGGCTGTTTAAGATATGAGGAGTAGATATTTGGCCTATTCCGGGAAGTTGTGTTAAGTAATCGTAATTATACATGAAAAACGAATAATCTATTCGAATATGTTTAGTAGAGTCAACCGTAATACGATACTTAACAAATACTGTGTTGAATTGCACTCTAAATGAAGAACAACACTCATCTAGAAACCTACTTTTACAATGGGAAGTTGCCAACTTTTTCATTGGGAAAAACTAATTTCCATGTAGGAAATTTTCTCCAATATATTAAATATGAAAGTAAAAGATGAAGGAGACTTGATTTATATTTAAGAAGGTTCATAACGCTGTCTTTCATCTAAACCTCGCCTTATTCTGGTAGACAAAAGGATGGCCGTTAATTTTCTGGTTGCAATGTATGAGGTAGCCAGGAACCCAAAGGAGGCATCTAACTACAATAGGAGAGATTCCCAACTAATACCAGCTTCTTTCGACCCTGGCCCAACGTTATTGGGACTAAATTAAACTTGCTCAGAATGCTTATTCTACATAAGCCCTATTTAATCGTTGACACACACACACACACACACACACACACACACACACACACACACACACACACACACACATACATATATATATATATATATATATATATATATATATATATATATATATATATATATACATATACATATAACTATAAAGAGAGCATCAATAAATAAATGTCTCTATTTCCATACGACGTATCTAGCTGGACCCAACAATACCCTTAATGCTATGATATGTTTATGGCGTTTTTGATACCTGGTGGTATAGAGTAGTTACGTTCATCACAACAATAATGTGACGTCATAGTAGTAATAGAATAAATATACTATGATAGTTTAAAATTTAATCTACAAACAAATCCCCGAAATTCTTTTATTAGAAATAAATAATTTATAGTTCCGAAACTGATAGATCTTTTTACTTAATGTTCAATAAATCTGGAATTCATTGCATAGCATAAATCACGCCTTATTCACCATGCGTAGGACAGAGCTACTTGAAGCTGTATGCACCAATTATAACGTATTCTTCAATAAAAAGTTGAAATAACAAATGTCATGGGATTACAGTTGATGTGAAAGTCCTTCCTGTTTTAAACAAAAATTGTAAACTGGATATGATAGCTGAGATGGATAAAGAAAAGTACGGACAAGGAATCTAGAAAACGGAATATAGAAGAAAAGGATAATTGAAGTCCGGCGAAGCATGTCTCAGCAACTGCTCTAGCCTTGGCGGAGGATTAGTTTAGCAGCGATAAACCTATCCGATTTGTAGGGTGGGTTTTCTATTATTTTACTATGTGTATTTCCCCTTATTTTCGCTTATAGTATATTGTATTTTCTTCTTATTTTCACCTATCCTTCCCGATGTTCATTAACTCCAGATATTTGCGATATATTGGTGGTGGCGTTAATTCGTTTGTTCTTGGGCGTGTGCACGCGCGTTTGCTATAGTTTAACTAATTTTTAATTTTTATGAATATTAATGATATTAAGACAAACATTTTTAAACACTGAGCTGTGTTATATATTATTTTATTTTTATGAATTAAAACATTTTATTCTCTATAATTGTTGTTCAGTATGGAATTGAGATTTCCCTACGAGCCTGTGTGATGAATTTAAAATATTCTTTAATTATGAGAATATATTTGCTGTGCAATTACTTCATATTTAAAAAAAAAACATTATGTACCAGTTAGGATAAACCTTATACATATTTTTCTTTTAATATCGTTCAACAACATTAATAATCTTTCCTCTTCCGCCCTAATATTTAAACTCGTGAACTTAGATAAATTATTCTTAAACTTAATTGAAAGGAGTATAAAATAGCCTCTTTGAAAGGAGAACATAATGAAGAACAAATTAACTGCCTATGGACGAGGGGAATGAGGTCTGTCTAACAAGGGAGGTAAATGGAACTCATGGTGGGGCATTATGCTAATGAGCATACTTTACTTGGACAAATATTAATTTAGTATTTTAATATAGCAAACAAGCTGAATTTATTCCATCCCGTTCAGTGTGGCCAATATGCAAATTTTATACTCTCTCTGACTTACAGAACAGACACTGACGTCCATCGCGAAATGTAAACAACTCACGAAATTTACTTGTTGTGTAAATGTAACACATCTCTCCACAGAAATCAGTTTAGAACTTTCTTTGACAATGACATCCAACAGAAACACGACAGATGTATATAAGGATACCTAGAACCACGAATAACTTTTAACGGGATGAATATGCATTTTAGGTTCATCCTGATGTTGTCGGGCTCATGATCGGGTTATATTGGATAAAAACGATGTTCTCTATTCCGTGGTCTATTAGGTGCATATTATATTCGTGTCCACCAGCCCACGGTTCAGCCGTTTATGCGTGAAAAGGTAACAAACAAACAAACAAACAAACAAACAAACAAACATACACGAAAGAAACAAAATGCAGATATGTTGTCTATGACATGTGAAACGCAAAGTTATCGTAAAAATTCGCGAAAAAAATCAATGTACAGACAGAGGTTACAAGTTTATATATATATATATATATATCTATATATCTATATATATATATAAAATTGTAACCTCTGTCTGTACATTGATTTTTTTCACGAAATTTCACGATAACTTTTCGTTTCACATGTCATAGACACCATATCTGCATTTTGTTTCTTTCGTGTATGTTTGTTTGTTTGTTTGTTTGTTTGTTACCTTTTCACGCATAAACGGCTGAACCGAATTTTATGAAACTTGGTATGTATATTACTACTAACCCAACTTAGACTTTAGGCTATATTAATTTTCTCTGAGACGAACAGGAGTGGGGGTTATAAGGGAAGCCTGAAATTAAAATAGCGATATTTCGTTTCCTATTCGTTTTTCGGCAAATATGCACATAACAAAAGTTGTTTATTTTGTTATTTAGAGTAACTTTTGTTATATACACTTTTGTCGTATACCGAAGTTTAAATGCGTTATATGCTAAATATTATAGCGGGAGTCAACAATATTATTTGCCAAAAAAGACTCAACCGAACTAAACCAAACACGGTATGTGAATTAGTACTAACGCCTTCCTTATAATAAGCCATACTAACATTTCTAGGGACGGGGAGGAGTGGGGGTTTTGAGGGAGGCCTGAAATTAAAAATAGCGATATTTCGTTTCCTATTGCTTTTTCAGCAAATATGCACATAACAAACGTTGATTAGTTTGTCATTTAGAGTAACTTTTGTTATATGCACTTTTGCCGTATACGGAAGTATAAATGAGTTATACGCTAAAAACTATAGCGGGAGTCCACAATTTTATTTGGCACAAAACACTCAACCGAACTAAATAAAACACTCAGTATGTGTATTAGCACTAACGTCTTCCTTATAATAACCCATACTATTTCTTGGGACGGGGAGGAGTGGGGGTTATAAGGGAGGCCTGAAATTAAAAATAGTGATTTCCTATTGGGGTTTCGGCAAATAAGCACATAAGAAAAGTTGTTTATTTTGTTATGTAGAGAAATTTGCTCAACACTTCTTTTCTATATGAACTACCAGGTACCTCAAATGAAAAAATTGATTCAAATCAACATATTCTCATTAATAATTCAAATCTATGCACAATGCACAGGAAACGGGAAATATGACAATATGCAGGACAGTGAAGTCTTACATAAAAAAAAATTTTATTATTAACAAATCCACAGAAACGGCGGGTGCTGAGCTAGTCTATATATATATATATATATATATATATATATATATATATATATATATATATATATATATATATATTAGCTCAGATACCCGGCTTCGCCCGGAAATTGGTTTGAGGCTGAATGGTGATGGTATTTTTTTGGCAAGGCTTTAATTTGCACAATATTTTGACATTTACCCGTCCCAACTTACTTGCTCCACACATTGTTCCTGGAGAAATGTATATAAAAAAAAAAGGTTAATCTAAATAACAAAGTAAACACCTTTTGTTATAAGCACCTTTGCCGAAAAACAAGTAGAAAATGAAATATCATGAATTTTAACTTCAGGCCTCCCTTATAACTCCCACTCCCGTTCCAACCTAAAAATTTTAATATAGCTTATAATCATGGGAGAATTAATGCTAATTGACATACCGAGTTTTGTTAAGTTCGGTTCAATCATTAGCGCCCAATAAAATAGTTGACTCCCGCTTTAGTTTATAGTATATATCTCGTTTATACTTCGTTAAAAGTCAAAAATGAATATCACAAAAGTTATTCTAAATAACAAAATAAACAACTTTTGTTATGTTCATATTGGCCGAAAAGCGAATAGAAAACAAAATACCGCTATTTTAAATTCAGGCCTCTCTTACAACCCCCACTCCTGCCCGTCCCTAGAAATGTTTGTATGGCTTATTATAAGGAAGGCGTTAGTGCTAATTTACATACCGAGTTTCGTTTAGTTCGGTTAAGTCTTTTGTGCCAAATAAAATTGTGGACTCCCGTTATAGTTTTTAGCGTATAACTCATTTATAGTTCCGTATACGGCAAAAGTGTATATAACAAAAGTTACTGTAAATAACAGAATAAACAACTTTTGATATGGGCATATTTCATGAATAACCTATAGGAAACGAAATATCACTATTTTTAATTTCAGGCCTTCCGTATAACCCCCACTCCTGTTTGTCTTAGAGAATATTAATATAAGTCTAAGTCTAAAGTTTAAGTTGGGCTATTAGTAATATACATACCAAGTTTCATAATATTCGGTTCAGCCGTTTATGCGTGAAAATGTAACAAACAAACAAACAAATAAACAAACAAACAAACAGACACCAAAGAAACAAAATGCAGTTATGGTGTCTATGACATGTGAAACGAAAAGTTATCGTGAAATTTCACGAAAAAAATCAATGTACAGACAGAGGTTACAATTTTAGCAGATTTCCCTTAAGGGAAATCAGCTATTAAGGTCGTACTCATGACGCGAGTTTCGAAAAATTTCTTCAAATGTCCATCGATCCTACCCAGGAGATGACCAAAATATTGTTCTATACATTTATTCTGTATCTTGAATATTAACCGAGATATTTGCATTTGTATTCTGCATTGGTCGGCAGGAGTGAGCTGTTTGGTACTTTCCGAAGAGAGCTCTGGCGGCCGTTTTCGTAACTATTCGTCCCTCGTGTATAAGTTTAAGTAATCCCTTACTACTTACAATTATTGGGCAGATTTCTCTATTGTAAAACTTCACGTGGGAAATCTGCTTAGTTTACGCAGCCCCTGCGTGACGGACTTTTATATATATATATATATATATATATATATATATATATATATATATATATATATATATATATATATATATATGTATAGATATATAGATATTTGTCTGTGAACGCTCTAGCGGTCGCAATTTTTGTTTGAGGGTTATCAAACCCAGAATTTAATCGTTTTATGTAAAAAGGAAGATCAAGTTCGTTAATGGCTGAAATCGGACCAGTGGGAGAGGGGGTTTAGAGGGGGGATTTTTGAAAATTCAAAATATCTCCATTATTATGCGTCGGATCGAAAAATCGTATAGAATGAATCTTATTGCAAATTAAATTTACTATAAATATTGTTCGATACATTTATTCTGTATCTTGAATATTAACCGAGATATTTGCATTTGTATTTTGCGTGTGGTCGGCAGGAGTCAGCTATGTTCGGACTTTCCGCCGAGAGCTCTGGCGGCCGTTTCTATAACTATTCGTCCCTCGTGAATAGGTTTAGAGGTTAGGTTAACTGTTTTTTGGGGCTAGAAACTAATGGGTTATTACGCCCTAAATAATGTTTTAGGTTTAGAGGTTTCTTACTACTACAGTTGTTATTAGGCAGATTTCTTTATTGTAAAACTTCTCGTGGGAAATCTGCTTAGTTTACGCAGCCCCTGCGTGACGGACTTTTATAATGTAAACAGCTAACCTATTTTTGTCTAATAAAACCTAGTTTACAGGTTTTAGCAGATTTCCCTGAAGGGAAATCAGCTATTGAGGTTGTACTCATGACGCGATTTTCGAAATTTTTCTTCAAATGTCCATCGATCCTACCCAGGAGAGGACGAAAATGAGGTCCGTTCAAAACTGTATATATATATATATACATATATATATATATATATATATATATATATATATATATATATATATATATATATATATATATATATATATATATATAATTGTCTGTTACCGCTCTAGCGGTCGCAATTATTATTTAATCGTTACCAAACTCGATATTTAGTCGTTTTATGTAAAAAGCAAGATCAAGTTCGTTAACCGCTGAAATCGGACCAGTGGGAGAAGGGGTTTAGAGGGGAGGATTTTTGAAAATTCAAAATATGTCCGTTACCATACGTCGGATCAAAACATTGTATAGAAACAATCTTATTGCAAATTCAATTTACTATAAATATTGATCTATACATGTATTCTCTATCTTCAATATTAACCGAGATTTATAGAATATTTAATTTGCATTAAGATTGATTCTATACAATTTTTTGATCCGACGTATAGTAACGGAGATATGTCAAATTTTCGAAATCCTCCCGCTCCCACTGGTCTAATTTCAGCCATTAACGAACTTGATCTTTATTTTTACATAAACTTTTAAAATTCGATTTCGGTAACGATCAAGCAAAAATCGTGACCGCTAGAGCGTTAACAGACAAATTTATATATATATATATATATATATATATATATATATATATATACTAGCTCAGATACCCGGCTTCGCCCGGGAATTGATTTGAGGCTGAATGGTGATGGTATTTTTTTGGCAAGGCTTTATTTTGCACAATATTTTGACATTTACCCGCCCCAGTATTTAGGGTTAATACCCGTTGTTGACATTTGTTAATAATAAAATTAATTTTTTATGTATGTCTTCACTCTCCTCCAAATTGTCATATTTCCCGTCTCCTGTGCATTATGCATAGATTTCAGTTATTAAGGACAAAATATTAACATAGATTTGAATTAATTTTTTCAAGTGAGGTACCTCATAGTTCAAATTGGAATGAATTGTTGAGCATATCAATATTTCACGCAAATTACTTGCTCCACACATTGTTCCTGGATAAATTTATAAAACAAAGTTAATCTAAATAACAAAGCAAACAACTTTTGTTAAGTGCCCGTTTGTCGAAAAACAAATAGACAATGAAATATCGCGAATTTTTATTTCATTCCTCCCTTATAACCCCCCACTCCCGTTCTAACCTAAAAATTTTAATATAGCTTATAATCTAGAAGAATTAATGCTAATTGTCATACTGAGTTTTTTTTTAAGTACGGTTTAATCGTTAGCACCCAATGAAATAGTTGACTCCCGCTTTAGTTTATAGTGTATATCTCGTTTATACTTTGTTAAAAGACAAAAATGAATGTCACAAAAGTTACTCTAAATAACAAAATAAACAACTTTTGTTATGTTCATATTTGGCATAAAGTCAATAGGAAACGAAATATCGCTATTTTTAATTTCAAGCTTCCCTTATAACTTCCACTCCTGTTCGTCTCAGAGAATATTAACATAGCCTAAAGTCTAAGTTGGGTCAGTAGTAATATACATACCAAGTTTCATAAAATTCGGTTCAGCCGTTTATGCGTGAAAAGGTAACAAACAAAAAAACAGACACCAAAGAAACAAAATGCAGTTATGGTGTCTATGACATGTGAAACGTTAACAAACAAACAAACAAATAAACAAACATACAAACAAACAGACACGAAAGAAACAAAATGCAGTTATGGTGTTTATGGCATGTGAAACGAAAAGTTACCGTGAAATTTCGCGAAAAAAATCAATGTACAAACAGAGGTTACAATTTTATATATATATATATATATATATATATATATATATATATATATATATATATATATATATATATATACTAGCTCAGATACCCGACGATGCCCGGAAAATTATTGTTGACTGACTAATGATGGTTAATAGTAAGACTTCAATGTGTACAATTACACTTCCCTCCACGACGTAATGATTTTCCGAAATAGCCAACCCTGAAGGGTAACTTTTGGGGATTAATAGAATAGAAATTTTAGTTTTGAAGGATAAATGAAAATGTGTTCCTAATTTATCCTTCTACACTTTATGACTCACCGTTTTTCAATAATTCAAACCATAATCATGGGTAGCATTTATTACAATTAAATATCATCCATAATGAACATATTTTCTTTCAAAAGCCTACCCGAGCTCAAATAGTTCAGGCAAAGTTTTATACGTAAGATTATATTTTTAATAGTGAATCTCACTGGAAATCACTTCCAGCAATGCCAGACGGGAAATAAGTAAACTCAATTAACTGGTAAGGCTCCCGTCATTTTCCGCTCCCGCATTAGACTTCTCGCTTTTCAGCCTCTTTTATAATCCCCACTACCGTTTAGACCTAAAATGTTAAATATAGCTTATAATCATGGAAGATTTAATGCTAATTGACATACCGAGTTTTGTTAAGTTCGGTTCAATCGGTAGTGCCCAACAAAATTGTTGGCTCCCGTTTTAGATTTTAGTGTATATCACGTTTATACTTCTCTATACGACAAAAGTGAATATAACAAAAGTTACTCTAAATAACGAAATAAACAACTTTTGTTATGTGCATATTTGCTGAAAAGGCATTAGGAAACGAAATATCGCTATTTTTTATTCCAGGCCTTCCTTACAACCCCCACTCCTGTTCGTCTCAGAGAATACTAATATAGCCTAAAGTCTAAGTTTGGCTAGTAGTAATATACATACTAAGTTTCATAAAATTCGGTTCAGCCGTTTATGCGTGAAAAGGTAACAAACAAACAGACACGAAAGAAACAAAATGCAGTTATGGTGTCTATGACATGTGAAACGAAAAGTTATCGTGAAATTTCGCGAAAAAAAATCAATGTACAGACAGAGGTTACAATTTTATATATATATATATATATATATATATATATATATATATATATATATATAATTTTGAATGGACCTCATTTTTTTATCTCCTGGGTTGGATCGATGGACATTTGAAGAAAAGTTTTGAATCATGAGTACGATATCAATAGCTCATTTCCCTTAAGGCAAATCTGCTAATAACAGCTATAAAGTGTTTCATTACTACTCAGTAATTACTGTGGGTCATTAAAGCAGGAGTAATAAGATCAATTTACTTGATTTATTTTTTACCCCTTTACATTACCCTCTAATCTTAATTTTCTAAAAGAGAAAAAGAAATCATAGAGAATCATTGTTAACGTCAGAGAAAATATCCATAACTAGATATAAACTATAACCTATTTAGCCTAGATCTGCCAGGTTTCATTCCTCCGCCCTCCTTGACTGCTAGTAATGATGAACAACCTTTATATTATGATTGAATTGAGCGCCCCATATAGATACTGTAGATTTCATCGACCCATATGTATTCAGTAGACTTCATAGACCTGATATGCTTAGAGTAAGAAATGTTTTTGTGCGCCATATTTCCACCATATTTCCTTCGTCTATATTGTTCTCGATTCCACCCATATGCCTCATAAAAAGTTCTCACACGAACGAATGGTTACGTCCATTATGTGTACAACAGTGTTCGGTAAAATTAATTTCTATTACAAGGAATAAAGAAGTAATAATATTACTTAGTTTTTCAGCTAATGAATAATATTGAGAAGGTATAGAAATGTTCGTAATATCTATAATATTAGAAAGGAATACAAATGTACTTAATATCAATAATGTTAGAAAGGAATACAAATGTACGTAATATCTATAATAGTAGAAAGGAATACGAATGTACGTTATATCTATAATATTAGAAAGGAATACAAATGTACGTAATATCTATAATATTAGAAAGGAATACAAATGTACGTAATATCTATTATATATAAATATATATATATATATATAAATATATATATATATATATATATATATATATATAGAGAGAGAGAGAGAGAGAGAGAGAGAGAGAAAGAGAGAGAGAGAGAGAGAGAGAGAGATAATTGTGTTTATAGAAGGATATTAGGCTAACGATGTAGTTAATATTTATTTATCAAACCTTGCAGTCCTGAAGTGCCGGGGCCTCTACATCTAATAATGCTGACCTTTCCTCTTATGTCTCCAGCAAGGCATATCGAATCATTATTGTCAAAATTCTCTCCCAGGTTATCAGGTCACTTAAACATTGCTCTCACCTATATATATATATATATATATATATATATATATATATATATATATATATATATATATATATATATATAATTGTAACCTCTGTCCTGTACATTGATTTTTTTTCTGGACTTTTCACTATACTTTTTCGTTTCTCATGACATTAACACAATATCTGCATTTTGTGGCGTTGGCGTCTGTTACTTATTTACGCCTAAACTACGGCACCGTAGGAAACATAGTGTGTATATTACTACTAATCGAACTTATACTTTAGGTTATACTTATATTCTCAGAGACAACAGGAGTGGGGGTTGTAAGGGAGGTCAGAAATGAAAAATTCGTTTTTCGGCAATTACGTACTTAACCGAAGTTGTTTATTTTGTTATTTAAAGAAACTTTTTTCATATACAACTTTGTAGTATAAAGAAGTATACACGAGATATCTGCTAAAAACTATTGCGGGAGTCAACCAATTTATGGGGCACAAAAGACTGAACCGGACTAAAAACAATTGTTCTTGGAAGCAGGAGTGGGGATAATAAGGGACGCCTGAAATGATTAATCTATTTATTTTTTCCCCATTGGTTTTTCGGCAAACATGCAAATAACAGAAGGTGTTTAGTTTGTTACTTAGTGTAACTTTTGTTACATACACTTCTGTCGTATAACAAAGTATAAACGAGATACACGCTAAAACTATAGTGGGAGTCACCGGTTGTATTAGTACTTATTAAAGTTTATTTGACATAGGCATATTATTACAAATTATGTTATGTTTTTAGACTTATATGATAGTTTTTAGAATCAAACTCTTTTATCCTTATTTTCTCCGATATGTTGACGTAATGGAAGCAACTAAATACTATCTGTAACTATTAAACGTTACTTGGTAATGTCATTATGAAAAAAGACAATTTGCGTTTATGATTGCTTATTATTTAGATTGGAGGAAGGGCTACGATATCTTCCCCTCCCCTCGCATTAATTTAAAAAAAAAAAAAATTAAAATTAAAATTAATTTATTTTCAGGTTACCGCTGTTATTTATTTCCAACAGGTATATTATATACAGGTATATGTAATTCATGATTATGATTTGAATTATTCACGGTGTGTCAAACAGTGGAGAGGTATTGATAAGGAACTCATTTTTATTTGTTCTTCAAAACTAAAATTTCTATTCTATACATCCCCTACAGTTGCCTTGCCCATATGGAAAAATAATACACCCGGACGGGAAGTATAATTGTACACATAGAGGCCTTGCTGTAAAAAACGTCCGTCACGCAGGGGCTGCGTAAACTGAGCAGATTTCCCAGTGTGAAGTTTAGTAATCGATAAATCTACATACTGCTAACACAACACCAGCGTGAATAGATACAAACAGAACTAAGAAATGTTTTAGTCAATTTCAATAACCTGCCGACAGGAAGTGTTTGAAATGTAATCAAACAGTTCTGTCAGCCTCACAGTAAAACTATTACTGAAATATATCAGAATATAAAATATTAATTTTATTGAGAACGATTTACTATATCTAGTACGGTAATTAATAATGAGTTAGAATAATTGTTATCTCAATCAATCAAATTTTAGTAATCCACGACCTTAAGACGGGGGGGGGGGAGACACAAGGACATATTTGCATGTAACTCGTATAATAAAGGTCTCTTGAATAACATATTTGTTATTTAAACTTCGAATAATGTGGTTTATTATATAATAGAGTATTGTTTATATAATATGAGTAGAAGTGGGGGTTTGATGAACGCTGAAAACTGAAAAATGCACATATCTCGGTTATTCAAGATAAAGAATAAATGCATATAACAATAATTATAGTACATTTAATTTGCAATAAGATTGATTCTATACAATATTTCGATCGACGTATAGTAACAGAGATATTTTGAATTTTCGAAAATCCTCCCCTCTAAACCCCCCACCTCCCTCTGGTTTAATTTCAGCCGTTAACGAACTTGAGTTTTCTTTTTACATAAAACGACTAAATATCGAGTTTGGTAACGGTAACGCTAGAGTGGTATCAGACATATATATATATACTAGCTAAGGTACCCGGCGATGCCCGGGAAATCATTCTTGACTGACTAATGATGGTATTTTGATAGTAAGACTTCAATGTGTACAATTACACTTCCCTCCACGACGTAATGATTTTCCGAAATAGCCAACCCTGAAGGGTAACTTTTGGGGATTAATAGAATAGAAATTTTAGTTTTGAAGGATAAATGAAAATGTGTTCCTAATCTATCCCTCTACACTTTTTGACTCACCGTTTTTCAATAATTCAAACCATAATCATGGGTAGCATTTATTACAATTAAATATCATCTATAATAAACATATTTCCTTTCAAAAGCCGATCCGAGCTCACATAGTTTAGGCAAAGTTTTGCACGTAAGATTATATTTGTATTAGTGAATCTCACTGGAAATCGCTTCCAGTAATGCCAGACGGGAAATAAGTAAACTCAATTAACGTGTAAGGCTCCCGTCATCTTCCGCTCCCGCATGAGACTTCTCAACATTCTTCTACTTATATTATTGATGCAAAACATTATTTTATAATTTATCTACCGGATGGAATTAAATAATAGTGGCACCCTGAAAATACCATATCGAGTTTAAACGCATATTGTTTTTCATCATAATGACATTACCATTAACGTTTAATTGTCATTATATTAAATATTTGTTTCAATAACATCAAGGTAGATTATACAAATTAAATAATGGAAATGCTCTTATAGTTTATATTTCTATTGGAAATAAATAACAAAGTTATTAGGAGGGGGTGACGAAGATTTATTACCTCACTAATCCGAATCATACTTTGAACTATCATATAAAACATAACATCATTTGTCATAATATTCCTTTATTAAAACCCCTTAAATAAGTACTAATATTATTGACTCCCGTTTAGCGTATATCCCGTGTTTACTTCATTTTACGACAAAAGTGAATGCGCACAAAAGTTACTCTAAATAACAAAGTAAACAACTTTTGCTATGTGCTTGTTTGTCGAAAAACCAATAGGAAACGAAATTTCGTTACTGTTAATTTCAGGCCTCCCTTACAAACCCCACTCCTGCTCGTCCCTAGAAATGTTGGTATGGCCTATGATAATTAGGGCGTCAACACTAATATACATACCGAGTTTTATTTAGTTCGGTTGAGTCTTTTGAGACCAATAAAATTAATGGCTCCCGCTATAGCTTTTAGCTTATAACTCATTTATACTTCGGTATACGACAAAAATGTATATAATAAATGTTACTCTAAATAACAAAATAAACAACTTTTGTTATGTTCATATTTACCGAAAAACCAATAAGAAATGAAATATCGCTTTTTTTAATTTCTGGCTTCCCTTATAACCCCCACTCCTGCCCGTCCCTAGAAATGTTGGTACGGCTTATTATAATGAAGGCGTTAGTGCTAATACACATACCGAGTTTTATTTAGTTCGGTTGAGTCTTTTGTGCCAAATAAAATTGTTCACTTCCCCAATAGGTTTTAGTCTATATCTCGTTTATAATTCGGTATACGAAAAACGTGTATATAACAAAAGTTACTCTAAATAACAAAATAAACAACATTTGTTATGTGCATATTTGTCGAAAAACCATTAGGAATCGAAATATCGCTATTTTTAATTTCTGGCTTCCCTTAAAACCCCCACTCCTGTTCGTCTCAGAGGATATTAATATAGCCTAAAGTCTAAGTTGGGTTAGTAGTAATATGCATACCATGTTTCATAAAATTCGGTTCAGCCGTTTATGCGTGAAAAGGTAACAAACAAACAAATAAACAAACAAACAAACAGACACCAAAGAAACAAAATGCAGTTATGGTGTCTATGACATGTGAAACGAAAAGTTATCGAGAAATTTCGCGAAAAAAATCAATGTACAGACAGAGGTTACAATTTTATATATATACTAGCTCAGATACCCGGCTACGCCCGGGAATTGATTTGAGGCTGAATGGTGATGATATTTTTTTGGCAAGGCTTTCCTTTACAAAATATTTTAACATTTACCCGTCCCAGTGTTTAGGGCTAATACCCGTCGTTTCTGTGGATTTGTGAATAAAAAAATTTGTAAATTCAGGCCTCCCTTATAACCCCCACTCTTGCCCGTTCCTAGAAATGTTAGTAGGGCTTATTATAAGGATGGCGTTAGTGCTAATACACAGTCTTTTGTGCCAAATAAAATTGTTGATTCCCGGTATAATTTTTAGCGTATAACGCCTTTATACTTCGGTATACGACGATATGGTATATAACAAAAGTTTCTCTAAATAAGAAAATAAACAACTTTTGTTATGTACATATTTGCCGAAACCCCAATAGGAAACGAAATAGCGATATTTCGTTTCCTATTGGTTTTTCGACAAACATGCAAATGACAAAAGTTGTTTATTTTGTTCTTTAGAATAACTTTTGTCATATACACTTTTTTCGTATACCGAGTTATAAACGAGATATATGCTAAAACCTATGGCGGAAGTGAACAATTCTATTTGGGACAAAAGACCCAACCGAAATAAATAAAACTCGGAATATGTTTTAGCACTAACGCTTTCATTATAACAAGCCATACCAACATTTCTAGGGACGGACAGGAGTGGGGGTTTTAAGGTAAGCCAGAAAATAAAAATAGCGATATTTTGTTTCCTATTTGTTTTTCGGCAAATATGAGCATAACAAAAGTTGTTTATTTTGTTATTTAAAGTAATTTTTGTTATATACACTTTTTTCGTATACCGAATTATAAACAAGATATACGCTAAAACCTATAGCGGAAGTGAACAATTTTATTTGGAACATAAGACCCAACCGAACTAAATAAAACTCGGTATGTGAATTAGCACTAACGGCTTCCTTATAATAAGCCATCCTAACATTTTTAGGGATGGGCAGGAGTGGGGGTTATAAGGGAGGACTGAAATTAATATTTCGTTCCTTATTGGGGTTTTGTCAAATATGAACATATCAAAAGTTGTTTATTTTGTTATTTAGAGAAATTTGCTCAACAATTCTTTTCTATATGAACTACCAGGTACCTCACCTGGAAAAATTAATTCAAATCTACGCATATTCCAGAGGAGACGGGAAATATGAAAATTTGGAGGACAGTGAAGTCTTACATAAAAAATTAATTTAATTATTAACAAATCGACAGCAACGACGGGTACCAACCCTTAACACTGGGACGGGTAAATGTCAAAATAGTGTGCAAAATAAATCCTTGCCAAAAAAATACCATCACCATTCAGCCTCAAGTCAATTCCCGGGCGAAGCCGGGTATCTAAGCTAGTATATATATAAAATTGTAACCTCTGTCTGTACATTGATTTTTTTCGCGAAATTTTACGATAACTTTTCGTTTCACATGTCATAGACACCATAACTGCATTTTGTTTCTTTCGTGTATGTTTGTTTCTTTGGTGTCTGTTTGTTTATTTGTTTCTTTGTTTGTTACCTTTTCACGCATTAACGGCTGAACCGAATTTTATGAAACTTGGTATGTGTATTACTACTAACCCAACTTAGACTTTAGGCTATATTAATATTCTCTGAGACGAACAGGAGTGGGGGTTATAAGGGAGGCCTGAAATTTAAAATAGCGATATTTCGTTTCCTATTGGTTTTTTGGCAAATACGCAAATAACAAAAGTTGTTTAGTTTGTTATTTAGAGTAACTTTTGTTATATACACTTTTTTCGTATACCGAACTATAAAGGTGTTATACGCTAAAAATTATAGCGGGAGTCAACAATTTTATTTGGCACAAAGACTCAACCGAACTAAATAAAACTCGGTATGTGTATTAGCACTAACGCCTTCCTTATAATAAGCCATACAAACATTTCTAGGGACGGGCAGGAGTGGGGGTTATAAGGGACGCCTGAAATTAAAAATAGTGATATTCCGTTTCCTATTGGTGTTTCGGCAAATATGCACATTACAAAAGTTGTTTATTTTGTTATTTAGAGAAACTTTTGTTATATACACTATCGTCGAATACCGAATTATAAAGGCGTTATACGCTAAAAAGTATAGCGGTTGTCAAGAATATTATTTGGCACAAAAGAGTCCACCGAAGTAAATAAAACTCGGTATGTTTATTATCTCTGACACCTTAATTATCATAAGCCATACCAATATTTCTAGGGACGGACAGGAGTGGGGGTTATAAGGGAGGCCTGAAATTAAAAATAGCGATATTTCTTTTTCTACTGGTTTTTCTGCAAATATGCACATGACAAAAATTGTTTATTTTGTTATTTAAAGAAACTTTGGTTATATTCACTTTTGCTGTATAACATAAACGAGATATGCGTTAAAAACTAAAGCGGAAGCCAACAATTTCGTTGAGCACAAACGATTGAACCGAATTTAACAATACTTGGTATGCGAATTAGCATTAATTCTTCCATGATTATAAGCTACATTAAAATGTTTAGGTTCAAACGGGAGTGGGGGTTATAAGACAGGCCTGAGATAAAAATTCGCAATTTTCATTTTCTATTTTTTTTTCGGCTAACGTGCACATAGCTAAAGTTGTTTACTTTTGTTATTTAAAGTAACTTTTGTTGTATTCACTTTTACCGTAAATGAAGTTAATACGGTATATACGCTAAAACCATAATGGGAGTCATTAATTTTATTAGTGCTTATTTAAGTGTTTTTAATAAATGCATATTATTTCAAAAGATGTTATGTTTTAGTCTTATTTGATAGTTGTAAGTAAGATTCGGATTAGTGAGCTTATAAATCTCCGTCGCCTCCTCATTTATTTATTTATTTTCCCTATAAATTTGTTATTTATTTCTAATAGAATATAAACTATAAGAGTATTTCTGGTATTTAATATATACTCGATATGAATGTTTAAAGTATTACTAGGTTGCAGGGGGGCTCTCTTCCCCTCATCTAGCTTTTTGAACATAAATGAAATTATGTTTAGGGATCTATTATTTAGTTCCATAAGGGAGATAAATTATTAAAATAATATTCTGAATCAATATTCTAAGGAAAACAACGATGTTAACGCTCCTGCGAGAGCGGTAATCGACGGGAGGTAATTGAGTTTAGTTATTTCCTGTGAAATGCTGCCACGACGGGAAGTGATTTCCAATGAGGCTTACTAATACGAATATAATCTTATGTATAAAACTATGCTAAAACTATATGTGCTTGGTTTGATTTTTGGCAGGAAATATGTTCATTATAGAAGATATTTAATTGTGATAAATGCTACCCATGATTATGGTCTGAATTATTCAAAAACGTGAGTCAAAAAGTCGTGAGGGATAAATTAGGAACCCATTTTCATATATTCTTCAAAACTAAAATTTCTATTCTATTAACCCTGAAAGTTACACTTTAGGATTGGCTGTTTTGAAAAAACAATACATCGTGGAGGGAAGTGCAATTGTACACATTGAAGTCTTGCTATAAAAATACAATCATTAGTCAGTCAGCAATGATTTCCCGGGCATCGCCGGGTACCTTAGCTAGTATATATATATATATATATATATATATATATATATATATATATATATATATATACACACACATATATATATATATATATATATATACATACGGTTTTGAACGGACCGCATTTTCGTCATCTCCTTGGTAGGATCGATGGACATTTGAAGAAAAATTTTGATTATCTCGTCATGAGTACAACCTCAATAGCTGATTTACCTTAAGGTAAATCTGCTAATACCATCATTATTCAATGAAGAACTATTTTCCGTCCTTCGCCGAGTACTTCAGCTAGTATGCCATATAACAACTTATTCCCAGTCTGAATGGTTCTGTCAACCGCTGTCTCCCCCATTCCCCTTCGAGATAGCTCAGATGACTGCTATGACATAGTCTACGGAGCCGTGCAAGTCCCAATCCTTCCATAGCTTTCTCAATCTGACTTTAGTACTTCGTAAAGCAACTGATGAGATAGTAATTCGGCCATATGAACCAGGCGTCATATCATAGACTAGGAGAGTAAGAGCTGTAGACGAGGTTGTGGCTTTTATTCAAACGAGGTTAAAGATTTCGTATCTGGTACGGAGAGCTGTTGAGCAAAAGGGTGTCAATATTGCTCAGGAAAGCCGCGCGATAGACTACTGCCTTTTTTGGTTTGTTATGCCAGGGTGGTGGGTGAGGTTCTTTCCTTGATGTTATAATGAATGGGCAGAAGGTCCATTACATAGAGACGGGGGTGGCTTCGCCTTGCTGGTTATTCGTTACCGAAGGAGTTCGTTAAGTTTATTATGATAGGGTCCAGGGGATAGGTACCTAAAAATTAAAAGTGTTGGAAGAATTTTAAAAAGTCAAAGAAGTTAAAGGAAATCTTTAATTTTCTTTTTCTAAAGAAATGTCTCCATAAGAAAATCCCTAAATTCATTTTTAAATTAAGGAAATTAAAGATTACGAGGAGATAAAGTGCTGAATCCGTTCTTGACCTCTTGAAAAATACTCCCTAAAAGGCAAATAAAGGAGGATAATTCTCAGAAACCAACTAGAAAGAAGAAAGAAGACACTGCTCACATTATTTTAATCTTAGTAATTGGTGTAGTCCTTGGAAAGATAGTCTTTGACGTTCCTAATATTGAGCGAATGAAGCCGAGGTTAATGTTATGATGCATATTAAATAATGGAGTAATAATGATAAGTCCTGTTTCCTCGTAAATGAAGTTGTGCTTCGACACAGTTGCTCGAATGATATTTAATGCTCACATGTCACAATTTCAGGGTTTTTGCAATCAGAGCAGACCTACCGGCTGTGTGCATATGTCTACATTTGATAGCAAAACGTTTTTTATAACTAGTCGGTGTGGAAGAGACGAATATTCTGCATCTGACTGTGACAAAACAAATTAGAGCCCTATGTGCCCTAATTAGAATAGAATAAGCTCGTGACGAACTGCTAATAGCCCAAACGCTTTGAATATTTAGAAGTTCTGAACCACATCCATTCACCTATCGACATAGCCTATAATGGTTTTTGCGTTTGACACAGAAATGCGCGTTGATTGTGAGCGAAAAGTATGACAGCCAACTAGTTAGGTAAGACCAACCTCAGTATTCAAAAAGCTAATATTAGTCTTCGGAGAAAAGAAATGATTATCCGCCGTTGTACTGTCATTTTTTATGTTATTTATTTATGCCCACTATGCTACAAGGGCTAATTGGGGTGGGTTATCAACAGGTTACCACCCTTTTCTAGCCAGAGTGGGGTTAATGATTGTATTTAATGAGTTGGTCACTAAATTAATATCTATAGTCCGGACATAAATTGAATTCGCCACTCTAGGTTTACCATGTTAGATTAAGACCAAAGCCTTAACTCACATGTCTAACCTGAGCCCCACTGACTTTCGGGACTTGCAGTTAGGTTAATCGATTTTGATATGAATTTAATACATCACTAAAATTCAAGATCAGATGTTTGAGCAGCTTAGAATGTAAGCTTTATTTTGTGTTGCGATTCAGAATTCGGTTTTTTTTTACTTCACCCACACCTGTTACTTATTACTAAAACAGTGATTTATGTTATCGTTAAATTGATAAAATTAATGAACATACAATATGTTGACCTTTATCTCACATGGCAAACATAGAGTGGCGAGTTCGATTCTTGCCTGGGCAAAGGAAATTATTTAGTGACGAAATTCATTAAATAACATCCTAAAATCCCACCCTGGCTAGAAAAGGGTGGTAACCGGTAGATAACCCGTCCCAATTAGCCTGAGTTGCAAAAAGTGGACGTTAATAAATAATAATAATAAATTTCGTTGAATCATTCATTTAGGGGACCAATATGCTTTCAAAGATTTAAAAAAAAACACTCAAATATATCCTCCTTCTCGAATCTTCTTCTGTAAACAAACTCACATAGGTATGAGTCGAGAAGGGATCTTCAGGATATATACAACAATCCATACCTTTGCACAGCCCTATATGCTATAAGATTCATATTGCAAAAAAACTTACACGTTTTTAATAACCAACCATGTAATAGGCAGGAAACCTCTTTCATACATAAAAGTTATATAGTTTAGCTACAGTTTGAATGAATTACTTCAACCTAACAAATAGAGTCTTTTTAATTTTCATATGATCACTGTTGCTTCAAAAAGTAACTGCCGTGGGTAAAGTAAAAAATACCCCAGAATTCCAACGGTTGTCTTCAAAATGTCTGATTGTTGTCGAAATGTTACATTGCATCTTGTAGAGTATTGGCTGTGGATTGTAGAATAATTCCACTTGTTCCAAAACGGAAGAATTTTACAATTCATTGGATGTGCTGAAGATCAGCCAAACTCTTCACGAAGGCTTGACGTCTTCTCCGAAGGTTCCATATATAGACACTTTAGTATAGCTAAGGACTTGGATTTAGGGTTACCAATAAATCTATTTGAAGGATTCATTTCTATGCACAGGCAAGGAGAGAATTGCGAACTGCTAGTATACTGATTTACAAGGTGGGAATATAATCGATAATTTTGTAAATATAAATCATTTCCTTAAATATCAATTATCATTTTGGTGTAATTAGTATTTAGTATTAGTGTATAGAAATAGTTAACGGGGTCGATTGAAATGAGTTAGTATATAAATGCATATAATTGTTTGTAAGGGTAGACAATTGCTCCTTCGGCATAATAAAAGATTTATCTCTCATGTGAAATGATTTTGCTTTAACTGACTGAGCACATTCTTTACAGACCAGTGACCGTGCATAATGCATCTTTTGTATCCCATGCAACCCTTTACTATACAATAATATGTGATGGTAATCCTTTTTGAAGTTTCGAGGCTTTAACTTTAACCTTTATTGTATCTCCTTTTTTTTATATATGTACACTTATGGCAAAAGTTCAAAATTAATTAAAAAAAGGTAAAAAAATATATAAGTTAGGGGAGGGTAGAAAGATGAAGAGAGATTGAGAGGGGGAGAGATAGAGAGGACAGTAGGATTTATTGGAGACCCTGGGGGCAGTCCTTGCCTCACCTCTGCCAGCTCCTCCTTTATTCCGGCTATCCCTCACCTCTGCAAGCTCCTCCTTTATTCCGGCTATTCTATTATTATACTGCATATTCCAACCCCTTCACTACTATTGTTTCACTAGCCCTTAGACTTTGAGCTGCCTTCCCATTGTTCTCCATTCAGATGCCCAGTCGAAAGTGCTCCTCCGCTTTGACAGAAATGAGGAATTATGAATCAGCCTTTTTTGGAGGCAATAGACTATTTATGATCCTTTTTAATTTATTTTGTATTCCTTCTCAAACTTAAAGATAATTGGAAAACGAAATGAGAAAACATTTAGCTCGCCCCAGTCCGTCTCGTTATGACTTTCGTTACTATTTGACAAGCTGAACTTTCTATAATGCAATATCATGAGACCAAAAAAGCAGTCATGCACCTACTGGGTCAACTATACAGTTTTTATACAGCACCTAAACGACAACCCTTATTTATTTGTTTGAGATGCCGCTACACTGGCGATTCATCTTTTAACATGTTTTATTATGTTTTAATATAATTTTAAAAAAATTAAATAAATATTAAAAATTTTACAA
This sequence comes from Riptortus pedestris, assembly GCA_019009955.1. Lineage (NCBI taxonomy): Eukaryota > Metazoa > Arthropoda > Insecta > Hemiptera > Alydidae > Riptortus > Riptortus pedestris. Next base: position 108,356,443 of record CM032228.1, on the reverse strand, counting down.
ATGTACAAAATAAATAGAACCATGCCGCTACAATGGCGATTCGTCTTTTAACATGTTAGAATATAATTTCACAAAATAAAATAAATATTTAAATTTTTACAAAGCTAAGTTTTACAAATGTACAAAATAAATAGAATGGACAAAACTAAATATAAATTATTTATATATTTGCAACATGAGAAAGAAAAAAAAACTATAAATAATAAACTGGAAGGATTTTATATTTTATTTTATTTTATTTAGAATATTACAGCCTGCATTTAAATGCATTTGGTAATGTGTGATATGTACAATACAATAGTCCCTCCATCACCTTTGACAAAAGCCACACCTATTCACCACATTGAGAGAAACATCTTCTCCCTGCCTGGCAGGGAAGTCAAGAGCTAAGGAGGAATGGCACTTGGGTTAAGAAAATAGCCACTGCTATCACTTCACTTTACACTTGTATAAGAGATCTCTGGGCCTATAAGTCTCTTGAGGCGCCGTGAGGGGAATAAGGATGAGTGCTTCTGGATTAGGATGATTGGATAGCCTGCTGTGGAATTTTCTGAATCTTAAGGGAATTAGGTCCTTTACGAATGGGATATTAAGATCTTTATGGAGAGTGTGGTTTGTAACATAATATGGAGCATCTACTATGGTGCGCAGGACTTAGGATTGGAAGGTCTGGATGCGTCTGATGTTCGAAGGTTTTGCTGTACCCCACGCTTCTATTGCGTATGTCCGTATTGGTTGCTGGTGGTAAAGGAATATTGTGGAAATGAACAGGAGGACAGGAACTTCGCCGGAGGGAAAAAGTGATATGGTGAGATTTGCTTTCGTTGGTCTTTATGCGCCAAGCATTGCACCATTAAACTGGAAGGAGGCAAAACTTATATTCCACGTACAGTTCTTGCTATATATAACTTTCATAATGGTAAAAAATAGCTTTTATATTTCATCATATAATTCATTATTTCTTAATACTTAAAACATCATCTATAAATTGGCTACTGTCGGCTAATAGTTCGCAAAAATTTGTTGACCATGGGTACCTTTTAGCGACTTATAGGTTCATCTTCCCTGCTCATTAGATATGGATGCGTAAGTCTAGTGTGTCCTGTGCGTAGGCGTGTAAGTACAATTTCTTCTCTTCTAGAGTGTCTATTACTTGAAGTCCAGTTGAGCGTGTTTGATTTGGTTTCTCAAAATTTACTGTCAGTGTTAACCATAAATTATTCCAGTCATGAATTACGAGTTTTCTTATTTGAGAGAAAGCGTCTTGGCGAGGTAGGTCCAAAAACCCTTAATTAGAAGTCCTCATGAAGAGGAACAAAAATGTAAGCAATGGATAAATTGATCAGTGATACAGTTGCAATATCTATATATTTAATGAGTAGGGGCGCGATTAAATGAAGTCTGAAAACAACAAAATACAAATTACGATTACAAAAGGAATCGTTACTATGTTAATAATTTCAGGTATATGATAGTTTTCCACTTAACGCATAATGACGCATATATACATGATTTAGACTGTTACTCCTTCTTTAAGCTCCACTCTCCCTAGTCTTATTTTCGCCAATATCGAAATTAGTTTTAAGTTTTACATGAAACGGTAAAATATCCAGTATGGAATTGATAATAGAGGCAGGCCACTGCAGTATACACTGTTCATTATTGGCATCATGTCACACGTTGTGGATCTCATTTAAGTAAATAAAAAAAATATCTGTTGGTTGGTTTAATGAAGAAATTAATTAAAATATTGTATTCCTCAAAGCGCGATGTTCCGTATGAAATATTTCCACAAAATTGCCATTGAATAAATCATAAAAATTATCAAAATAGCCTTTCAAAAAAATTAAAGAAAAGAATATTGGTTGTATTTATTATTGTTTAAGGACTGCCACCAAAATTATTTAATTGATTTCATCATTCAGGTATTCTTTTCTCTTAGTCAGACAATTTTTTTGCATTATTTTTTTATTGTTATTAGTCAGTTTTTCATTATTAACTGTACAACACATATTGACTGACTGCCGACGAAGAGACAATTTAGGCATTCCACATGACTTACAGGAACTTTTGACCCATAACAGTGATTACATATACTCAGTCATTAAACATCTAAAAGCCATTAACATATATAACACACTATAATCTACACTGTCTACACACCACTCTTCACTTATTTCCTACATTAGTAGGGTGTATAAACTTTAATTTTATTTATTTATTTATTTTTGGTTATCCCTTTTCCATATTTTTTTAAATTTATTTAATTTTTCTCCCACCCCCCTTCTACAGTTACATTTTCATTTATATTATGTTCATTACCCTGATGTTTCCATATCGTACAATATTGTGTGCTTCATATTTGACCCTGGCATGACAATAACGTGTTTCAAAAATCACCGTTTGCCATAGTTCACTCCTTTTCCGTTTTTTATTGTTTTGTTTTTTTGCATTTCCCTTTTTTAATGACACTTTAATAATGAGTAAATCGCCTGCGCAGCGGAACTTATTTAAATAAATAAAAAAAATTGTTATTAGTCTCACTGCGAATTCTAATCAAAGTTTGTCAATTTTACTCTCCATAAGCATTTTCTTTCCTTTTAAGCAGCGAAATTACTGCAAACCACTTTCAATTAAAGAATAGACAAAAATGTTTTGACTTTCTCCATTGCCTCTTAACTAATGTGTATATATGTTGCCGATTGCGTATTAAAAAAAAAAAAGAGATTATGCAAAAGAAAATGCAACCGACGTTTCTACCTGCTAGGCACTATGTTTTAAGAATTCTAGGAGGACTAGAAAAGAAGTGAGATGCTAGCGAAGGAGAAAATATATAATAACTCATTAAACTGCGGGAAAACGAAATGTTGAATCGAGGAAGAAATACATATAAATAAGAGAAAAGAGATCGGTTTGTTGAGGGCTTAAGCGAAATTGGAAAAGTGTTAGACTCAGAATTAGCCAGGACTTTTATTTATTGTCGCTCAGGTGAAATTGAAAAAGTTTAGTTGGAAAATCAATCAAAAGGTCAAATTGAATTCCGTCTAGGTGGTCGTACGAATTCACCATTCATTGTATTTCTAATTTACACATTTAATCTCTCATTTAGCTGTGACTCCAATTGTTAATTTGAAACGTTTAAACGTTGTTTTTAATGTTCATAATTGCTATTTCTATTTCCGCTGTTGGCCAATCGGGTTTATCAATAACACAGTTTAGTGGCTCCTCACAATATATTTATAAACACTTAGCGCTTTCAGCAATTTATTTTGCCATCTCCAGAGTTTGATATTATAAAATACAATAAATAAGGATTAAAAACCGATTTGGGTCTAAATGTTAAAAAGCAAAAAATGCCCATCACGAGTCATAGAAACTCTTAATACCAAGTCTTTAAAAATAAAATATTAAACAATACCATATTATACATTTAAGTAGAATAAATTATAATTAACATCTATATCATACAATTAAAAGTGATTTAAATTTACCGTCAGAGCTTAGTACCTTCCAAGAGAGACGGTACCAGACAGAGTAGTACCTACTACCTTACCAGTCTAAGGGGATCCGTCCAAGCCACTAGGAGGGTGTACGCATCAGCCTGGACATGAGGGCTGCATTTCTGTCTGTCTGGACAGTTCCATTAATTTTGTCCATTTTTATCTAGTGGTTTCCTGCATGATGGTTATGTCAGTTTTGAAGTAGATATTGTCTCTGCTTAAAAACATTGAATTGATATTGACGTTATGAAGGCGGTGTGTCAGCCATACTGTTCCTTCAAATTAATAAAATCAAACACCATAATCTTGATGAATTGCAGTCAATGAATATAAGAAGTCCATTTTATACTAAAGAAATGAAAAAAGGTATTTCCCCATTACTTAGCTCAGATTTTCTATACATGCTATTGAGGTTGAACTATTGAATGGTTTTCGAAACGTTTCCTCAAATGACCATCCATCCAACCTAGGAGATGACGAAAATGAGGTCCGTTAATTCTTAAAATTATACATATATATATATATATATATATATATATATATATATATATATATATATATGTCAGTTAACGCTCTAGCGGTCGTAATATTTGTTTGATCATTACCAAACTCAATATTTAATGTATATAAAAACAAAGATCAATTTCGTAAATGGCAGAAATCGGCCCAGTGTGGAAGGGGTGGGGTAAAGGGGAAAATTTTTGGAAATTTAAAAAATCTCCGTTAATATAGGCCGGATGTAAAATGTGTATATAATCAATATTATTGCAAATTAAATGACCTATTAATGTTGATATAAACATATTTTTTCTATCGTAATTATTTACCGAGATATTTCGATTTTTAGTTTTCATCCTTAATTATAACCCCCCCCCCTCCCCACTCCTACTCATTTTATTTTAACAATAAGCTGTTATATTACGAAACACTTTATTCTAAGCTTATATACTAAATATTGTTTTCATGGCCTTTATTATGCTTGATACATGCAAATTCGTTGTTTGATGGCGTCAGTGAAGATTTTCCAGCCCAAAAATCTTTATTTGCTCTATACCACACTCGGTATTTAACCTTTTCTGACATCACTAAAGATCATATTTGTTAGTGGCTGAAATCGAACTTGCAATAGTGGGGGTTTAAAGGGGGGGGGATATCTCCATTATTATGAGTCGGATCGTAAAATGTTGTAGAACCATTCTTGTTAAACTATTGATGGTCTACAATTGTGTTCTACGACTTTTTTCGTAACTCAAATGCTAATTGAGTTATTCGTACTTCTTTGTTTTTAGCACTCAGTTAACCCCCGACCCCCCAGCCGCACCCCTTTTTTCATAGAAGGAGAGAGAATATGAGGTGCCGTGAGGTCACAAGTTTGTTATTCTAGCATGTGGGAAATCACCTTACTCGGACTTTTTATTAACCCTTTTTGAGAGATGCTCAAAACTACATTGTTGATGTGGTTTATTACAGTCCATGTAATTGCTACTAAGGCTAATTTCGGGCTATCTTATGGCTTACTACCAGGTCTTTTCTACTATACCCACACCAGTTGCTTATTTCTAAAACAGTGATTTACGTTATCGTTAAATTGATAAAAGTAATGAACATATGTTTGAAATTCGTCGTTGCATAGCCTTCGCCCAGGCATAAATCAACAAAATACACTTCCTTAATGTAAGTTTACAATTGCTGAACCATGTATCTTTGTAACAGCCGATTTCTTGTCTGAAACTTCTTAGACTGATATTTCTTCTGATTTAAGAACACGACTAAGTTGTATAAGTATGAGATTCATTAATACAAGAAAAACACGTTTTTAAAAACCAGCCATGCAATAGGCAGGTAACCTCTTTCGTGCATAAAATGTATTTAGCTTAGCAACAGTTTGAATGAATTACTTCAAACTAACAACTAGACTTTTTAATTTTCATATGATCACTGTTACTTCAAAAAGTAACTGGTGCGGGTAAAGTAAAAAAGACCGTTACTGCCCTTTTCAAGGATCCAATTTAATGAGATCGTCATTAAATATTGTGTGGATGAAAATAGACCTCATGATTTTGGTTTACCAAGTGATATTAAGACCTTAACTCACCTGGCTATTCTGAGCCTCAGTCAAGCATTTTAATCTTTTTTCTTTAACAGGTTAACCGATCCGATATGAAAACTAAACATATTCTATGCTCAAAACTTTAGTTTCATTGATATGCCTGTTTAAAATAGTCTACTTAAAAACTAAGTCAGTCAATCTATATTATTGATTACAATTAATTATATCAAAGATACACAAGTATAGTTGCCTAACTGACTTGGAGGAAGGTACTAAGGTTAGTTATTGAGATAAGGTCAGGTATCCATTCTCTAATAGTGTATCAAGGCATTCCAGTACGTCTGAGAATGTTGTGAATGCCCTCCGGCAGTCAGAGTCTTGGCGAACTGGAGCAACAAACTTTAGCGTGCGGTTCCATTGATTTTACTCTAGATCCGCAACAGGCTAACCGATTTATCTTACTTGCCTGCAGTGCATTTAAACATGTTACATACTCAGATTTTATCGTTTTAATTCCGATTTTCCTTCACAAAATGAGGTTGCCGGAGCCTTTGACTTATATTGGTCACGCAAAAATGTGAGTGTACAGCCTAAAAATAGAGGGCGTTTAACGATTATGGGACTGATGATAAAATTAGATAAGCTCAACTTTTAAATTAATTCCTTAGAAAATAATTTAGCTGTAGTGTGTAATATATGTAACGAAAACAAGTGGTATGAAATAGGTTGAGTGGTGTTCAAAGTCTTTTCTGTAACGTGTTATATATCTTCATTTGCTAATATTTTTTTATATATTTTAATCAGATTTTATCTAAGACTTGAATAAATGATACACGTCATTGGCTCCTAAAAATTGCCTATAATAAAACTGTTCAATCAGTTTAAATTACTAGTGAATACTGTCAAATACATAGAGAATATAAGAATCTCTACGAAGTCTTAGGGGTAAAAAAGAGAACAATTGTCATGTGAAGAGTTTATGATTTGTCCTCAGAGCATCTCAAATCCTAGCCGATGTGTGGTAAGTAAATATTTGGCCTATATAGGTAATATTGCCTGAAAGCAGTTGGATAACTATGCATGTGAGATAACTATATCGTTGATAATCAAGAAAGTAGTAAAAAATAAAAAAGTGTTTGATAGTTCCGACTCGCACTTCTAAAGTACGAAAATTTGGTTGCCAGACCCTTCTTATTAGCGAATTTCCTTTAATGTTTCTCCTAATGAAAATTGGTCCTTGTTGAAAAGTAAATTTCCTACACTTTTTTTTTTTTTTTTTTTTTTTTTTACACCTCTTCTCCAAGTCGAATATAAATTGGACATTTTATTATTAGTTTTCATCCATTTAAGCTCAATTACGACGCATTGTTCTCGTCGGAACAGGAAGAGTAGGTGTTTAGACAAAATTAATAAAGTTATTTTTAGTCTTCAGTTAACCTCCGCTTCTACACTTGCGAGTTTGACTTAAAACAACTGTATCGATTAAAATATATTATCCAGCTTAAACCTCAAGTTTTTGTTTACATAGGCCTTTTATTACAAGATAATGTAATGTGGAATGACGTAATTAGCACGGTATTGGAACAGGTGGGAAATCTGTTTCGCTTGCACAGCACCTGAATACTTACTTTTTTCTTGTAACGTCCTTAGTTTATTGTCTGTTATAGAGTTTCATTCTCTCAAACATTTGTTGAATATATTAGTTTTTATAGAAGACCGCCTTGTGGCGTTGTAATTGGTAAAATTTAAGTAGCACTTCATTTTTGCAAGTTTGACGACTATAGTGTCTAATACTAATTAAGGCTTTGTTTTGAGGTAAACATATAGTGTTATTTACTTTCATGCATAGCAGTATATAATATGTGTAGTTTAATTTTCTTTAATAGCTAGTAGCGTTCTAGTAGCGTGTAAGCATTTTGCTGGAGATGAATAGAGCTCTGAAAGTCGGTTATAAGATAGATGTATTTGTAAGACGTTGTAAATTCCATGTATTCATATAAATAAAACGCCGTGAAAAAACTATATCTAAGATATACAAGTGCAACCAAATAAGTTACAATATCCCCTAAAAAATGTGCCGTAAGACACTTTCTTGAATTACTCTACAGACACATTTCACGTTTCGTGAATCAATTAAACATTTCTTAAATACAACCTTGAGGGAAGTTTCTGTACTGACTAGTAAATCTTGATGTCATTCTGGGTTACGCCAGTGTCTAGTTATGTTTTCTTTGCTGAGTACTTCCGCGACCCCGTAACCTCCATATCCAATAAGTTGAGTATTAGCCTCACAGGAATGTCCTGCTTGTGTATTTTGGGTAGACTGTAAAATATAGATGGGACTACTCGTCAGTTTTGAGTTTAAGTTTACTGTTCACTAGAACTCCTATCTAACAAACATTAGCTCTCATGAAGACAATCTCAACGGAAGAAACTTGCAAGTATCTCCCTGAAATTTACTTATTTTATTTTCATAGGCAAATTCTACCTTCCTGGCGAGAAGGAAACTGGGACATAAACATATTTCTTATTTTCTGCTTGAGCCTCACGTCACAAGCGGCGATTAACGCAGGACGTTGTTAGACACCCATAAAAATGTGTTTACGTTTAAATCCACAATTTAAAAACAGTCCTTTTATTTCACAGCTGAATGAAGGTTGTGTAAACACATAAATTAATAGCGATAATTTAACTTTCATAGGAAACAAATGATCAACATTCAACAATCCGAAGAGCTATCGTAATAATTATTCCCATAGACTACATTTCACACACCACATCGTTACATCCCGAGCAAGTTGACAAATCCAAACACGCCAAACTTAACTAGAAAATGAAAAAGTTAGACTAACGAAGCCTTTTTTTGTAACTGAACTCCTCAACAAGGTGTGAAGGTACTGACTGATATTTGAAGTGAACAGGTACCAGCGTGTGAAAGAAGACTCAACGGGTAAAAAGGGTGAAAGATTTTGAACTACTGTTATGTGTCCTGGTCGACCCCTGTAAGCCATTAATGGGACTCACAGACAGTCTAAAGAGTCTTGAGTTCTCAGGTGCCCAACATCCTGCTTGAGGACCTAAACTCAACATCCTGGTTCATCTATGCCATGTCACGCTTTGCGGATGGGGTTAAAGTTAGTGACTGAAAGAGAGAAAAATTAACTCAAAGTGCAGTAGTAAAGCCCTTCTTCGAGGAACGGAGAGTATATGGTACAGACAAAAGAGATTTAAGGGCTGCCAGATGGAAAAATAATCAATGTGAAATGTCAGCATTTACATTATTCATTACCATATTAAAGACGATAGGTGAAACTGGAACAGCTTGCCAAACCTCTAGCCCCCATCACCCGAGCTCTACATTTAATTTAACATTGACAGAAGTCATCTCTATTAATAATCAAAAAATTCAACCATACCATACTATATTTGGTGATTAGCAGTATGGCCTTCCTATATTCAGAAAGTTATGAATATTATATTATCTATGGAAATAGAACTACATTTTTTTTTAATATGAGGGCCACTCTTAACCAACAAAAGTCCCTCAAGCATGGGCTGCGTAAACTTATCAGATTTCCAACGTTCTGGTATAACACACTTGTAATCGAATCTCACCACATACTCTCTATTTCTATGTACAAATACCATGAGTAGTCACAAATATGATCTTTAGTGTTGACTAAAACGGTTAAATATTGAGTATGGTATAGATACAATAAATATTTTACGAGTTAAGATCGTAAAATCTTAAGTGATGTCATCACTCGATGATGCATTTGGATGTATCTATCTCACACAATATAAGTTCAATGAAAACAATATCTAGTATTCACGCTTAGAATTATTTGATTCACGATAAAACAGCTTATTGTTAATATGACAAAAGTAGTAGTGGGGTTTACTGAACGCTGAGAACTAAATTAAGGCTATTCAAAGTAACAGTAAAGCATAAAATGCCATATGTTGATAATCATATCTATGAGGCACATACAATAAATTACACAATTCTATTGAAGCTCACTCACGAAACGCTAATAAATTCTATTTAGTGCCGGAAGTCGAAATTCATAATTTTAGAATTAATAAATTTAACGTGGGGCTCAGGTTAGACATGTGAGTTAATGTATTGGCTTTAATCTCACATGGTAAACCTTCAGTGTTCAGTTCAATTCCCGCCTGGCCAATAGGACTTTATTTAGTGATGAACTCATTAAATAAAATCCCAAGTCCTACACTGGCTAGAAAAGGATGGTAATTTGGAGATAACCCATCCTAATTAGCCATAACGTTTTAGGAACGTAATCATTATTGCAAACAAAATTTGTTATTTACATTTTCTCGATGAAACCAATATTTACGAAATTAGTCCTCGTCTAATTGTAAATTCGAGATCTCAAATAGGTTATGCACGTTGGTATAGTTGGCGCACAAATATTAAAGCCCATTTACATCCATAAAGCCGTTGTTGAGTGATTGAGTAACAACCGGACAGACAGGCAGACTAGATTTCCGAATTTGATGCCATTGGTCTTAGAATAGTTTGGAAAGTGAAAAAAAAATATATCCCCTCCTAGTTTACATAGAAAACCATACAAACTATAAAGTATTATGTATACAGTTATTGAAAACTGTAAATGTAGAGAAAATTTGCTGAGTCTTAAGTTTTGCGGATCCGGAGTATTTTATTTATTGTAAATCTCGCCTGAGGCGAATTGAAAGTAGGAAAAACCTTAGTAGAATATATAGAGACTGAAAGAGAAATTGGTTCAGGAGTGCCAACTCAAAGGCCTCTCTCCTTTCTGAATCTTGGAGGCATCTTATGCACGTGGGAAGATTCCTTATAGAGTCGTCAACTATCAATCTGCCTGGGGTGATGTATGCCATTGGTTTTATATATATATATATATATATATATATATATATATATATATATATATATACAATTCTAACCTGTCTTTACTACGATATGTTTTCGTTAAAATATTATATCTCGTAAATTGTTTGGTAATAATTTTGATATTGTGTTCAAGCACAATCACTGCAGACCTATATTTTTTTGTTCTGTTGTTTGGACTATAAGTTATGTTTACTCCAGATGTCATTTATAAAAGAGTGTGTATTAATAGGTGAAACAAAATCTACCCACCATTTTTTCTCCTCACTCCTTCTTATGACTCACTGTACTTTCACCTTCTTTCCTTTATAATCAATAAGTTGAAAACCCGCAGGTTATGGAATAATTGAGAGCTCTTTTCTGATCATTGACAGCTACTTTACATAAATAATTCCACTAGAGAACAGGACATTTTTTTATATGGTCGAGGTCTTAAAAAATGCTATTCATTTCAGCTTCTTTAATAATAATAGAGGTTAATTCGTCCATTGATCGTATTGTAACTGTGATTGAAGCTCGTTTGTACTATAGTTCTTGTGCTAGTTCCAATCAGCTTTCTTAGAAAGTATTGTATTTTTCGATAGTTCTGATATTTTTAGGTTGACCTCAACTATATAGATAGGTTCAATATAGATGATATCTCTAGCAAATATATTACCCCTCATGCTCAAGCATCATGCTCTTCCTCACTATTAATCATTCCTATTAGTAACATAGTCGCGTGCTAAATTCTTGTTCTTGTGTCGAGTTTCTTTCTTGTATGGCTGTGATGATCGCAGAGTATGATCGCATTAAGGTGTTCAGATTGCAAAAATGCCTTTTAACCCCATTTAGTTTCATTGGAGTATAGTTGGCTGCAAATTAAAACAAAAGTAAAGTCCAATAACAAATAAAATGGATAAAGAAATAAAAATAACAATAAAATTAAGGATTGGAGGACTTGTTTTCATTGTCCGGACTATTTCTTCTTCCTTCGGCTTTTCCAGTTTTTGACATATTCTTCGTGACATTTGTATCTTCCGATTTCCTATCGGCCCCTTTCTCTCATGAAGACTCCCTTATTCCTTTTAGCAGATTTCCCTTAAGGGAAATCAGCTAATGAGGTCGTACTCATGACGCGAGTTTCGAAAAATTTCTTCAAATGTCCATCGATCCTACCCAGATGACGAAAATGAGGTCCGTTCAAAATGTTATATATATATATATATATATATATATATATATATATATATATATATATATATTTGTCTGTTACCGCTCTAGCGGTCGCAATTTTTGTTTGATCGTTACCAAACTCGATATTTAGTCGTTTTATGTAAAAAAAAAAAGATCAAGTTCGTTAACGGCTGAAATCGGACCAGTGGGAGGGGGGGTTTAGAGGGGAGGATTTTCGAAAATTCGAAATATCTCCGTTACTATACGTCGGATCGAAAAATTGTACAGAATCAATCTTATTGCAAATTACATTTACGTTAAATATTGTTATATACATTTATTCCCTATCTTGAATATTAACCGAGATATTTGCACTTTTATGAAATTTGGGCCGAAAACGTATTTTTGAATTTCCCGCCAAAAGCTAGTTCGGCCCTTTGCCGTAATTGTTCGGCTCTCCTATGGAGATTTATCTATTGTATAACTTCACGTGGGAAATCTGCTTAGTTTACGCAGCCCCTGCGTGACGGTCTTTTTTTTTTAAAGGTTGACAGCAATCTTTGATTTCATAGGTATGTACTGAGTACTGGTGGCTGGTATCAGAAGGGAGTTTTTCAGATTTTGGAATTAAAGAACAATCAGTAATTTTGTTCAAGATTAAATTTTCTATAACCTCCATTAGTTTACTGGATAATGGCTTTCATTAATCAGTTAGTTCGAATTAATTAACTGTATAGCTTCAATAAATAAAAAAATAAATATTATGATAATTTACTCACCATGCTCAAAATGATTAATATTCAGAGAAATTTTACTTACTAAATTTAATCTCGGGTTTAATAGCTTAAGTTTTAGTGCTATACTGTTTTAGCAGATTTCCCTTAAGGGAAATCAGCTATTAAGGTCGTACTCATGACGCGAGTTTCGAAAAATTTCTTCAAATGTCCATCGATCCTACCCAGAAGATGACGAAAATGAGGTCCGTTCAAAATTATATATATATATATATATATATATATATATATATATATATATATAGGGGGGTTTAGAGGGGGGGGGATTTTCGAAAATTTGAAATATCTCCGTTATTATGCATCGGATCGAAAAATTGTATAGAACCAATCTTATTGAAAATTAAATTTACTATAAATATGGACATATACACTTATTCTCTATCTTGAATATTAACCGAGATATTTGCATTTTTATGAAGTCTGTGGTCGGGTGTTGTTCGGGTTAGTTCGGCAGTGTTCGTAAGTCTCGCTCTGGCGGAAGCTTCTAACCTAACCTGTCGTTTCTAACCTTACCTAACGTTCGTTACTTTGTGAGATTTATGCAAATACGTTCTGTTCAAACGCCCCCCCCCCTTCTTTAGTTCTTGGACTACTAAAATTTGAGTTATTAAAATATAAATTATTCTTACAATTCAGAAGCCGTTTCAGTTGAGAGTTTATTAAAATTAACTGAAAGATTTCTCATTACCGTTTGCCTTTACTTATGGTAGCGTTGTGTTACCAGTATGCAGATTTCTCTATTGCTAAACTTCACATAGGAAATCTGCTTAGTTTACGCAGCCCCTGCGTGACGGACTTTTTTGTGCCTAATAGGCAATGTTAAATTCTGTTTTGACATGATAATTTAATAATAATTATTCATGGTTTGCAGATTAGGCATTTAAGTTATACGTGACGGACTTTTTTTTATTTTGTTATAGTTTTTTTTTTATTAACTATATGTTTACTATACATATGAATAGTTTAGGTACAATGTAGTACTACTATAACATATATGCTGTATACAAATTGTACGTCCCATGTATAAAATATACTCCCTTTGCGCATGGATAACGTGTAAAAGAAAATATTATATATATATTTTGTTCTTTCTTTAATATTTTCCTTTCAATAGTTCAGTACAGACCGGGAATTTATTCAGTTCTCATCTATATATCATACAATCTATGAGTATATTTCATATATTTAATTTTTTTAAATTACATTTAAATAATTAAAATAAAATGATATAAATTTAAATAAAATTAAACCTCGAAAGTAAACAAAAATAATGCAGAATTAATAATTAGTTTGAAGAAAAAAAACTATTTTAGTTTTTTCTTTTTAACACGTATATCTGCAACACAGCTTTTGAATTTAGACCATGCTTTTGTATAGTTCCTGAACTGCTAACCTGTGATGTAGCAGCTCTATATATACACACACACACACACATATATATATATATGGAAAGAGAAGAAGAAAACTTTTTAAAAGGATGAGCTGACCTTTGAATTTGGTTGCTGAATAAGCAGTGTGATGATCAAGGTGGCTAATAATTCTTTTAAATAATTTATGATTTTTTTTTAAATATGCAACGTATTTTCGAAATTAAAGTAAATTATATATAATAAATAAGTAAATCAGGAAGTATATTGTTAATATAAGGGTACTATTATAAAAGTACGCATTTAAGGATATAAGAGTAAATTGGGGTTCCTATCTTAATATCATTATAAGAAAAAATTCAGAATCCCATTTTTTCAACAATTAGACGAAAAACAAAAGTTTCAAAAGCCATTGCAACGGCACAATATAATGGCGGATACTCATATATTGTTTATTTTTTTGGTATACGGCAACAGAGTATATTATAAAAGTTTTATAACAAAAGTGTCTTTAGAAAAACAAAACTTACTACTGTTATCGTGTTCATGGCAACAAAATAAATAGAAAATTGATTGTCACTATCAGTTTCAAGCCTCCCTTATAACCGCCCTACCAGTTTAATTTTAATTCGGTCCAACCATTTCAGCGTCAAAACGTGACAGAAATAATCACACTAAAACCTAAATTTTTAAAATCATTTCAAATCTATATTAATCTAAAAATCAAAATAAAGTTTAAGAGATAATATTACAGAAAGCGCAAAACTGCATTACACTTGCACACGCACTCACGAGCTTACATACACACACACACACACACACACACACACACACACACACACACACACACACACACACACACACACACACACACACACACACACACCATACAGTTCACTAAATGTCAAGTAAGTATTTGTTTGTTTTCGCATGATTGAAATGTTTTTCCCCTCTTTACACAGGCATTTAAATGATATTTTAAAAATAGGTTCAGTTAGTCAATGAATAAATCAAAGCTATAAGCTTGAGGATAATTGAGTCACTGTAGCAATTAACTAAATAAAAATAATGTTTCTAGAACATGAGGATTGAGTTGTTTCAGTGACATGTGGGGAATCGATAGAATTAATAGGAAGGTGGGTACAAGGAAAACCAATAACGTTAATTAAATTCAGATTGTGTCTCTACGGGCAACGAGCCCTCTCCTAATGCCCTGTCTTTCCTAGGGACTCTATTTGATTAAGTCATTATTTTTGCAGGTCTACATATTGATTCGACGTTTAGTGCATGCTCCTCAAAAACGGAACTTCAAGCAGGGGGATAGTTAGTTGATAAAGTCCCCATTTTACTACAGTACGGAAGTTGTAGTAGTCACTAGGAAATACTTCTCTTCGCGCGCGCCCGTGTGTGTGTGTGGGGAGAGAGAGAGAGAGAGAGAGAGAGAGAGAGAGAGAGAGAGAAATTATGGGGGTGGGGGATGTTTATAAATATTTTGGAAAGGCCGAGAAGTGGAGATGTTTAACATGTTATAATATTATGTCACGCAAGGGCTGAGATAGCAAAACGGATTTTCCACATTTTCTTTTCTATTTCTGACTTTGTAAAGGCCTAACTAAGCGAAACATGAAATTCATAGAAACATTTAATGTTTAGTTATGCAATAACAAAATATTATAATCGTATGGAAATTGGGTGTAAATATGTTTTTATGACACTATATTGCCAAGAAGATTATGTAATAAATTATCTGAAGCACGGTGTATGATATATTTACGGTTTTATGTCCTCCATCATTCTCAAAACCCGTAATCCTACAAGTTCTATTAACCTTTCGTTTTACATGAAATATCTAGTTTGGATATGATCAATTCCACTATATCCTTAACGCAGCAACTTCAAAAATAGTTGTGAACTGACCTTAATACCGTCTTTTTCTATGTAGAACCAATGCTCATTTGAAGAAATATTTCAAGAATAACTTTTTTTTAATATGCCTATAATTTTTTTATACCTTCGAACATTGAATTTTGATTATTCATGGATATTTCCTTTTGTTGTTGTTACGTTAATTTAACTATTTAATCCCTTAAGGGCAATCAGCTATTGAGGTTGTGAAAAAAATCTTTAACGTCTATTGATCTTCCACAGGAGTAGACGAAAATGAGGTTCGTTTAAAACTATATATCTATATATGTTAACGCCCTAGGGGTCGCAATTTTGGATTGATTGTTGCCAAACTCGACATTTAAATATTTTATGTAAAACTAAAGATGAAGTTCGGTAATGGCAGACATCTGGCCAGTGGGGGGGGATTGATGGGGGAAGTTCAAAATTAGAAATAACTCCATTATTATTCGTCGGTTTGAAAAATTGTTTGGAACCAATCATATTGCAATTTTAATCATCTAAAAATGCCGAGATAATTTTTTGCCTTTTTAGTTTTCAGACTTCGGTAACCCCCCCCCCCCCCATTCCTACTCATATCATATTAATAATAGCTTTTATATCATGTTATACTCTATGGAAAGATAAAATACCAAATATCTTTTTCATTGAACTTTTACTGTGTGAGGTACTTGAAAATACGTTGTTTGATGGCGTCGTCATTTAAGATTTGACGTTCCTAACTCAAAAAAAAGTCCGTCACGCAGGGGCTGCGTAAACTAAGCAGATTTCCCACGTGAAGTTTTACAATAGAGAAATCTGCACACTGGTAACACAATACCACCGTGATTAAATACAAACGGTAATAAGAAATCTTTCAGTTAATTAAAATAAATTCCCAATTGAAACGGCTTCTGAATTGGAATAATAATTTATATTTTATAACTCAAATTTTAGTAGTCCAAGAACTAAAGAAGGGGGGGGGGCGGATGAACAGAAAGTGTTTGCATAAATCTCACAAAGTAACAAAGGTAAGGTATGGTTAGGAACGACAGGTAGGGTTAGAAGAACCCTCCCACCTGAGCCGACGGAAATGGCCGATCTAATCCGAACTATACCCGGCCACAGACTTCATAAAAATGCAAATATCTCCGATAATATTCAAGATAGAGAATAAATGTATATAACAATATTTATAGTAAATTTAATTTGCAATAAGATTGGTTCTATACAATTTTTCGATCCGATGCATAATAACGGAGATATTTTGAATTTTCGAAAATCCCCCCTTTAAACCCCCCCTCCCTCTAGTCCGATTTTAGCCATTAACGAACTTGATCTTTTTTTTTGCGACCGCTAGATCGTTAACAGACAAATATATATATATATATATATATATATACTAGCTCATATACCCGGCTTCGCCCGGGAATTGATTTGAGGCTGAATGGTGATGGTAATTTTTTGGCAAGGCTTTACTTTGCACTCTATTTTGACATTTACCCGTCCCAGTGTTTAGGGTTTATACCCGTTGTTGGCATTTGTTAATACTAAAATTCATTTTTTTATGTAAGACTTCACTGTCCTCCATATTGTCATATTTCCCGTCTCCTGTGCATTATGCATAGATTTCAGTTATTAAGGACAAAATATTAACATAGATTTGAATTAATTTTTCCAGGTCAGGAACCTGATAGTTCAAATTGGAATGAAAGGTTGAGCATATCAATAGTTCTACGCAAATTACTTGCTCCACACATTGTTCCTGGAGAGATGTATAAAAGAAAAGTTAATCTAAATAACAAAGTAAACAACTTTTGTTATGTGCATGTTTGTCGAAAAACAAATAGACAATGAAATATCGCTATTTTTATTTCTGACCTCCCTTATAACCCCCACTCCCGTTCTAACCTAAAAATTTTAATATAGCTTATAATCATGGAAGAATTAATGCTAATTCACATATCGAGTTTTGTTCGGTAAAGAGGAAGTTCGGTTCAATCGTTAGCGCCCAATAAAATAGTTGACTCCCGCTTTAGTTTATAGTGTATATCTCGTTTATACTTTGTTAAAAGACAAAAATGAATTGACAAAAGTTCCTCTAAATAACAAAATTAACAACTTTTGTTATGTTAATATTTGCCGAAAAACGTATAGAAAACGAAATACTGGCTATTTTTTAATTTCCGGCCTCCCTTACAACCCCCACTCCTGCCCGTTTCTAGAAATGTTGGTTTGGCTTATTATAATGAAGGTGTTAATGCTAATACACATACCGAGTTTTATTTAGTTCGGTTGAGTCGTTTGTAGCCAAATAAAATTGCTCACTTCCGCTATAGGTTTTAGCGTATATCTCGTTTATAATACGTTATACGAAAAAAAGTGTATATAACAAAAGCTACTCTAAACAACAAAATAAACAACTTTTGTTATGTTCATACTTACCGAAAAAACCAAAAAGAAACGAAATATCGCTATGTTTAATTTCTGGCTTCCCTTATAACCCCCACTCCTCCTGCACGTCCCTAGAAATGTTGGCATGGTTTGTTATAATGAAAGCGTTAGTGCTAATACACATACCGAGTTTTATTTACTTTGGTTGATTCTTTTGTGCCATATAAAATAGTTAACTTCCTCTATAGGTTTTAGCGTATATCTCGTTTATAACTCGGTTATACGACGAAAGTTTATATAACAAAAGTTACTCTAAATAACAAAATAAACAACTTTTGTTATGTGCATATTTGCCGAAAAAAAACCAATGGGAATCGAAATATCGCTATTTTTAATTTCTAGCTTCCCTTATAACCCCCACTCCTGTTCGTCTCAGAGGATATTAATATAGCCTAAAGTCTAAGTTGGGTTAGTAGTAATATACATACCAAGTTTCATAAAATTCGGGTCAGCCGTTTATGCGTGAAAAGGTAACAAACAAACAAACAAACAAACAAATAAACAAACAAACAAATAAACAAACAAACAAACAAACAGACACGAAAGAAACAAAATGCAGTTATGGTGTCTATGACATGTGAAACGAAAAGTTATCGTGAAATTTCGTGAAAAAAATCAATGTACAGACAGAGGTTACAATTTTATATATATATAGATATATATATATATATATATATATATATATATATATATATATATATATATATATATATATATATATATACAGTTTTGAACGGACCTCATTTTCGTCATCTCCTGGGTAGGATCGATGGACATTTGAAGAAATTTTCGAAAATTCATAATATCTCTGTTACTATGCGTCGTTTAGAAAAATGCTATAGATCCAATATTGTTAAACTATTGATGTTCTACAATTGTGGTTTATACAGTTTTTGTAGTAAAATATTAAGCAAGTTATTCACAAAGACTTGTTTTCAGCCCTCAATAAAGTCCCACTTCTACTTATTACCAATAAAAGTCTGTCACGCAGGGGCTGCGTAAACTAAGCAGATTTCCCTCGTGAGGTTTAGTAATTGATAAATCTACATACTGGTAACATAACGCGACCGTGAATAAATACAAACGAAAATAAGAAATGTTTCGTCCAATTTCAATAACCTGTCGACAGGAAGCATTAGGTTAGAAATGTAAACAAACGGGTCTGCCCACTTCACACCGGAAAGAAAAGCAATTGCTGAAATATATCAGAAATAACGTATTAATTTTATTGATTACTATTCACTATATCTAGTAGTGTAATTAATAATGAGTCAGAATAATTGTTCTCTCAATTAATCAAATTTTAGTAGTCCAAAACCTTAAGACGGGGACGGGACATATTTGCATGTATCTCGTATAATAAAGGTCTCTTGAATACAATTTTTGGTATTTAAACTTCGAATAATGCGATTTATTATGTAGCAGAGTATTGTTTATGTAACATGAGTAGAAGTAGCGGTTTGCTGATGGCTGAAAACTGAAAAATGCAAATATCTCGGTTAATATTCAAGATAATGAATTAATGTATATTACAATATTTATAGTACATTTAATTTGTTATAATATTTGTTCTATACAAGTTTTCGATCCGACCTATAGTAACGGAGATATTTCGAATTTTTGAATATCCTCCCCTCTAAACCCCCTCTCCCCCTTGCCCGATTTCAGCCGTTAACGAACTTGATCTTTCATTTTACATAAAACGACTAAATATCGAGTTTGTTAACGATTAAACAATAATTGCGACCGCTACAGCGGTAACAGACAAATATAAAGATATATATATATATATATATATATATATATATATATATATATATATATATACAGTTTTGAACGGACCTCATTTTCGTCATCTCCTGGGTAGAATAGAGACATTTGAAGAAAAATATCGAAAATCACGTCATGAGTACAACCTCAATAGCTGATTTCCCTTAAGGGAAATCTGCTAAAATATAGTACGTGAAAGGAGATCAATAGTGTGTCATCTGCTTAGGTATGAAGTCTCCTTGTGACGGACGTTTTGTATTCATTTAGACTTTCGAAGACTTAGATCGTTACATTTCGTTGGAGGTCTTGGGAAGTATGTTGTTGAAACCCAGGCCCAATGAACTATAAGTATATTAAGATTATTTGGATGATACATTATTCCAATGAAACGAACAATAAATCATGATTTTCATTTTTATAATAATGTTTTTTCATAATTTAATCTAAGAAAATAAGTCTCCCGTAGTTTAAGGGACTTAATTTATAATGTCAAACGTTTCATTTCACAAAATAAGTTATAAAGTTCTCACCAAAAGCATTATTATCTACAATTATGACCAGTCTGAGCCCTTTTTACTAGTATTTTTTATACCACATAATATCTTATAAGTGTGTTAGCCTTTTAGCCCTTAGATCTAACTAAGTGAATTTGATGTCTTTATGATTCTTTTATTTATCATGGTAGTTAACTTGGCTAAACAAGGTGATCGGTAACCCATAGAGAATAATAATAAACTTGATGGCAGCGTGTCTAGTAGATGAAGGTGTGTAGCAAATGAGATAAGTGAATCAGTTTCTTGCACATAGATTTGGTGAGGGAAGGTTTTGTCCCATCAGTCCTCAACTTACAACGGACAAGCAGTCTGTTCTCCCAAGTTCTATGAGAAACTCCCACTCCAATCTACAATGCTGTACAAAAACTGTTTCTGATTTAGGCAACAATTATGAAGGTTTCTAGTAAAATATGATAGGGCCTTTATCATGATAGGATACCAGGTTGAAGTATTAAATTGGACCAGTTCAATTTGGATCTACAAAAAAAACAAACTCACTTATTCGTATAAGTCTCATTGTACACTAAGCCAAAAATATAAAATGGGAATATAAATATAAATGACCATTACGATATGGTTTAGAAAAGTTTTTAAAAAAGAATATTATCAAATGTAACTGCAGCTTTGAGATTTTCCAAAATATCCATTTTTTCCCCCAATAAATAGAGAGGGGGATTCGAAAATTCAAAATATTTCCGTTATTATGAGTCAGATCGTAAAATATTGTAAAAACTATTGATGGACTACAATTGCAGTTCTATGCATTTATTCGTAACTCAAATACTACTGGGGTTATTCGTTCTTCCTTGATTTCAGTCCTCACTACCCCACCCCCCTTGTGCTCCCTGATTTGCTACATAGACATAGAGAATGTGTGGTGAGATGGGGTCACAAGTATGCTTAACCAACACGTGGGAAATCTGTATAGTTTACGCAGCCCCTGCGTGACGGACTTTTATTCTAACATTGGGTACCCACGTGATAGTATCCGTAAGCAGACTTTCGTCATACTTGTACTAAGCCAGTATCATTTGTAAATCTTAGTCACCATGCACTGATTTAAACTGAAAACTGGCCTAGAAATGGATATGAAAAAATGTAGAAAGTAGAGGCAACAAAAAGCACAAGCTCATAAGTAAAAAAAGAACCGTAGGCTCTAAATAAGACATCTTCCAACATCTTAGTTGGGAACTTGAGGTTGAAACCTTAAGCGGAAGTTATTTAAGACAAAGCGGGAAGTTGGCTCAATGAGCAGGGGCAAACTTTATTTTCTAAAGGCACCGGAGGACTAGGTTGAAAAGTTTGAAGATGTAATGCGTTACTCTTAAAACGCGTCACCTGTTTCAAACGAGCCTTAAGTCTTCGGGTGGAAAGTTATGAGCTGCCTTAAAGTGGTTCCTTTTTGGAAAAGTTTTCTGTGCGATCTGTGGTACGGGCCCAATGTTCAATACAAGAGACTACGCACTTCACTGTTCGCTTCACATAGAATCGTACACTAAGCAGATCTTTAATGCAAACCTTACGGTCGGCACACATCCCAGCACTAGATTATTCAATTCCTCAAATGTTTATTTGATGTATGAGTATGGTACTAACTCTCTTCCGTTTCATTCAACTCTCTTCGTATTTGTTAATGGCTGAAATCAGACCAGGAATGTATAGAGTTAGGGGGGGGGGTTACATGAGGGTTAGAGATGGTGTTTGCCTTTATTATGAGTCGGATCGAAACATTTTTTAGAACCAATCTTGTTAAAATATTGATGATCTACAATTGTTCTATGCATTTTTTCGTAGCCCAAATATTAAGTACGTTCTTCGTATTTTCTTGTTTTCAGCCTTCAGTAAACCCCCTCTTCTATTCATTGAGATAGGCATAGAATCAGAGAATGGTGGGATGACATCACCAGTCTGTGTGATTTATGTAAAATTTCTTCAAAGGTCTGTCAATCCTGCCTAAAAGATGATTGAATAGAATCAATCTTATAGAAAATGTAGTAATATATAAATGTTGTTATGTACATTTTTTTCTTTATATTGAATATTAATCGAGATATTTCCATATTTTAGTTATCGGCCATCAATAAACCTCCAGTCCTACTCTTGTCATACTAACAACAAGCTGTTATATAATAAACCACTTTATTTGAAGCCTAAATATTAAATATTGTTATCATTGAACTTTTACTTTTTGAGATAAACACTGATTCGTAACGCAAGTCCAAAAAATGCTTAATTAACGCTGCCCCTGCTTGAGGGAGTTTTTTTCAATCTGTGAAAAAAAAATAATTCAGTTTATTTTTAGTTCATCGCAGATTATTGACTCAATCATCTGAACTTCACATATCACCCCAAAAACACTGCACGACAATAATTGGCGTTTTTTCATTATTGTATAATAATAAAAACTGCTCGAAAAGTTAAACTTTACGTATAATTGTTATAAAATGACTTCCTTTAAAACATTTTTAGCTAAAACAAATATAATTATGTGAAACTATAAAACGAATTCATTTCTAAAACATGTAAGTAAAGGAGAGCCAAGGAGTAAGGTCCCCTGGGGGAGAAAGGTGGGGAGGCCGTACTAAGGCCTCTCGGCCAATCAGAAGACTGCGGCGTTGCAGATTTTTCTGTCCAAAGGCAGATAATTACTAGGCCTACCCTGTAGACACAACAACATTATAACATGTTATTACATAACAAAATAATAACATATATTAAGTTTGTTTATTATTTAATATAACATTTTGTTTACTTTGAACTTTAATACCGTTGTTAGCTTTTGAAACACATATTGTTTCCATACAAAAACAGTTAAAGGATTAATTTTTTTTTTTTCACATTGAAAACTGTTTGGAATTCAGAACTTATGAACCTTTCCTTTCATTTTTGGTACTTTTTCTTTTAAACATTTTTCTATAATAAATGTTTTTAAAAACATTTAAAGTCTTTTTTGCATTAAAAATCATATTTTTCTTCAAAGCTTTGTAAATTCGAAAATACTTGTTACCTTTCTATACAATAGATGCCATTGTTTCAGATATTTAATCACGAAAAATAAAATATTAGTTTTATGCTTATAAAGTCATTGGAACTTCGAAAAAATATTTGAGAAATATGAAAACGTCATAGGAGGCTCAGCGGGAGGGTACATCTGGCAGCATGGGGGATGGTCTACTACCCTCGCCGCGGGTCCTTACTCCCTGACTCTACTATAGTTGTGATGATTCAACTATATTACTCTTATTCAACCCCATTTCAGTATGAATTGTTCATATAGAACATTTCAGTATTTTGGCTCCTGCGTGCATTATTATAAATGTGTGAATAATTGCATTTTCTTTACACCAAATGGTAAATTCTCTTTATATAGAATAGGTAAAGTAAATAAAGATACATTATAGAACTTCTTTCTTTTATACATGATGTACTGATCATTTTATTTACTATTAGCTCTAAACTTCTCGTTACATTTTGCAGTTCTAGCACCTAGTAATGTTAGGTTCCCAACAACTAGGTTCCCAAATATAATTTAATTTTTATAGGTGGCATATACTTGGTAAAGCTTTGGTCCCAGGCCCAATTCCCGAGTAGGTAATAGGAATTTATTTAGTATTAAAGTATCTACATGTGTAGCGAAGTCCCACCCAAGCTAAAAAAAGTGTAGATTATAGTGAACTCACCCAAATAAGCCTTATTAGCTAAACGTGAATGTTAATTAATATTATAAAATACACACTTAAAGAGTTATCTCAGGTAAGAAAAAATGCCTCGTTCCTTCACTATTCTTCATATAGAACTATTGAAGAATAGTGAAGGAACGAGGCGTTTTTTCTTACCTGAGATAATAATTCCTTCACCATCCAGCACCTCAAAAATGGATTTAAAGAGTTACTTCCCTGAAAAGTTAAATTGCTTGAAAATAAGTCATTTCGTTTTCTAATTTATCTAAACGATGAGTTTCCGAGGCCACACCTGATTATTGGTCTCGTGAACAGTTAAGGTGATTATCACGGGACCGAATAAGAGGGTGACCGACAAGAGAATAAGAGGGTCACAAGGACATGCAGTGGTTTCTCATTCCCTTCTACATCAGATCATCCAGCAATAAAGGCATATTGAGGAAAATTCTATTCACACCAGTAAAGGAATGAGTGGAGAAAATTCTACTCGATGCCAGAGTTGTTAGACAGCCATCCCTCCGTAGCCTACACAAGCTAGCTAATGATAGACATTGGCCTGGTAGGAATATGCGCACTGCAATTTTAATCTGCCCTCCAGTCTAGCCCCACCGACGTGTTGTAAGTGAGAATTTAGACAAGGAGGGGAAAAATAACAGTGAGTAAGGAAAAGGAAAAACATTTGCCATTAATTCATAAAACAATAAATAATGGTATGAATTGACAACCCTTCATTAAATTTGCATTTAAATAATGATTATATAGCAAAGCATTATGGATGGCTGACTGTCGATCAAAGCTTTGAAAATAAAATTGTATTTTATTCCTACCTTGAAGCGAACGAGTCGATACTGCTATTGTCCCTCAAATGAATTACTTCATATAAGGAAACTCTTCCAGCTGTTAATTAATTTCACTTTTACTTTGTTGCTAACATTCTATTACATTATCTTAACTTGACTTATTTATATAAGTATGTCTCGCGCACTCTAGCTTCTTTCATATATACTGTAACAACTGTCCGTACTTAATGAATAATATAAAAAAAAAACTAATTAAATATCTTGTACTCGCAGTATTTTAGAGAATTTTTAATTAGGCTTAAGTGTGTTGAAAGACGTTCCGAGAATTCGACTTTATTTAATGAGCTGCGGAACACACTTATACTCCTTATCTACTTAAATAAGTAGATTTCCTTAGTTCCACTCTTTTTCTTTCAAATTTCTTGGGGGTCATTTTTCAACACATTACATTACAGTGTGAAAGGGAAATTTCAATTCTTCTCTCCCATTGGAGATACTTTACCGTCTGGATAATTTTATTTTATTATTTTGTAAATATTTATTACTTAACTTAAACCACTCTCTACAAATTATACAGTCCTAATTACAAGTTTCGTCATTTTGGTAATTTCGTAACTAACAATTTTTTTATCATAAAGGTTCAGTTCCATGAGAGAAATCAGCTACATAGCTAAATATGTATATAAAAAAATAAAGGATAAGATGTGATTACAAGACATATTTTCATTATTCCAATCTGGGTTGGAAAAGGAATTCCGATTTTTTTTGTTGGTTAATCTACTAATGGAATGTAAATTGTTAATGTGGTTGTTAATATTTCCCTACCAAACACAGGACTCAGGATTTACTTTGACATGATGATATATATATATATAGATCATCAGTACTCAGTGATCAAAGGATGTGTCGAAGTAGGTATGAAAAAAATATGTTTAGACTACATTTTTCAGTATTAGAAGTTATTTTGTAACATGAAAGGCATAATTACAAATTTTATCAAATTGTTTCTGCTAATGCTAAGAAGATCCTAAGAATCCTATTGTTTTGGTAGTCTATTTTGCCACATGAACAAACACAAATTCCTTCATTTATGATAAAACTTTCATTCCATACTTCAAGCATATAACGAGGTAATTAATGCAGTTTAATGAAAACTTATTGTAATATTATATTTTAACGGGAAACCATTCTTATTTCAACCGACCATTGACGGGCAACATCAATTATAAGCATAAATTCATCAATATTTATCCAATAGTCTCTTTTTGCAAAAGAATTGTAGATTGTACATGTTATAAGACACCTAAATTATGAAATACAAACGAAGGAATTATTTACTGTATAAATTAATCCTTATACCACAATCACTTCGACCAGCGCCTAATTGTACTACTAGTATGTGTGTACATTTATATATTTCTGATCTATTTACAAACAAAAATTGCCCCAGAAACCTCATTTTTTGTTTGATTGTTAACAAACTCGGTATTTAAGAGTTCCATGTGCAAATAAAGACGGAGTTCATTAATAACTGACATCGGACGAACAGCGTGGGTTTGGATTTGGGGGTGGGGAGGCTAAAAAAACAAATATCTGTGTTACTACAAACTGGATTGGAATCTGTATATACACAGTCTGGGTGCAAATTAAAAATATTCTACAATCGTCGTTATTTATATATATTCTCTAACACAAATATTTCGGCTGTTTTTTTAAATTTTATTTATTAAAAATATATTTTAAAATTTCTAATTTATTTAACAGTTTAAAACTCCATTTTGTAATGGCCGATAAGGGGGGGTTTAATAGAGTGAAACACAAAATCATCCGTTGTTATGGGCTTTATTTCAAAACCTATGAATTATCTAAATGAGAAACATGTATAATTTTTAGATTTTACGTCATCAATGATTCATTGCTTTAGAACCCTCACTTTTTTGTTTGATCTACTCCACACTTGAAATTTAATAGTCTCATGTAGAAAAGAAAATCATGAAGGAGTTAGTGACCGAGACTAGACAAGGAGTGGAGGACTTTTGGAGAAATGTTAAAACTTACAACCTAGTAAAACGAACACATTACATTGAAAATTTTATATATTCAATCTTGTTGGCAATGAAATGTTCTAAAATTTTATTCTATTCTGTAATATTTGTGTATATACTATTTTGTCAACCAGTAAACTCCATCTATTCTAAATACATTATATTTTATCACTAAAAATCTCATGTCTAATGTTTGAAGGGTATTTAGGGAGAGAAAAACAGAAATTAAAATTTCTAGATAACATCATCTGTGCTGGCCAACACTATGCCAGCACATAGCATATTCACTCGGGAGGACTTCATACTTTCCGCTGCCCCTAGGTAACGCCGTTTAGCAGATTTCCCTTAAGGGAAATCAGCTATTGAGCTCGTACTCATGATGCAAGTTTCGAAAAATTTCTTCCAATGTCCATCGATCCTACCCAGGAGATGACGAAAATGAGGTCCGTTCAAAATTATATACATATATATATATATATATATATATATATATATATATATATATATATATATATTTGTCTGTTAACGCTCTAGCGGTCGCAATTTTTGTTTGATCGTTACCAAACCCAGAATTTAATCGTTTTATGTAAAAAGGAAGAACAAGTTCGTTAATGGCTGAAATCGGACCAGTGGGAGAGGGGGTTTAGAGGGGGGATTTTTGAAAATTCAAAATATCTCCATTATTATGCGTCGGATCGAAAAATCGTATAGAATGAATCTTATTGCAAATTAAATTTACTATAAATATTGTTCGATACATTTATTCTGTATCTTGAATATTAACCGAGATATTTGCATTTGTATTCTGCGTGTGCTCGGCAGGAGTCGGCTAAGTTCGGACTTTCCGCCGAGAGCTCTGGCTGCCGTTTCCGGAACTATTCATCCCTCGTGAATAGGTTTAGAGGTTTCTTACTACTACAGTTGTTATAAGGCAGATTTCTCTATTGTAAAACTTCACGTAGGAAATCTGCTTAGTTTACGCAGCCCCTGCGTGACGGACTTTTTTGTGCCTAATAGGCAATGTTAAATTCTGTTTTGACATGATAATTTAATAATAATTATTCATGGTTTGCAGATTAGGCATTAGGCATTTAAGTTATACTTTTAGTCATATTTTAAAATTTTATTTCGGCTATGGAAAACCTCTCTTTTCTCTCTAGTCTCACCGTACACAATGTGAACCTACTTCAAACTTAATTACTGATATAATCCATTCCTGTAATAAATAAATCCGAACGTTAATAAATAATAAAAATCCGTTTACAAAAAGCCTTCCTCTTAATGTATTGTAGTTAAAAATGATTGATTGTTAATTCTTTTCGTTTTTTCCAAAGTTAAATTATGCCCCATTGTATTTTATTCCTTGACAGAAAACTGTCGAATTGTTTTCTATTTTTTTTTTTTAAATTGTGACTTTAATTTATCTAAATATATAAATGATTAATTTTCAATTAATCGTTACACAAATTCCAAGAGAAATAGGGGTTAATTGACATAGGCATCTTTCTGATATTGTCTGAAATTTCAAGAAGTCTTAAGACAATTTTAATAAACTAATTGTGTGTTTATTAAAGACCATGAATTAAAAACAGTTATGGCCCAGAGATGGTTCCAGGAATATATGCTTGATATAGAAATGGCTCTGTATTCAGGAGATTCCCAGAATATTCTTTCAAATCTAGATAAATCCTTTCCTCAAAATAAATCTGGGAACATAACATTTCGCCCTTCACTCCCTCCAAAAGTAATTATTGATTTTGATGGATCAACACTGCTATCGTGAATTAATTTTAGGGGTTTTATGTATTAGTTCTTCAGGACAGTATGCAAATTTAGAAATTTAAATACTAGAAAACTTGCTGTTCCTCCTCGCCTGCATTGGGGGTGAGAGGTGTAGTATAATCTGTCGGGAGTGAAGGATTAGGAATGTACAATATATCATATTACCAAATGCATTGTTTGCAGAATGTAAATTCCCAAATAATATAAATAAATAAATTGTTGACAGGTTTCGTATTTAATATTATCTCAGTTGAAATCTTGAAAATTTTGAATTAGCTTGGAGGCTTCTTTTTGTCGTAGTACAAATAATAGTGACAATTTTAGCAGATTTCCCTTAAGGGATATCAGCTATTGAGGTCGTATTCATGACGCGAGTTTCTTCTTCAAATGTCCATTGATCCTACCCAGGAGATGACGAAAATGAGGTCCGTTCAAAATTTTATATATATCTAT
Organism: Riptortus pedestris; assembly: GCA_019009955.1. Taxonomy (NCBI): domain Eukaryota; kingdom Metazoa; phylum Arthropoda; class Insecta; order Hemiptera; family Alydidae; genus Riptortus; species Riptortus pedestris. Next base: position 108,327,261 of record CM032228.1, on the reverse strand, counting down.
ATCTATATATATATATATATATATATATATATATATATATATATATATATATATATATATTGTTGCGAAAATTAAATAGATGAATAATCCTTCAGAGAGAGAGAGAGAGAGAGAGAGAGAGAGAGAGAGAGTCACGTATTTGGAAAGTGTGACGTAGATCAAAGCAGCCGACAGGAAAGTTCTAGCCTCTATAGAATCTTCTAGCCCACCCTCGAATGAACGAGACAATTCCCCTTTGATGTATGCCGCCTCCCTATAAAAAGGAGCTCGGGCCAGCCGTGAGCAGTCAGTTTTATTCTCTCCTGTCTTGATGTTCACATCAGTGCTACAGTGCGACTTAGTACAGTGCGGTAAAGTGTTTTTATAAGAAGAACAGTGTTGTCCGTGACTGTAAGCAACAGTTTAGTGCCGTGTTTAAGACAGTGCAGTGCCGCGAAGTAGAAGACAGTGCAGTGCCGCGAAGCAAAGGACAGTGCAGTGCCGTCTTTCTGTGAATTTCAGTGAATTATTAGACTGTGACTCATTGAAGAACAGTAACTCTATCAGTGTATACTGTGAGTAGTAATTAAGAAAAATCACCAAGTTTATTGTGCATTGTGAAATAAATTTCGCAGTGATAAAAACTGTGAAACTTGCGAGTATTTAATTTTGCAATCCAAAAGAACTCTTATTAAAAACGTTTATTACTGGGTTTGGTAACACAAAAACGTAACAACTGGTGTCAGAAGTGGGATTGCAAAATTAAAATCATCAAAACAATGAAGTTTGAAGAACTAAAAGTGGAACAGCTGAAGAAGGAGCTGGCTAAACTGGATCTGCCAACAACAGGAAATAAGGCTGAATTACAAAATCGATTGACAGATGAATTCCAAAGACGAGGAATCGATATAAGTACACACAAGTTTGCCGATAAAGAAGACATTGCAGTAAGTACTCCTATGTCATGCAGCAATTTAGATTTAAATTCAATTTTGGCCGCCATGATGGAAAAAATCACAGATTACAACCAGAAACTCTTAGCGGAAGTTAGACAAGAATTTCAGGAATCTTCTAGAGCTAATTACGAAAGATTAGAAGAAGCTTCTAGAGCTAATTACGAGAGATTAGAAGAAGCTTCTAGAAGCAACAGTGAGAAAATCTTAGCGGAAGTCAGACAAGAGTTTCAGGAAGCTTCTAGAGCTAATTACGAAAAACTAGAAGAAGTTTCTAGAGCTAATTGCGAGAGGCTAGAAGAGAAATTTCAGGAAGCTTCTAGATCAACTAACCAAAAACTCCATGAAATGTCAGAGGTATTGGGCAAACGAGTGGAAACCATAGAGCAAAGAGTCAGCGAGTTTGATGAAAAACTCTGCGGCATTTCTGCGGCACAGAAGAAGGTTGAAGAGGACGTGTCCAACCTAGGACAAAAGATAGATGATGAAATACGTGAGCTAAAATTCCAAATGGATAATCTGCATGTTCGAGAGGGTCCGGTGAGGCTCATTTCAGAACAATCCAGCAGGATAAAGACCCCAACTTATGACGGTAATGTACCATTTAATGTTTTTAAATTCCAATTTGAGACGGTGGCCAGTAGAAACGGATGGAATATTGAAGAGAAAGCGGTAGAATTGATTTTGGCACTGAAGGGAACCGCTGCAGAAATCCTGGAGAGTTTACCATCAGCTTGTAGGAATAATTATGAGGACATTATGTTGGCATTACAGCGCAAGTTTGGCGGGGAGCATAAGCGAGAACTTTACAGGATGGAACTAAGGGGCAGAGTGCAGAAACCGAACGAGACGCTACAAGATTTTGCCATGGAAATCGAACGTCTAGTGCAGCTGACTTACCCAGGTGAAAATCATCCATTCTTGGATCAGTTCAAGATTGAAGCATTTGTGAATGGTATACGAGATCCAGACGTTAAATTCGCGGTGTGTGCTATGCAAAAATCATCCTTTGCTGAAACCATCTCTTATGCGCTAGCCCAGGAGACCGCTAAAGTAATTTCGAAACCACAAGTCTTCAAGGTGCGACGTCTTGAGGCTGATATTCAAAATGACGCCCAAATGTCAAGGAGTGACATAGAATATTTAGTCAAGCGAATAATGGAGGAGCAAAGGAACAGATCACGCTCAAAGTGCTTCAACTGTGGCAAAGCCGGCCATTTTCAACGTAACTGTAAATCACCAAAGAAAAGGTCAAGATCTGTTTCGCCACCAAGGGAGAACAAACGGATGAATAACCCCAAATCTCAAGAGACACCGTTAAACTAAAACGAGCTACCACTGAGGGGCAAGAGCTAGCTCCTACAACCGCTGGCCCCACAATCTCCATTTCCATAATACAACAGCAGAATAGCAACCTTACAGCTCGTGGACTCATTAACGGAAGGAAGCAGATTCTCACCATAGACACAGGGGCGTCGCAGTCCATAATTAGGCCCGATTTGGTAAAAGGATCAGTGGAACCATTAAGCGATGTTCGATTGCGCACTGCTACTGGGGAATCAGCCACCGTCTATGGAAGAGCCAAGGTTCGACTGACAATTGCCAACACTAGCGCCGATCATGTATTTGTTGTCGCCGACATAGTGGACGAAGTGATCATCGGTGCAGACTTCATGATAGCCACGGTATCAATCTGCACATGGGTCAACAAGTTATGGTCTGGCGCAACGTCGAGATACCTTTGGATGTTGGATATGAGAGCAAGACCACAGTAAGGAGGCTATTTACCGTCGGACGCCAGAAATTACCACCCCAGTCGGAAACCTTAGTATGGGCGCGTGTGGAAGAAGATTGTGAGGATAACCGGTTGTGGGTAGTAGAACCTAAAGAACTTAAAGATGACATTATAACTGCTAAAGCCCTCGTGAAAACCTGCGACGATGGACGAGTTCCGGTGAGAGTACTTAACCTATCCAACAATGAGATCATTAACAAAAATTTTGAAATAGGTCAATGTGAGCCAGCAGAAGCAATAATTAACTGTGCCAAAAATTCAGGATGCCCGAAAATGACAGCCAAGGAGCGCGAACTACTTGCAGAAGAAGAGGAAAAGTGGATGAAAGGACTGACATCGCCTGAAAGAAACAAAGCAAAGGAGTTGCTAAGAACACATGCCTCCGTCTTCGCCCTAAACAATAAAAGCCCAGGTAGAACAGCTGTAGTTAAACATGAAATAAATACCGGTGAAGCGAGACCTATAAAACAAGCACCCAGGAGTGTTCCCCTAGCGAAGCGGAACGAAGTTAAGGAACTGGTCAACGAAATGGAGCAGAATGGAGTCATTGAACCATCTTCGAGTCCGTGGAGCTCGCCAATAGTTCTAGTAAAGAAGAAAGACGGCAGCACCAGATTCTGCGTCGACTACAGAAAACTCAACGACGTCACCAAGAAAGACAGCTATCCGCTGCCAAGAATTGACGACACCTTAGACACGTTGGCTGGAACGAGATGGTTTTCTACCTTGGACTTGCAAAGCGGCTACTGGCAAGTAGAGATAGCCGATAAGGACAAAGAGAAAACTGCCTTTAGCGCAAGCAATGGTTTATGGCAGTTCAAGGTGATGCCATTTGGACTTTGCAACGCCCCAGCTACTTTTGAGCGTTTAATGGAACGTGTGCTAAAGGGTCTCAATTGGAAGACATGCTTGGTGTATCTAGACGACATAATCGTTATGGGGAAGACTTTTGAGGAACATCTTAAAAATCTGGATGAAGTATTTACTCGCATAACAGCAGCTGGGCTGAAGTTAAGCATAAAGAAATGTGCTCTGTTTCAGAAGGAGGTCAAATACTTAGGGCATCGGGTAACAGCAGAGGGCATCTCCACTGACGAGGACAAAATACGGGCAGTAAAGGACTGGCCTCGACCACGAAATCTTCACGAGCTGCGTAGCTTCCTGGGGCTTTGCACATACTACAGGAGATTCGTGCCAAACTTCGCTCAGGTAGCTGCCAGCTTGCACGAGCTAACCAAAAAGTCGCGACCATACCACTGGAGTGAGGCAGCAGAAGATGCTTTCCAGAGGCTCAAGGAACTCTGTCCTTGCCTATCCAGTCGCTGGACAGAAGTTCATAATTGATACGGACGCCAGTGGCTATGGAATAGGAGGAGTACTTTCTCAAGTAGTTAATGGAGCAGAAAGAGTCATTGGCTACTACAGCAGGGTACTCTCCAAGCCCGAAAGAAATTATTGTGTTACCCGACGGGAGCTTCTGGCAGTGTTGGAGTGCGTCAAACATTACCACAAATACTTGTATGGTCAACACTTCACCTTAAGAACAGACCACTCGGCACTACGTTGGCTGCTGCAGTTCAAGAACCCAGAAGGTCAGCTGGCACGATGGATTGAACGTCTGCAGAGCTATGATTTCAGCATCGAGCATCGAAAAGGTGGGAAACACAATAACGCTGATGCCCTTTCAAGACGGCCTTGTAACATAGAATGCAAACATTGTACTAAAGCCGAGAAAGAGGAAAGCGTGATTGATGTGCGACTTACCCGTATTGGCTCAGACGAGGACTGGTCGAAGGCTCAGAAAGATGACCCGATTCTGGCGAAGATTATATCGGCTAAGGAATGCAACAGAAAACCAACCCGAAATGAGACATCAGCTGAAAGCCCACTTGCGAAATCATACTGGGTTCAGTGGAATAGCCTAAAACTGGTAGAGGGTTGCTTATATCGATCTTGGGAGAGTGCAGATGGCAAAACCACAACCGACCTAATTGTCGTGCCCACTTCCAAGATAAATGAGGTATTGAAGCAGTTCCATAATGGTCCCAGCGGCGGCCATCTGGGCATTACAAAATCCCTGGAAAAGATAAAACAACGATTTTACTGGGTTGGATGTCAGCAATCTGTAACCGATTGGATAGCCAATTGCAAGCAGTGCATTGCAGCCAAGGGTCCAACGAGAAGAAGTCGTGGCAAACTTCAGCTGTACAACGCAGGCGCCCCTTTCGTGCGGATAGCCATGGATGTTGCTGGTCCATTCCCTGTCAGTGAGGCTGGAAACCGGTATGTCCTAGTTGTAATGGACTACTTCAGTAAATGGCACGAAGTATATGCCATCCCAAACCAGGAGTCGAAAACGGTTGTAGATGCCTTTGTAAATAATTGGGTGTGCCGATACGGGGTTCTAATAGAACTTCATTCTGACCAGGGCCAAAATTTCGAATCGGCCATATTCAAGGAAATGTGTGAATTGTATGGCATCAAAAAGACAAGGACGACACCGCTTCATCCACAATCTGATGGCATGGTCGAAAGATTTAATCGGACACTGGAGGAATACCTCAGAAAAGTGGTTAGCACACAACAAAGGGATTGGGATGTGCACATACCCAAATTACTACTGGCTTACCGGTCGGCAATCCATGATTCCACCTCACGTACTCCGGCAAATATCTTATTTGGAGCAGAATTAAGACTACCAGCGGATTTGGAATTTGGGGCCAAACCCGGACCGTCCTGCGAAGACAATGGAAATACTCCCCAGGCACAGGAAGACCTGCATGAGCTCCATGAGTTTGTACGCAACCGTATTAAAATGACAGGTGATAAGATGAAAGCCAGATATGATCGGGCAGCAAATACGGAAGGATTCACTGAAGGGCAAATGGTTCTACTATTTAACCCACAACGAAAGAAAGGACTATCCCCGAAATTGCAAACGCACTGGGACGGACCGTACAAGGTGATCAAGAGATTGAACGATGTTGTCTACCGGATACAGAGATACCACAATCCGAGGTCTAAAATGAAAGTGGTACACCTAGAGCGACTAGCCAAGTATGGCAACGGCGATATTGAGCCTATTCGGGACGAAAAGGTTTAAGTGGGCGGCAGTGTTGCGAAAATTAAATAGATGAATAATCCTTCAGAGAGAGAGAGAGAGAGAGAGAGAGAGAGAGAGAGAGAGAGAGAGAGAGAGAGAGAGAGAGAGAGAGAGAGAGAGAGAGAGAGAGAGAGAGAGAGAGAGAGAGAGAGAGAGAGAGAGAGAGAGAGAGAGAGAGAGAGAGAGAGAGTCGCGTATTTGGAAAGTGTGACGTAGATCAAAGCAGCCGACAGGAAAGTTCTAGCCTCTATAGAATCTTCTAGCCCACCCTCGAATGAACGAGACAATTCCCCTATGATGTATGCCACCTCCCTATAAAAAGGAGCTCGGGCCAGCCGTGAGCAGTCAGTTTTATTCTCTCCTGTCTTGATGTTCACATCAGTGCTACAGTGCGACTTAGTACAGTGCGGTAAAGTGTTTTTATAAGAAGAACAGTGTTGTGCCGTGACTGTAAGTAACAGTTTAGTGCCGTGTTTAAGACAGTGCAGTGCCGCGAAGTAGAAGACAGTGCAGTGCCGCGAAGCAAAGGACAGTGCAGTGCCGTCTTTCTGTGAATTTCAGTGAATTATTGGACTGTGACTCATTGAAGAACAGTAACTCTATCAGTGTATACTGTGAGTAGTAATTAAGAAAAATCACCAAGTTTATTGTGCATTGTGAAATAAATTTCGCCGCAGTGATAAAAACTGTGAAACTTGCGAGTATTTAATTTTGCAATCCAAAAGAACTCTTATTAAAAACGTTTATTACTGATTTTGTTAATTTACAAAAAGAAAAAATATATATATATATATATATATATATATATATATATATATATATATATATTTGTCTGTTAACGCTCTAGCGGTCGCAATTTTTGTTTGATCGTTACCAAACTCGGAATTTAATCGTTTTATGTAAAAAGAAAGATCAAGTTCGTTAATGGCTGAAATCGGACCAGTGGGAGGGGGGGTTTAGAGGGGGATTTTTGAAAATTCAAAATATCTTCTTTATTAAGCGTCGGATCGAAAAATTGTATAGAATCAATCTTATTGAAAATTACATTTACTATAAATATTGTTCTATACATTTATTCTGTATCTTGAATATTAACCGAGATGTTTGCATTTGTATTCTGCATTGGTCGGCAGGAGTGAACTGTTTGGTACTTTCCGAAGAGAGCTCTGGCGGCCGTTTTCGTAACTATTCGTCCCTCGTGTATAAGTTTAGTGATCCCTTACTACTTACTACACTTGTTTTTGGGCAGATTTCTCTATTGTAAAACTTCACGTGGGAAATCTGCTTAGTTTACGCAGCCCCTGCGGGACGGACTTTTTTTATTTGAGAAGCTTTTTTGATTTTCATATTATGAAGCTAGCTGTTTCTAAGTTTGATAGAAAATCTCCATGAATAGAATATTGTCCGATTGTTTTAAGAACAAATATAGTGAAATAATTTATTGAAAGATAGGAAACATTTATTTTAGCAGTTATTTATAAATAGGGCTCAGGTTAGCCATGTGAGTAAAGCGTTGCATTTAATCTCACATGGTAAACCTAGAGTTGCGAGTTCGACTCCCGCCAGGACAAAGGAATTTATTTAGTGACGGAATTCATTAAATAAAATCCTGTTTGTCACCCTGGCTAAAAAAGGTTGATAACCTGTAGACAACCCGTCCCATTTAGCCTTAGTTGCAAAAAGTGGACGTTAATAAATAATTTAAAATTTAATTTATTTATAAATATTGCCTTAGCCATTTTTTTTTTTCTAATGGAAGAAAGATATATAACTGAAATCATTAAGTTCACTTCTACCTCCGTAATTAACGATAATTCTCGGATTGAAAATTCTGTACTTATGGCATTGTTATACAGTTTATGAGTGAAATAAACCTAGAACATATTTTAAAAATATTAATAAGATTAATTCTTTGAGTGTACCTTCTGATTATAGAAAATACGCCTAGATGCAGATATAATTTTACAAATTCCCTTTGTTGTTGTTGTTTTTTAAATAAACAATATGCAAAGGATTGTTGTTTAAATGAATAAATTTATCAGCATCGTTTTAGTTACAGAAAAAAGGAACCCCAAGCTATTCAAAATGTACTCAAAACTGGTACTTGCCCACCATTATAGCCACTCACAAATGTGATACCCAATTTGAATGTTTTCAAGAATACAACAGCCTCATCTCAGGGAAACCTTCGGAAATTTTGTCAGATTTAACCAGTCAAGGGCCTAGTCCCCTAAAGTGTCAGCAACTTGTTACATTTGCCAATTACTAATTCTATTGTACCTATCCAGGAATTACGTTCAGTACGTCTTATGAAGGTGGTCCCTTTCACTGTTTCTAACTCTTATAGTATAGTACCACTCTTTGTTGATGATTTGTCCAGATTTAATGAAAAATAAAATGTTCAGAAACTACCTGGTTCGAAAGTGATACACAGCATATAACCTGTTAGATCAAAATATTTGGTCCGAGTTTTAAAAGGATAGTCTTATTACAAACACAATGGCATGCTCAATGCAATAAAAACTATAATGTATTAGTTTACAGATCAAATTTCGAGTTGTAAAACTTAAAAAAAAAATAATTATTTATTAACATTCACTAATTGGGAGTTTTTTTTACAGATCACCACCCTTTTCTAGGATGGGCGGATCAAAGCATTTTTTTTTAACTAAACTCCTACTACCCATGCGAGAATCGAACCCACAACTCTAGGTTTATCAAGCGTATTAAGGCCAGCGCCTTAACTCGCATGGCTAACCTAAGCCCAGAAAAAACCAGACTTTGTTAAACATTTTCATCCTAAAAGGAAACCCATCACTAAGACTCCATTATATATATTATTCTAATTATATATCACTCTGTTATATATGTGGTTGTTAATGCCCAGAGTTATGTATGTTTACGGACATTGCAGACTTATCTCGAGACTAAATCGATATTTTCTTTGAACATTTTTAAAATGAATCATAAATTTATAAAAGTTCCTTCAAAATTAAGAGTAATAACAATTAAACTTAAAATGTTTATCGTTTAATGAGAAAGGGTTATCTACCGTCATTAAACTATTCCAACTATTCAGTAAGTTTGTCACTAAATTAATTCTAATTACCAACCTGTAATCGTAACAATCGGTTATGGGGAGACAAAAGCATTCACACATAAGATCAAGGCGATCCAAAAGTTAATAGTAATTGATATTTTTTACTTAGCTTCTCTAAAAAGGTAGAGGTTGGAAAAATGAAAGTGCTAATACATGTGTTCAGTCGTCATTTGAATTTTAATTTCCCGCGCTCGCTGAGTTCACAAACCCCTCACACACACGCAGATCACCAAGGCTGTGGCCACAGCGGAAACTACGTTGCAGCTCATGAAGGCATCGGCTAGTTACAAAGATACAGTCAGTTGGGCTTTGAAGCTCTCACGGGTCGTTTCTACGGCCAGTGGGACTTTGCCCCCTCCGGGGTCGTTTCTCCGCTACAGTAAAGTGTGTACACCGCTTCATAGATAACCGCTCAGTTGGCCTCTCCAGGAACGGCTCTACCGCTACAATTATGGTCAATCTTTCATCTCCTGCAAAGTTAACATCATATACGGATCACCGCAAACAGCTAGAAGACAGAATCTTATAGGGAACACAGAAAATAACACCGGAAGCAGACTCCACTTCAAGGAAAGTATATGTTTCCCGCAGGTACGTACTTCTAATAATGCTAGCATTATCTACGCAAATTATTAAATGAGTACTCACACAATATAGGACCGATCGATCATTCTATTGTATATATATTATTGGCTTGCTGCTAAATTATTTTATAAAGTTAAGTTTCCTTTTGTTGTTTTTTTCAACCTCTATATCTATAAAGTGTATTATATGTTGCTTAATCAATTCAATATACTTGATTCTTTGGAGAACTCAATTAGTGACTTGTATTATTTCCCCGCATCCTTCCAGAAAAATAGTAAATATTTCAGTCTAATGCTCTCTTATTCTTGCCTTTAAAAAGCTTCCCGCCTTTACATTTTGGTGCCGAAACTAGGGACTAATGGCTTCCCCGCCCCGACATTTTGGCGCCGAAATAACTCTATTATTATTATTATTATTACCGCAAAAGCTAATCGCACGCCCTAACAACATGATCTATTTACTTCAGATTAAATAATCACAGAGAACAGCTGATAATGCATAAGAGAAGAGCTGTTCATGTTTTGTGTAATTAACTCACTCTCAGTACTGTTCTTTAATATTTACAAGTTTTAGTATACTTATATCAGTTAATAAGCGCAAAAATTGCCCTCAGCTAAGACCGGATTCATCTCAATTTGGGGAGAAGAATGGAAACCACTTCTTTATCTTATTCCAAAAATAATGCATTGACGAGTGAAGACAGAGATGAGCTAGGTGATATCCACAGTCTCCTAGCAATCAACAAAAAAATGTCACCTATGTCAACTAATTTTAAACTCCCTCCAGTTTTCATTTGTAATGCCGACGCCTACCAAGCGGTAAACAAGATGTTACCTCAAATATTGAAACTAAATTAAGTGTACAAAAATAAAATAAATAAATCAAAAAATATAATGACATCCCCAAGTTATCAAAATTTTGTAGTTCAGATTAAGCCGAGCAGGAAGAGGAAAAGCCAATCCAATGGGGAAATTGTTTAGCATTTGGCTGTAACAAAAATTACTATCGCATAAGCACCAAGGTTCGTGGTAATCAATCAGTATACTTCCGATGATAAAGTACTCCAGTGCGCAAACTGTGAGGAAAACTATAGTGCCCCAAGTAGAGTTTGTCATTCTCCAGTGAATAAAGCTTAAGGACATCATACAACCCTTGATTTTGGTTTTAGCAGATTTCCCTTAAGGGAAATCAGCTATTGAGGTTGTACTCATGACGGAATTTTCGACATTTTTCTTCAAATGTCCATCGATCCTACCTAGTAGATGACGAAAATGAGGTCCGTTCAAAACTGTATATATATATATATATATATATATATATATATATATATATATATATATATATATATTTGTCTGTTACCGCTCTAGCGGTCGCAATTTTTGTTTGATCCTTACCAAACTTCATATTTAAGCGTTTTATGTAAAAAGAAAGATCAAATTCGTTAACGGCTGAAATCGGACCAGTAGGAGGGGGGGTTTAGAGGGGAGGATTTTCGAAAATTCGAAATATCTCCGTTACTATAAGTCGGATCAAAAGATTGTATAGAACCAATCTTATTGAAAATTAAATTTACTATAAATATTGTTCTATATATTAATTCTCTATCTTGAATATTAACCGAGATATTTGCATTTGTATTCTGCGTGTGCTCACCAATAGGCTATGTTCGGAGTTTCCGACGAGAGCTCTGGCGGCCGTTTCCATAACTATCGTCCCTCGTGAATAGGTTTAGAGGTTAAGTTAACTGTTTTTTCTGCTAGAAACGACTGGGTTATTACGCCCTAAATAATGTTTTTTAGGTTTAGAGGTTTCTTACTACTACAGTTGTTATTAAGCAGATTTCTCTATTGTAAAACTTCACGTGGGAAATCTGCTTAATTTACGCAGCCCCTGCGTGACGGACTTTTATTTTAGTGACTATAATGAACAAATTCTCTCTCAAATAAATAAAACAACTGATAAGCTAACTAACCTACCTCCAAATTATAATTTATGGACTGCCAGACAAAAAGAAACCAAACTCTCCAATAATTTAGAGAAAGATTAACGATTTTTCCGACTAGATAAAATCATTTTAGCTTTAATAAAACCCCATATACTACAGCTTCAGACATTTATTCCTAATTTGTTTTGAAAATTCATTAGCAATTAAAATGACTGTTCCTAACAATCCTTATAGAAATGACACCGGAATAACTAAAAGAAAAATACATACTACCTTACTAGATGAGGCGTGACAGTCTCGCTCGTTAAGATGGGCTAGCAATAAGTATTTTATCAAAAATCACATTATTATTCAATTATTGGTGAATCATATTCATTACCCTTGGAAAGGATAGAAGCTGTGCACGCTAACTTAACTTAATAACTACTACTGCAACCACTACAGCTCCCTTAAACTTCGCTAACGATTCCGAAATCAGAATAGTTTTAAAAAAAATAAGAAAGATGTGGCAAACAGTGAGATTAATTATATATTACTTTAATATTAAGACTTTTACTAGACGAAGACTGATTTCTGATCTGCATTAAATATATGAATCAAATCCTTTAGTATAAAACTAAAAGAATAATAGTAGAACCAAATAATATACCAACATTGACAAACGGGCAAGATATAGTGACATCTGACGGAGACAAATAAGAACTGTTCTCAGCACTCTTACAAAAGAAATAATTCATTCTTTTAACCGAAACAATCACTAAACTGACGGGAATGCTCTGAATACCTCTAAAAATCAACACAAAATAAACAACACACATTTATGTAATTCATAACTTTCACAGAATCTTAAAAATTAATAAAAAGATTGAATAAAAAGAAGCACTAGGAGAAGCCTTTGTTCAAATCAAATATCCAAGAAGTTCTGAAGAAAGAGCGCGTTACACCTATTCAACCCCTTTCTCTGATTGTTCCTCCTAATGGAAAAAATGCAATACTTCAAATGTTTCCTGATCTGGCTAACCAAAGGTATGTTTAAGGTCTGGAAGTAGAAGAATACTCATGAAATCAGTTTGGTTTTAAAAATAAATCCCTCTATAGTCCTTCAATTTGTAAAAGGTTTCAGAGGTACTAATCAGAAATTTTGAAGGGAATAAGTATATAGCTGAGATTTATTTAGAAATATGCGTTGATATCGTCAAGGACACGCAGAAAGACTTGCTCCATAAAAAGCTAAGAACATTTCATTACGATGCTTCAACAGAAAAAATACCAAAGCTGAAAGCTGATTAATGGAAAAACCCCTGGAATGCCAAGGAAAACAGAATAAAGGGAGTTCACCTTAGCTCACAATTGACTTGGAGACTTCACTTTAGTGTGATACTTCCAAAGAGAAAACACACTTTGTATCGATTAATAAACAAAAACACAATCTCACTCACTGTACTTTTATACAAGTCGCTTATCCGCCCCACGCATATCACGTTCACTGCTGTATCGGTCCCCGGGGTCCGATCGTCATCAACTCATCATGCAGTGAAAGTGAGTGTGATGTAATTTAAAGTGACGATAGTTTTGCAGACAAGAACTATTTACCCTCATGTTCTAGATCAACTACTGACCTAGAAGAACTTACAAGTTTAGAGTGCTTATTGAAAATAACATCTGACAATGTGATAAAAAATGTACATTAATTGTAGACGACATCGGACGCCGGGGACCACTCCTGGCTTTGCCAGTGCTAGTTCTTGGCTTGGTGGATAAATGGCTATGCTAATTCATTCACTAGTTCACTAGAAATATCAAGAGATAGCGTTACCTTCGAAAACTACAACGGTTCCCAGGGTCCAATACAGATTTTAACGTTAGGAGAGTCATCGGACGCCAGGGACCGGTGCAGTAAGTGGTGGAGTAAATCATATACCTAACATCACTAACAAGAACAAACCACGAACATTTAAAATAAGGTCATTTAGATGATACTTAGCCTACCCTGGTATGTGAGGAACATGCACATTCATAGAGAACTCTACATAGCTCCATTTTAAATCATGACTTTTTATCCAGCGACACCCCGACATCCTGATGTTCTCGGAAAGAGCAGTATTCTGAAATCTGGGTAGTCTTATGAAAAATAAATAATATCAAGAATTGACCGTCAACCTAAAGATTCACCCACCATTATCATTTGTTGATTGATCATATTATTTTTTATTTATCTTCAATAGTTCATTCTATAATTTTTTAGCGGCTATTTATATATATGTATGTATATATATATATATATATATATATATATATATATATATATATATGGATATACATACACACACACACACAGACACACACACACACACACACACACACACACACACACATTCTTCCTCAACAGCTCATGAAGAGCCAAGGCAGACACGTATGGTAGGCCTTGTTTAGTAGGGCCTCCGTGCATGACGCATTCCCTGTACTCTATTGTAGTTGTATAGAAGACCAAAGGCAGCTACATCTTTCATGAAGATGCTACTCAATTGTATCACTATGCTGAGTGGGCGCCGGTGAACTGGATAGGAGTCCAATCTCAAAGCTCGATAAGAGCACAGCTACATAAAAGGTAAAGAGTGTGACAACGGGGTTTGAACTTGAGACTTTCAGCTTAATAGACTAGTGCTTCACCACTGGACCGCCGCTGCCCCAGTTAATTACAAAGCTATCATTATTAAGAATCTGGTAATTTGAAAACGTAGCTTTTCCAATTGATTAACAAAATAACAATAAAATGGAACGATTGTGAAAATATATTCGGAAGGATGTTAATATTAATATATATCTCATAACTTTTCTACGGTTAAATCCTTTAACCCTTTTTAAGTCCATAAATTACGGAGAGAACTACACAATTTTGTACTTCGAAGGGTGAATGCACGCCATTGCTGATATAGAGTTGTTAATGCCGGAACAGGGAAGATTTACACATAATTTATAAACACATACATATTAAAAATACATTCCTGATTAAAAAAATGGATGCAGATTGTCAACTGAAAGCGCGGAATAATGGCTACTGTAGCTTTACTTCCTATCAATTGAACCCCTGTTTCAACTAGTATAAGTGACCTTACTGCAAATAATTTAGTGCTGCCTCGTAAAGTACTTTTGGCGTATAGCTAATGCAATTTAGTAAAGCCGGGGGGCCGTTTACGCCCATCCGGTAAATTAAATGTACTAAACATTTCCCACTTCAACAGCATATTATTTCTTTAGCATTTATTCGGTAAAATTATTACACGTCATAATCTGAGAAGATTTCCCACGTACAGTACTGGCACGCTGGTGATCTCATCACACCAATTTTATCTATTTTTCCGTAAGTAAAAAGCATATGTAAACAGGAATTGACATTAAAGATGTTCGTTAGATGATCAGTGACTCACTTACTCAAGTGGGCTTTACTGAATGCTGGTAACAACATAATACACATAACTCACTTCAAAATAGAATTATGATAAATACGTGCAGATCAAAAATTGTAGAAAATTAAATGTTTAACAAGGCGGGCTCTGTAACATTTTTAATCCAACACATAATAATAATTTATGATTTGCCTTGCCTCTAAACCCTCCTTTATCCTTATCTGATTTTAACAATTGCCAAATATAATCTTTAATTGTCAATAAAACGGTTACATTTTGATTTTGGTATTGATCATATGAAACTCTATCAGATGTAAAATCATAGTCTAGAATGTAAAATGTTAATTGATGGCAGCACGTCGAACTTACTCCCTTATTTATAGCATAATACAAGTTCATTGAAAACAATATTTGGTATTTGAGCTTGGAATAAAAAGCATCATGACATATATGTTGGCTTATTGATAACATGAGATAAGTAGATGGGGTTGGGGTGGGGGTTTATTGATAACTCAATAATAAGAACAATTCAATTAACCAGCTTAATAGTTGAACTACAAAACATACCGTAGTTAACTAACTACAATAATTGTAGAATATTGTAGAATATTCTACAATTATTGTAGAACATTAAATTTACAACGAGATTAATCATATAACAGTTCTTGATCAGACCCATAATAAGGTAGATATTTCGAATTTCTGATTTCCCCTTTCTAAAGTCCCCTTCTCTCTGTCAATTTCAGAAGCTAACAAACTTGATCTTTAATTTTATATGAAAAATTTAAAACATAGTTTTGCAATTATCAAACCAATATCTTTGACATGTCATAAACTCATTGTAAATAGTATAACCATGATAATGATAATGATTTTCTATAATTTCGCTTTACAATCCCCCCTTCTTGCAATCGTTTACCAAATAAATTTGCGCTAATCGATATTAGTTCATTCATACATTACTTCCCAAGTTTTCAATATTTTACATCAATATGCTAAGGAAAAGCTCGGACTTTGTCTCTGGTGATCTTCTCTAGTGCATAGCTGCTTTAGGGGGCCTCTGGCTAGCAGAATAAGTGTAATGAATTTCAACGCGGCTATCAATAATTCGACTTCCTTAAGTTACATACATACAGACTGACAAAAAGTATATTTGTTTTTATTTTACATTTATGAGGCATCCCTCACGCTACTGTTGCAAAGATTAGTTTTTCTTTTCTTCATTCAAATTACAACTTACTATAGTGATGCGACAGAGCAGAGCCACTCTATGGAGTGTCCGTATCTCAAGAGAGGGACTAGTCTGGACAAGACAGATAAGAAGACTCGTGGGATTCATTTTATTACTTTTCCTTATTTTATATCTTGAGATTAAATCAATTGGTCAAATAACGACCGGCCCTGATCTGACATAGCAATAGCTACAGAGCTTTATTTGAAAGCCAATGATTTCGTTCTCTAGTGATAATAAATATATGTCAGAATTCAGTTATGGTATACCCAGTTTGGAATGAGGTGCTGTTAATCTTAGTGGGAAAAAGGAAAATGGGGGAGGGAAATCTCTTTCTTAATCTCCTATCCCAACAGTTTCCTAGAACCTGCGGAATGAATGGTGATTTTGAGAAATATTGTCATTTGGAGAATCCATTCGGATCCCGTTGTCCAACCTAAACCAGACCTTTCCAAAAGTCAAGAAATAAGAATAAAACCGCATATATGTAATAAAGAAAAGAACTACTATTTATTTTCTAACTGGAAATTAACGCAATTTTTAGACTTCTGTGACGCTGTGTTTTTCAATTTTTGGTAATTTTTGGCAAGCATTGTTTTCTTTAGTTAACACCTACTTAGCATAGAATCTTACAAAAAGAGATATACATTAATGCAAGCAAAACAATCAAGTTTACACCTTTCCAGCCATCGTGAAAAATGTATGTTAATAATTCTAAAAAGTGTACAAACACTTATTGTAAAACTCATGTAAAATAATGTTCTTCAATCTTAACTAGTTTCTCAATTTCCTCTCAATGCTGATTGGGCGTTGGAGAGTCGCGGTCAGATTCTGTGAGGAGAGAACTCATATTGGGTTACCGGGACTGAACTTGGCATGCTTCTACTTTATCACCCACAAAAGAAAGCCCAGAAATGAACTAGGAACCATAAAAAATAAATCAATGAACTTTATGTCTGAAGGATATCCTTATTGACAAGATAATACTACCAAAAATGTTTATGTAATTATTACAAATAATACCCATCGGTACCATAAAAATCGGTCAATAAATAATTAATGATCAGGTACGGTGTCTCTTTAAGGTGGAGACAAGTTTCGTATCATATTTAACGCATTTAGATGTAATTCAAAAACTAACAACAATGCATGTCAATTAATTAAAAATGCTTGTTATATATTTAAAGTGTAATTAAAATTATTTATGAAGATTGTCAACAAAATGAATTTATTATTATTATTTATTAACGTCCACTTTTTGCTACTGTGGCTAATTGGGACGGGTTATCTAGATGTTACTACTCTTTTCTAGCCAGAGTAGGACCAAGAAATTATATATAATTATTAAATTTATAAATTTCATAAAATTTATCAATCGAAGTTGAGGTAAATTTAAAACGAATGTATTATATCAATTTGCTATTTAATATTATGATCAGAAATTAATTGACCTAAAATTGGTAAATTTTTATTTGATGTATCCGATTTTGTGTTAATGGAATTAAATACATATCACATTTCAGCTTCCTTGGACTCGCTTGTGTTTACGAAAAAAGCGTCCTGGAAACAGAAAAGTTCAATAGAAAATATTATATAAAGTTTTGAGAAAATAAACATAGATATTTTCAACTTATGTTTTCATTTTAAAGGTTCATGACTAAGCGATTTGGAATCAGCCATATTAGTATTATTTCATACTTGACGGGTTGCATTAGAAGTGTTTCGTCATGGAATTAAAAAAAATTGAATTCACATATCCACAAAATCATACCGTTTTTCATCATATAATACAAATTTCAGGTAACATGTACAGTAACTTTACAGTCATCATATCTGTGAAGTAAAAAGCGGCAGTTTAGTCATATATAATTATAATTCCTGAAAAATAAGATATGGTGATGGAAGCAGGATGTATTTATTTAAATCTATTACACGCAGTAAGAGTGGAAATAAAAATGCTTTTCCTGTGAAAATCTAATAAACATTATTCCATTTAATACCGGCTCCTGTAATCGTAAGATCATAAAATAGAACATGGTGACAAAATTCATTCTCAAAATAATAATAAGAAAATGGCACTTTAATACTTGACGGCACTGTCAAGGAACAGTCATCAATTTTATTTAGTCACCGGAAGTCGAAACTGACCCCATTAAGTTTTAAAACCGAAAAATATATTCTAAACACTATTTGTTCTTTACATTTTTTTGATAAAACCATTATTAACAAATTAATTAAGAGGATTTTAAATTTTGACGCCACTGTTCTTAGAATGAGGTTAATCAGAAACACTTTTTTGTGGGACCTCACAAATTATTTAACTTTTATGAATTGTGAGGAGCCACAAAAGTGTTTCTGATTAACCCCATTCATCATCCTCACCACCAGCTCAAAATAAAAATGAGTTCTTAAAATGGTCTTAAATGTGAAAAAACTTTATCCCGCCGAATTTAAATAGAAGATGAGGCAAGCCATGAAGTTATATTTACATAGATAACCAATAATAACAAGTACTTTAAATGAGAAAACTATTTAAAAATTATGTTGAAGGAAAATAAATGATAATAATGAATAAAGTGCGTAAATAATTAATAATTACCAACCAAAAACATTTCTGTATTACTTTTCTTGTTTAAACTAAATGAATATAACCTACTATTATTCAGTAACATTAGATCGTCTCGAATAAATTGCAAACGCCATTAGTTGTATATTGACATTATCCGTAAGATCCATGTTATTAATGAATTGGGATATTTGTGACCACTAAATTAGGTAATGTAGAAGTAAACGATAAAGATCCACCTGCTGATGCACATTTCCATATGTGATTATAATTTAGAATTGATCCTATGGGTATTTTATATTTTTTGTGAATTGTAATGTAGTTTAATTTAAGAGGAAAAACGAAGCAAAAATGAGGGAGATTAAAGAAATATTATTATCTGGTAAATATCGAAAGTTCATGTTAAAAACGAGGAGAATTATGAAAATAAATCCTGAATGCAGATGGTGGAGTAAAAGCCCGTCACACAGAGGGTGAGTGAACTAAGCACATTTTCCACTTGAAGGAAAGGCACACTATTGTTCTCATCTCACAATATATATTATATTTCTATGCAAACATCCGTTGAGTAGAAATGGGAGTTTACTGAAGGCTGAAGAAAGTACAATTAACTCCCTTAATATTTGAGCTATAACAATATGTATGGTACAACAATTGTAGAGCACCAATAGTCTAACAAGATTGGTTAGTTCTTGACCAGGTTCCATTATTTTCGTTAGGACTCATAGTAACGGAGATATTTTTTTTTTCGAGAATGAAGCAAAAGAGTAAAGACTCAATAGATGATTTTCCTTAAGGAAAACTTGCTGAAAAAGGTGATAACAGGCCATGAAGTGAGATTTATGGGCGAAAGGAAAATTGGAATGCTTGGGAAATATGGCCGACATGCTTCACAGAGATGCATACAATTAATCTTACTTCGGACTAAATGAGGGGGAAAGCTCAGGAAGCGTCACGATTAGTAAAAAATAATAAAAGAAAAAGTGACGTAGCAAGAGTTCAGCCAGAAAGACGAGCACAGGAAACCATGTTAAATCTGATAGAGAATTGCTACCTGCTGTGGGGGGAAGACGAAGTTCACTGCTAATTACAAACAAGTCCTCATGACTTGGCTTTTGGTGCGAAGAAATTTAAGTGCAAAACATTTTATATTTAAATTACATGATGTTCTTATTTGGGCTCATAATCTATACAAATAAGACATCACCACAAATAAGGTGGTACAAAAAGAAGAAAACATGGAGCTTTCTGGGAAGAAGCGTGTAACTCGGGAAACTAGTATGGGAGAAAGGTTCGTACATTCAATGAATGGTAAAGGTGAATAAAGGCAGGGTTAAAGTTCAACAGGGGCAGGTATAATAAAATTTCATTTATGTAAATTCAGGTTTGAACTAGGTGTAATGATCTATGATTTATGTTTTCCAATTTTGATGTGTTTATTATTTAAGAAGGAAAAAAAAGTTATAAATTCTACAAAAATGAGAATGTCATATAAACATTCAGAACTAATGCATTAGTGTATAGGTGTGCCTTTCGTTGTAAACTGCATTCACCGCAGCTTAAATCGGGATAATTTGTTCGATTTGTATATAAAAAGATATTTGGTTGAATGTCATACACTTTTTCCAAACGTTCAAGTAACACACTATACTTGATATGTAGTAATACGCCTAAATAACACCAATATACAAATTGGTTTGCCGAAATAGGCAAAGCTTCGGAAATATATACTATTCATAACTTGGGGCAAAATACTCTTAGGCAGTCAAGAAATATGGAGGTCAAAATGAACCTTCTCTTTCCCGTGACGAAAACAATTCCCTTTTTAAAATTTTTCATCTATATTTTTATTTTAAAATAATTTCGACTATAAAAATTAGTAAAGAAAATTTACTGTTTTTTTTCCAGGTAACATTGTTTTAAATACTTGAATAATTAAAAAAAAAGTGCCCGTTTCAGGTATCATTTAATTTATTTCTAGTGATAACACAGTTCAAATATTAGAACGATATAAAATGTCATGTCTGGTGTTCATTAATCAATTCTTTTTTTAAACAATTGCCATGATCATTAGAGGAAACATGAAAATAGATTTTAGCTTGACATTTATCATTCAAAAGGTTTGTCAGAGTGATAATGGGAATAAATGAATGGTCTTAAAAGCATCTGCCAGGCAGTTAGCTCCAGTAATAGGCAACTGTCATGCCAGGTGAATCGATTTAAATTTTTATTTTCACTTGTGGGCCATATAAATCGGTCCTTCGCTTAGCCATTAATCGGAATTTTTTTATAAATGGCAAACTGTCAACTGACAAATCCTTCTTTTAAATAATTTATACTATACAATCTACAAATTGAATAGGAGGAATAGGGTAGAAGTGGATTTTACTTAAGTCTGAAACACAAATATATATTCACACACACGTACGTGCGCACATCGACACATACAGAGTGGGTGAAGTTTTAAGCTGTGACAATCTTGAGGATTTGATTTTATATTGTATCTTATTTTGTATTCAGAATGTTTGTAGTCAGATATACAATGATTTTGGTGATATTCGTTTACATCTTTTTTTTTTATAAATATCGAGTTAACCTTACCTTATTAGGAAAGAATTACCTTGCTTATAAGATAATGCTATTAGATTTAAAAATGTATAGGTTTTTATTTTTTTTATTGGAAAGAAAGTAAATATTTAGATTCAGGTTTTGAAATTAATCCATTCGTTATATTAGTTTGAAAAAAGTACACGCGCAGCTTGCAGAAGTTTGTATTTCAAACAATGTTTGTTTTTAGTCTGATTGTATTACTGCTAAAAACGGTTTAAATGGAAATGAGCGGTCATAATAAAACTTCTCCAAACAAAGGGCTTATCTGCCTCATGCGTTTTTCTAAATTGTTTCATTCCTTGTGTCAAAATCACGCATAAACCCTCAAAACGAGGATAAGTTGAAAAAAAAAAAGTTTCATCGAAAGTATGATTGAGAAAGGGATGCATGAAAAGGATTAAATCTCCTCTGAAAAATAAACATTAATTAAAATTTTGTATATATTTACTCATTATATATTTGCATATGTTAATTAGAATAATTACAAAATACAAATAATTAGGGATAACACTCCGTATATTACACAGCTACTAAAATGACTTTACTACTATTAAATAAATATGATTTGACTTAAGCCCACATGTGAGGCATCATCAAATTGATATGAAAGCTGTGGTCTAAGATCTATTTTTAGTTAGATGGAGAGCACAGTATGGACGTATTGGTAATTCATTTTATGCAACTTATGGACTCGTTTCTAAATCAAAAGCTGTTTTTCAGGGGAAAACCATTCCCGTTTTTTTTTCAATGAAAACCCCCGTAAATTTTCAAGTCTCACAGTTATTTAGTTATAAACTAATTCCTAACTAAAAACAAATCCTTGTAAATCGTACCATAAAAACATTTTGGCACAAAATAAGAGAAGTTGTGACCTGAAATCTAAAATAAACAATATATAATGTACATAAACTAGCTTCTCTCGGGAAATCAATTGGAGGCTGAATGATGGTAGTATTTTATTTTGGCAATGTTTTACTAAGCATAATATTTTTACATTTCCCTGTCTCAGTGTTTAAGGTTTATTCCTGAATATTTAGTAACTAAATAGAATGGTTTTGTTCGTGAATAATAATAGAAAAAGATATCCAGATCAATCTCTCAGGACTGTTCAAAATACTTGTGAGCAGTAATAATCATAATCATGGTTAGCATTCATCATTATTCTGTACCATGTCAGAGATATCTTTGCTTGGTAAAGTTTTAGACTGAATAATAAGTGTAAATATTATACACAACAATAAATTTTATAAACAAGGCTAAGCCCTAGTAGTACATTTTTCTGAATATTTAAAATAATTAAACTTTGTTGCTACAGGGAGCATGGGCAATCCATGTTCTATTGATGAGCTTGACAGACTAAACATTATTCAATAACAATTTGTTATAAACTTTGTAATATTAACAATTTCTATTCCCAAATGCGATCCCAAGCACAACAACTGAACATATTTTATGTATTTGAAACCTTTAATTAAAAATCTGAAGAAGAAACATGTTCTGTTATGTGTAACATATTAACGGAGCAATGCTTATAAATAGCTAACATAACTGGGTGGGTACACCTCCCCAGCACTTTCAAGTGCCTTTAACATTGTTATTTTAAAATGATTTATGAAATTTAAACAAATTTACATTTCTACGGATAATTCAACATCACTAAAAGAGTAACCATTAATTGTTCAGCAAGTATTATCATGTAAAGTATAATGAATACTTACTTTCTCTTAGTTTTAACATGACTCGTAGATTGGCTCTAGTTCAGAGTGGAAATCATTATCATTAATTTTGTTATGCAATTAAAGCATATATCAGAAAAACCTCTCTAAATCTCAGTGGTTATGTTTGTTACATTTAGCTTTCTGGTAACTATGGCAAGCGTTATACTTATCTTGGTTCTTGCAGAATAAACGTGAATCATAAAAACTTAAATAATTAATCAAAAGAAAATCACTCCCTTTAAAACATTTCGACAATGTAAATAATAATCGTTGATAGAACTCGTCATTTCAGCGCATCATACTTTCACGCCAAAAGCCGACTCCAGTCAGCGGCTGTGATCCAATTTAATGTAGCTTATAATAATGGAGGAGTTAATGCTAACTCACATACAGAATTCGGTTCTTCGGTTTAGTCGTTTGTGCCCAATAAAATTGGATGTCGTTGTACTACAGAAGTGGATATAACTAAATTTATGTAAATAACAAAATTAACAACTTACTTGCAAGTTTGTCGATAAACCAATAGGGAACGAAATAACGAAATTTTTTATTTTATTATGAGTAGAAAGGAAGTCGTCACTCCCCTCTCCTGTTAAGTCGTCACTCACCTTCCTCCAACAGTTTTGTCTACAAACCTATTCTATGATCGTAGTATAATTTTATTTATTTTTTTATATTACTAATTTTTTTTTATTTATAACAATAAATATATTATATATTTCTATATTACTAATTTAATTTTTTTTTTTTTTTTTATAACAATAAATCTATTATATATATTTTTATGATTATTTACATTATTAAATCTTTATATATGTCATGTTAATATTTTAGATGGTCTACCATACTTTGGGATGTAGTCGTTGAATAGACAATTTATAACAGTAGCACTATTAAATTTTCTACAAAATCTAACGCTATCATTTCAAGCGGCTTAGAAGTGATTATATTTGACATTGAATAATCTCCATCGGGATAATCTAGCCGATGTTAGTTTACAATCTTTAATATGAGTTAAACTATGGTTATCAGTGATAATAGTAAATTGTCTTCCCAACAGATACTGTCGGAATTTCTGTAATGCAAACACTATGACACATTTCAATTCCCTCAGATGATATAACATGACCTAGATATGTTACTTTTTTACAAAACAATTTGGCTTTCTCAAGATTCGTGGTTAAATTATGCTTTGCTAAAAGATTCATTATTATTTCCAGATGATTTAAATGTTCTTCGGGACTATCAGAAAAAATGAAAATATCATCTATGAAAATTCTGAAACCTGTTGAACAATCGGATTGAGTCCCCTTATCAGACATATCCCTGCTGCTTAAATACAAACCCAGTATATTGTT
Organism: Riptortus pedestris; assembly: GCA_019009955.1. Classification (NCBI taxonomy): domain Eukaryota; kingdom Metazoa; phylum Arthropoda; class Insecta; order Hemiptera; family Alydidae; genus Riptortus; species Riptortus pedestris. Next base: position 108,302,911 of record CM032228.1, on the reverse strand, counting down.
TTGATTCTTTACACAAAGGAATTTGCCAAAATGAATTTCGGAGGTCAAGAAGTGACATGTATTTGGTGTTTCTACATTTCGATAGCTATTAGTATTAATATCCATTTTTAAAATCTATGTTAATTAAAAAAAGAATTTTTTTAAATGAATAACCTAAATAAATATTTTAAATGTTTAAATTAAAAATAAATAAATAAAAATGTTTAAGCCGTGCCCTTTCACGTTGGGGCCATTTTATATAATGAAAGATTAATTATTTGTATTAATATTTAAATTAAATCTATTGCACGCATTAAATTTATCTATTTAATCAGATATAAAGTTTTGAACGGACCTCATTTTCGTCATCTCCTAGGTAGGGTCGATAGACATTTGAAGAAAAAACTCGAAAATTCCGTCATGAGTACAACCTCAATAGCTGATTTCCCTTAAGGGAAATCTGCTAAAATGAAGATTAGATCATTCTTGAACGTAGCATAAGAGGAAAATGGTGGAAACAGACCGGAAAATTTGGGGATAGAGAAGAAATTATGTTGTAGCAGTATTTGACAGCGAAAAGTGGGTGTCACCTTTGGCAGCTTTGTTCACGGTTAAAATTACAATAAAATATTTTTTTTAATTCTTTTTTGGTTGACATATGAAGAAGTTCAAAAGGTCAGTAAAATAAAGTCCATCTCGTAAAGGCTCCGAATACTCAGCAGATTTCCCACGTGCTCGACATCATCTGTATTCAATTCTTCCTGTAATGTGAAGACTATGAAATCAGGACTTGAAATTTAAGTTGGTTATGAGAATTTCTGTAGCTCAGTTGCTCTATATGTAAGTGAAGATAATAGAAAATTTAAAATTCAAAAAGATTCGTTAACTAAATTTATTAATGGTAAGTAATGTATCCCATACCGACACCGAACCCTCCACAGACATTACCATGCCTTTATTATAAGAAATAATGGCGCAGCTCTCACCATGTCATTTACATTGGTATTCAGGAGCACTCTCGGAAATAAGAAATTGATTTCACAAAGTATGTTTTAAGGGTCACAACATTCAAAGTTCAGGATTTTGCCATTAAAGCTTTTAATCCTAAACCTTGAACAAAAGTGGGAAGAAGACTAAGGCTTTGAAAGTTAAGGATTGACAAGTTGAAAATTGAGAACTGGAAGGTTCGAAGGCCTATCCTAAAGTTTACTCCCTCCTGAGAGGAAGAGCTTCCTCCCCACCTTGGGATTTGACTCACCACCCTTCATCCAGCCCAAGTTAATTCGGCCAATTAGAAATTCGATTTGGCTATTTCCTCTAACTTGGAGACGAGGGAAAACTTCCAGAATTGATCTCTCTGAGGAAAATAATTTTCTTACTAGAAACTCATTACTTCATTATTGAAGTGAATTCGAGTTAAAGTTCTCTATGCCTTCAAGACTGTAATATTTTGTTGAGTAAAATAGGTGAAACTTGTCTATTATCTCAACCTTTCGTGACCTGAACCTTACATGAAGGGAATATTATGACGATACTTAATCCACCTGCAAAAAATCACTGTACTCGGACATATCTAAGCCTGGACACAGCAGCCTTCTTGTATTCCCATGCCTAGTGCACAGATTTTCAGCACATGTCAGATGACATTTCCCAATTAACACATCATTTATATATTTTAATTATTTAGAAGGAAGGGCTAAACTAATGTAATGAATTATGTTTGTCAAGTGGTTACTACTTGGATAATTAAGAAGAAAATTACGGCTTGGCTTGACTCTGAACGATTACTTTGAAACCTGTACAATGTGTTTATTATTATTGTTTTATCAATGCTTTCTTTATATTATTATAGTTCCTGTACTAATAATATCGGGAAACATATAAACAAGCATGACTTGAAAAACTATTAATACAGCTATTAGTTTGAAACATGTAGTGTATTATGTTTTTGCCAACTCAAGAATCTGTGAAAACTTATGACACGTCGATAACGAAGATAATTAAATCTGATTCTACAACTAATACTCATTACTTTTATACGAACTCTAATAACCTATAATAATGTTATTGTTGAATTTGAAAGGATCTTGTGGGGAAAATGATTGTTATATCAGAGATTATAATAGTTCTACAAGTGCTTAATAAAAGTGAGCAGTGGTTATAATGGGGATTAAAGAGCGGAGCTAGGGAAATAGATGTGGGCGAAGAAATCCAAGGGATTACTTAACTTCCTAACGGCTCCTTCCTCCTTTAATTTATCTTTCACAGGAAATTCCACTTTATTATCATAAAGCACGGACTGTTATAACTGATTGAATTTTATCATAGCTGAAAAACTCCGAGATTTTTTAACATGTTCTCATCGAGCAGCCTTTAATTATTAAATGTAATTTTATTTCACCTTACGTTTTCACTTTTGATAGAAGTGTTAAAATTCAACGTCACCAATTTAAACCATATATATGTAGTAGCTAAGACTTCTCGGTTTATGAATACTAATGGTAAACTCCTGCATGACATTAAATCTTCAACGTAAATTGGAATTAATAAATTCCAATTCGAGTTGAATTCGTATTTCTCATACGACGAGTATGGTTTTCACAAAATACAAATCTCCCAATTGCTGTTTTAATACTTAACAATTTTTATCTAAGTATTATATGACAACCGAAGTAAATACAATTAAAAAATATCCATCACGCAGAAGCTGCGTAAACAAAGTAAATTTCTCAAGTGGTGGAAGTGTTGGTCCTAAACAGATTTGACATCCTCTATTATCTATTTTTCATCTAATAAATAAGAAGCCTATGTTAATGGGACTTGACATTTAAGCAGGGTATGAGATGTTTAGTGCTGCGGAGCTCTATGTGAAAGTCAGCTTAGATGTGTCGTGTACCACCTGAAAAAAATGTAGTCATTGTGGCTGTCCTAAGCTTCCTCAAATAAAGAACGTATTTGTAATGCAAAGTTTTCCATTATTTCTTTGTCGATAATTTTGTGCACAGTTGTGGGCAAGTAAATAGTAAAGCTATATTACAGAACTCATATGCGGTATTAGTAAAGGATAATCGTTTCATTTCTCCACGCCAGAAGAATAATTACAGCATATTACCTTCAAAACAGTTGGTAATCGTGATTTCTATCAATCTTCTTCATTTCGCCAGTCATGCAATAGTTTTCGAAAAAAACTTAAATTTCGTAATCCGGGAAGTCATCTCTTCACTCATGACGCGATTTTAATTAAACAATGTATTCAGATGTCTATCGATCCTGCCTAGAAGGTGACGAAAATTATGTCCGTCCTAAATTATGTATATACATACATATTTTGTAATTTTATACTCTACCGGTTGTCATCTTTATTTATTGTATCCGAAGTCGACATTTAAGCATTTTATGTGAAAAAAGGCGTTATGTTCGTACACCTGAAATCAGACACGGAGAGGAAGCGGGGAGAAAAAAAAATATATATAAATAAATATATATAAATATATATATATATTATCGACAAAGAAAGTATTGAAACATAGTATTTACTAACTTAGTTCTTTATCCACAACCTAGGTGGGCCCCAATAAATACATTTGTTTTAGACGCTACACTACCTGACAATAATCGCGAACGACAACCAACTAAGACATTTTTCTTATGTTGCTAATTTTCTATGATTCTTATATAGCCCGATTACGACCTGAACCAATTCCAAGAACTCTTTGATTAGGAAAGATTAATCTTTTGTTAAAACATCGTGATTAACGTGTAGTTTTCATTTTTATTTTTAATTTTTTTTTTTTTTATACAGAAAAATGTATTCTGTTTCTAACTACATATATTTGCTGCGACATTGTGTTTCTAATGAATACGCAATGAACATTTATTTGTAATAATTCTTCACCATTTAATAGCAAGACATTAATTAATGGTGTGTTTATCTGTTTCCTAAATTATTAACACAAAATTGCCTCATAGATTTTACGGCAATATAGTAACACATTATAGAACACATTTTAAGGGATGAAAGGGGGGGGGCATTGTTTACATTGGGCTGATTATTATTGCAATAATTCTTTGAATTTTTAGAAGAAAATGTAAACAACCCAATTAACTATTTTTGAAAACAACCATAAGAAAAAAATGTAAGGAAACAATTTGTTTTATAAAGAATTTTTCACTTCATACTTTGATTGATCTGGAATCGTATTGATTCTGCACCCCAAACGTTGCAAATAATTCCAAACACAGCTTATTAAAATTGGTTAACATTTGACATCAAAGTTTGTCTCTTAAGGTCTTTGCGCTGAATTTGGATTCATACTATTCGTCAACTTCCCAAACCATAGCCTGTGAAATGTTATGACCAATACGGTCACTATACTCGATCTAGAGGTTTTTTCGTTGTGTGACCGTTTTCTGACAAAGCCTGTTCGGGCTACTCTGGGGAGAAGGTAGGGGGAAGTTGTGTCAACATTTCTAAGCCAACTATTGTAATGCTCTAGCCCCATGTAATCGCCTTTAATGAAATATATACATCTAGAATTTTCCTAAAAGTAATTTTTGTGTCAAAAACATTTAGTGTTTTTGGAGTCTCAGATTGATCATGGGTTCCTAAGGCGTCGGCATTATGCCTTTCAGAACCTTGAGTCGAGAGTTCGATTCCGCCCGGACATTTGGAATTTATTGAGAGAATGTAATACTTATTCTAACCCTGGCTGTACCTTGTATATGCTCACGATTACATGTGTTATTCGCTATTTGCTAAAATTGTATCCGTAACCAATTTTATCTCGTTTGTTAGCCACTATTTGCTAAAATTGTATCCGTAACCAATTTTATCTCGTTTGTTAGCCACTATTTGCTAAAATTGTATCCATAACCAATTTTATCTCGTTTGTTAGTCACTATTTATTAAAATTGTATCCGTAACCAATTTTATCTCGTTTGTTAGTCACTATTTGCTAAAATTGTATCCGTAACCAATTTTATCTCGTTTATTAGCCACTATTTATTAAATTTGTATCCGTAACCAATTTTATCTCGTTTGTTAGCCACTATTTGCTAAAATTGTATCCCTAACCAATTTTATCTCGTTTGTTAGCCACTATTTGCTAAAATTGTATCCGTAACCAATTTTATCTCGTTTGTTAGCCACTATTTGCTAAAATTGTATCCATAACCAATTTTATCTCGTTTGTTAGTCACTATTTATCAAAGTTGTATCCGTAACCAATTTTATCTCGTTTGTTAGTCACTATTTGCTAAAATTGTATCCGTAACCAATTTTATCTCGTTTATTAGTCACTATTTATTAAATTTGTATCCGTAACCAATTTTATCTCGTTTGTTAGCCACTATTTGCTAAAATGGAATCCGTAATCAATTTTATCTCGTTTGTTAGCCACTATTTGCTAAAATTGTATCCGTAACCAATTTTATCTCGTTTGTTAGCCACTATTTGCTAAAATTGTATCCGTAACCAATTTTATCTCGTTTGTTAGCCACTATTTGCTAAAATTGTATCCGTAACCAATTTTATCTCGTTTGTTAGTCACTATTTATTAAAATTGTATCCGTAACCAATTTTATCTCGTTTGTTAGTCACTATTTGCTAAAATTGTATCCGTAACCAATTTTATCTCGTTTGTTAGTCACTATTTATTAAAATTGTATCCGTAACCAATTTTATCTCGTTTGTTAGTCACTATTTGCTAAAATTGTATCCGTAACCAATTTTATTTAGTTTGTTAGTCACTATTTGCTAAAATTGTATCCGTAACCAATTTTATATCACAAACCCAGGATAGGCACTTATGCTAAAATTGAACCCGTAACCAATTTTATGCTATAATTCACTATTCTCTATTTCAAACTGAATATAAATTAGAAACATATGATCTTGTTAACAAAAGCAATGATAATAATAAATTAAATAGGCTTCGACCGCTGATCCATCGTAGTGGCAAACAACATGTACTCGTATTACCATAAAATGCAAGCGACTAAATAAATTATAATTTATTCGTATGCATGGCTAAAAACCTAAACTGATGAATTAATGAGTGATAATAGTAGAGTAAGTAAAATGTATTCGGTGATTCAAGAGTTAATGAAAAGGTCAGGCCAAATTGATTTTCTCGTCAATGTACATTTAGACATATTTCAAGATCTCTTCAGTAGATTCAAAGAGGTAATATTTTATAAACCTAACAACGAGCTCTTTTCCATTGTCATTTTTGGACAAGTCATTATTATAATCATAGGCTGTTAACTTACAGGCTGCCTATCTTATTATTGTGGTAAGAGTGGTTTGGTTTCCATTAAAAATTCAACGTACTACTCTACGAATCGAATATGGAATTGTTTCTAAATATATTCAGTGATTCTCTGTAAGCCTCATTACAGTTAAGAATACATTTGTCATAAAACCAGAGTGGGAATTACCACGCACTCACTCATTATGCGTAATTAACATATTTATTTACTCATATGCACACAGGCCTCATTTACACACTCAGTGTCCTATTATTCAAAATATCAAGTTTCTCCTTGGAAATTTGCTTAGAAGTCATAAAATATTTTAATTTCCTTACCAACCATGTTGATTTTAATCATTTCTGTATTGTGAATGTTATGAATTACTCCTCTTGCATCCACCATAAGTGAAAAAGCACTAATTTTATTGAAGTAAATAATGGACCTTGTTTAAAGGCCAGTTGGTTATATCGGTGTCTACCTTTATATTTTCCCAATCACTTATGGCAACCTATTCCAAGAAATCTTTTACATAAATAATATATTTTTATTATTCCTGGTGCGGGATTCCGAATGTTTTGAATATAATCATCAGAAACTAATATCTGGAAATAAAGAACAGGAGTTGAGTTGTCACACAGGTTCAGAAATAGGAAAGACGCTGTTTAGATTGTACTTTTGGGTAAATTCACCAAACATTTCTGGAAGTCCTCGTAAATATAAGTAAAGGAATACTAAAAAGAAGATCACACTTCTTCTTTTAAGAGAAGGTTTCACTTAGTGGTGAATATTTATATATACTATCTAGAATTTGGAAAATGATATAATCTACATACTTTAAGCTCATTAGTAAATTGTTAAAGGACCACCACTGATAAAATTGACCAACACTTACTGGACGATTTCTTGAAAACTGATATGAAACTTACTGATTCCAACTTTAATGAACAGTATTGGCAAAATGTAGATCCACGAAGTTCGGGTGACGTTCCACTAAGTCCCAAAAAAATCTATATAAATGAAACTCTAAGGTTTGTCTGATTTTCTTTATAGTTTCGCCGGGGATACATTTCTTTCAGATGCTTACGTTTAAACGATTCTAAGAACGATGGGATTAAAATTTCAAACCTTGTCGTTCTGCGCGCGCGTTTGTTACTCAAAAACGGCTTGGAAGATTTATAGGAAATTTAATATTTGTAAGTGCATTATCCCAAGAATGAGAATCCAAATTTTCTAGGAGTGGAGATTTATTTTGACCTGAAAATACATATGCATCAATATCTTCGTTAGCATTGATTTTATCGTAAAATGTAAAGAACGAATTGTTTTCAGAATAAAAATGTTGGTTCTAAAGTCTTGTTTTTATTTATTTATGTATTTCGGGAACTTTGTAACGAGGGCGATATTGCTCAAAATAAAAAAACACGAAAACAAAATATCATAAATATAATAAAAATATAGAAAACAACTAATAGAATAGCAATTTAACAAAAAATAGAAAACAATAAAGAACAACATAGACAAAAAAAGAAATAGGCAATAACAAAATACAGTAAAACATAAAATTGAAGTCAAGAAACAATAACAAAAATACCTCAATTCTCTCAGGAGGAAAAAATATATATATATATATATATATATATATATATATATATATATATGTATATATATAGGATGTAAAAGTTATATTTAAATTTGTTAGTTAATACTTCAAATTTTATATTAGCAGATTTCCCTCCAGGGAAATCAGCTTTTGAGGTTGTACTCATGACGCGATTTTCGAAATTTTTCTTCAAATGTCCATCGATCCTACCCAGGAGATGACGAAAATGAGGTCCGTTCAAAACTGTATATATATATATATATATATATATATATATATATATATATATATATATATATATATATATGTGTGTGTGTGTGTGTGTATTTGTCTGTTACCGCTCTAGCGGTCGCAATTTTTGTTTTATCGTTTCCAAACTTTTTACTTAGTAGGGTCCATAAGTTTCCGGCGTGTCCTGCTTGCCCCCCTTCAAACGTACCGGGACCTGCACGCCTATGCAGGTCCATTCCTGTTCACTCCATACCCATCGCCCGCACTTCCTCAGTCTTGTCAGTCTGTGTCCAGCCTTAAAGGAAACTCCCCATTTTTACAATGTTTAAACTCGAGTACCGTGCGGTAATTAAATTCTTTTGTAAAGAAGGTCTTACTCCTGCGCAACTTAAAGAGCGCTTGGATTGTGTATACAGGCAGTCCTCCCCCTCGTATTCCACAGTGAAAGATTGGGCAAAATTATTTAAGTTAGGGAGAGAAAGTCTAGAAAATGACCCACGTCCCGGTCGCCCACTGGAAGCTGTCACTTCTGAAACAATCCAACTTATGGAATCTGAATTGCTGTCTGACCGACGACTGAAAACCAAGGAAATAGCAGCGAGGTTGGGGCTTTCAAAAACAAGTGTTTTGAGGATCATCAAAGAACATTTGCATATGAACAAGGTTAGTGTAAGATGGATTCCTAAAATTCTTTCAGCTCATCAAAAACAGGAACGAGTTCACTGCTGCAATGAATTTTTACGCGAGTATAATGCCGACCCAAAGAATTTTTTGGACTCAATTGTAACTGGGGATGAGACAATGGTTCTATTCTATGACCCACTCAGCAAAAGAGAGTCCATGGAATGGAGAAGACCAGGAGAAGCGCCTCCTTTAAAGGCAAAAGTCACGCAGTCAACAAAAAAGATAATGGCCACAATTTTTTGGGACTGTAAAGGAATACTATTGATAGATTTTAAAGAAAGGAATACCACAATGAATGGTGAGTATTATGCAGCCCTACTTCACCGGGTACGAGACGCCATTAAAGAGAAGAGGCGAGGGAAGTTAAGCAGAGGCGTCCGCCTCCTTCACGACAATTCCCCTGTCCACACAGCATTGATTTCCAAGGCCGCTGTGAAGGACTGTGGATTCCAAGAAATCTCTCACCCACCCTACAGCCCAGACTTGGCCCCTAGTGATTTCTACCTTTTCTCAAAATTAAAATCTGACCTTAGTGGAAGGCGATTTAACACCGACGAAGAGCTCCAAGCAGCAGTGGAAGAACATTTTTTTAACAAAGAAGAAAATTATTTTTTTCATGGTATAGAAATGTTGCCAAAGCGTTGTAATAAGTGTATTGAACTTAGAGGAAAATATATTGAAAAACAGTAAAACCAGTTTTTTTTCTTTCACCTTTCCTTCTATCCCAGGCCGGAAACTTTTTGACCTTACTACGTATATAATCGTTTTATACAAAAAGAAAGACCAAGTTCGTTAATGGCTGAAATCGAACAAGGGGGAAGGGTGGGTTAAGAGGGGGAGAATTTCGAAAATTCTTAATATCTCCGTTACTACGCGTCGGATCGAAAAATTGTATAGAACCAATCATTTTGCAAATGTAATGTTCTATAAATGTTGTTATGTACATTTTCTACATCACTATCTTGATTATTTACTGAGATATTTGCAGTTTTTGGTTTTCGGTCTTCAGTAAAGCCCCACTCCTACTCATCTCATATTTTCAATATTCTATTATGTTAGGGAGCACTTTATTTGAAGCTTAAATACCAAATATTGTTCTCATTGAACTTTTAAGTTTTGAGATAGCAAATACGTGGCGCACGTGGGAAATCTGCTTAGTTAACGCAGCCCCTGCGTGACGGACTTTTTTGCCACGGGTTTGACCCAAACTATTTTGGATTTACTCCACGAGCATCCAACTCAGATCTTATATTTTACAAACTTAATGATTACAAATCACACACAATTACTCGTATCAATTGGCGTTTAAGGTCGTTTAATAATATTTTGGAGGGGCTCATTTTTTCAATGGCGCTACAGGAACGTAACTGCTCCAAAGATATTTACAAACTTTGCTTTAAGAACGAAAAATATTCGTAATGATCAATACCTTTTAAATGAAACTATTATTATACCGAAAATTTGATTCCTCAAAGATACGAATTTTGACTTCACTAAATAGAATCTATTAATTTTTCAAGAGAGTACCAGGAGGGAATTGTGAAATGTTTGTATATGTGTCAAAGACATAAATATTGTTAATGTCGCCAAAGACAACTTTACTTATAATTTTAAACAGCAATTACGACTTAATTTAAATATAAAGCCCGTGAAGTTGCTGGATCCAGCAGGGCCTTCACTTACTGCTGGAGAATCTAGCTAAACAGAGTGAATCTCCGAGTGAGAAATTTAACAAGGGTGACGGAAGGACATCATACAATATACCTTAATGTCTGAGTTCATGTATCATCGATTAGCCCTCAAGGTAACAGTATCTGTTTCAATCACATTTCAACCCTATTGAACATAATATTCCATTAAATTATATGTTACCCTTCCATAATTATAATTACAATTGATAAGCGAATATCGATCCCCGTAGATGTGATGCAACTCATTTTTTAAGAAAATCAGTATAATAATTGGGCATCAAAATTAAGTAAACAAATTCATAGAACATAAACAATTTCAATTCTTTGGAATTAACATAATGTTTCTTTTCATTATTGATGTAACATAATTCAGAGGGTCCTCGTTTTATAATTTACTTCCATTTAGATAGCTAAATTTGCTAAACTATGTAATCACAGAAATTTCCCAATTTAAACCATTTTTTTTTATTTTATGATTTTTAATGCAAAACTGAAGACAAGACAAGGAAAATTGGCTTATAGACTTACTATGTTGTCTTAGCATGACAATTCTAAGGTATTTGGGTTATTGTCAAAAAGTTCTTTTTGACAATAACCCGAATACCAATTGATTATTAATTTTACTCAACACGAATGGAGGTGACTCAAAGCTGAATGTTAATTGTAGTTATATTTTAAAACACCGTGGACAATCAAACGTATTCTAAAAATCAAGAGGATTCAATTAATCTTGCGGGAAACATGTCCTCATTACTGGAAGTCTTCCATGTAGTGAAACATGTATTAAGAAGCTGCATGTATTTAAATAATTGAGTTATTTATCCGATGATAAAATGAAATATTAAAAATCTTCAGAACTAAAGACTATTTTAAGATTTCATTGACATATATCTGAGTAATTAGAATTTTAATTAGCCGTAATAATAATCAGAAAGTAAATATTAATTGGTTAAAGCTATAAAATGGCTGTTATAAAGGAAACTAACAAGGGAATAGGGAATAAAGGGGTTGAGAAGGAGGCCGAGGAAGGCATCAGGAAATTATAAACTTGAAGAGGCCGCCCCGGGCTACCAGTCCTAACCCTACCATCATCATCAACATGGCTGATTGTTAATTTCCCTACCAATGCTAGTATCAATATCGCCTTTCTATCCTACAGCCAGTTTATCTAATTTAACTTCACTTCAGTCCTTCAGATCTAGAACATTTTAAAAGCTAGTAAATTAATTGTGCAGCAGAAAGTACAATAGTAAGGTGGCGCTATACAACTGTGAGCGAACCCAGGTGGCAACACCCGGGTGATTTGCAGTATTTATTTCCACCATATTCCACCTAACCAATATATTATCTATTTCTAAATACAAATCCGATGTGTAGAAGTTAGGGTTAACGAAGTCTGAAAACAATAAAGTACGAATAACTCGCTTAATATTTGTTACGAAAAATGTACACAATTTTAGAGCATCATCAGCAGTTTAATAAAATTGATTCTATAACATTTTAAAATTCTACACCCAATAACAAAGATATTTTTTAATATCTTATTATATATATATATGGCCCAATAATGACCATTATCTCCTCGTTCATCGTCTCTAGCAGTAACCAACCCACCAATTTTAGAGCATCATCAGCAGTTTAATAAAATTGATTCTATAACATTTTAAAATTCTACACCCAATAACAAAGATATTTTTTAATATCTTATTATATATATATATATATATATATATATATAATAAGATATTAAAAAATATCTTTGTTATATATATATATATATATATATATATATATATATATATATATATATGGCCCAATAATGACCATTACCTCCTCGTTCATCGCCTCTCGCAGTAACCAACCCACAGCAGCTCATCAATTGTAATTATTGCTATTATTATTATGTTTTAAGAGGTCCAGCGTGAGTATTATGTTATTTCCCAGTTGAGTATGATTACTACATTATGTTATTTGGTCCATACATATGTTTATAATTTACATCGCCCTCCTTTTATCATACAGTCCACTCTCTACTTTTTTCACAACACCGCAAACTTCACATTTATTTTTATTCACAGTTTGCTGACGAAATTGGAACAGTACAAGTGGCCGTTGTAAGGAGGTCAAAAAGGGAAATATAATCGTTCCTATGCATTGGACCAAAATCTACTAGTTAACATACTTTGTAGATACTTTTAACGGTCAAATATCGTCTAAACCTGCCCTAAATGTTAAATTTAGAACGTTTCTTCCATTTAAACCTCTTCTTATACCTTCGTGCGATTTTTTTTATTAAAAAATTTAATCTACATAATTCTTGAAAAATAAATAATAAAAAAAAACATAAGTAAAGAAAAAACAAACAAACATATATATATATATATATATATATATATATATATATATATATATATATACGAGTATAAACTTTATTTGCTTTACAGAATTTCCACGTAGATTATATAATGTTTTTTATTAAGGTAATTAAAATTATTTGTGTGTTTGCATATATATATATATATATATATATATATATATATATATAATATCTTTTCTTATTTATATGGAGAATTATATACCTTATTTGGGTAATGATTCACGTTGTGTAGTATAACCTGGAAGAGATTAGGAAGGAAAACCAAAGCCATAAAATAAATAGAGGCTCTACGTAAGCCGAGATAGGATTCAGAATAGCCATTAGCGGACAGTTAATGGTAGGGAGTGACTGTAAACTGTTACAGTGAAAGAAATACACTGGGGCAAAATAATTCCCTTTTGCAAACCTCAACCCTTCATATTGCAGTAAATTTCTCTAATTACCTATTTCCAAACAGTTTACAGTTTGCTAGAGGCTTTAGTAAAGCTTTTCACTGGCCGTTAGCCAATACTTCAATATAATTTGTATTCCAATCTTTGCTCCTTTATTTTACACTTTCTTTTTTGTCTTATCTTTATCGTTTTATTTATTTTTTCAGATTATGAATTATATCGTGGCTTAATTATTGTATTCAAGCTGGTATTAAGTGCCCTCATTGAAATTACTCTGTTTATATACAAATATTTCCAGGTTTTTTATCATGGCCAGCCTGTACACTTTTGAGTGTCTGTAAAAGGTTCATGCTCACCCTTCTTCTTCACAAGTATAGTTTAGAATTTTAGTTTGTGAAATGTCAAGTTTAGTTTGTGAAATGCTTTAATTTGAAGGAAAGTATTTGATCCAGGCTTGTCCTGTTTAAGTATTTTTGCAGGTGCATGTAATTTTATATACACGATTTATTTCGTAAATGAATTTATTTTCCTTGACTTTTTTATGCCTCGTTTGAGTGTATTGTTTACTCTGAGGAATTATTTTTTTTGCTTGACTTTGTCGGGTCTCTTGTGTAAGTGAATACTTAGGTTTTCGTTACCGTTTTATTAATTTTATTTAATTAATTGTATAATTTAATTTATTTATTAATTTTATCTCTTGCCGCTCGGATTGAATATATATTTTAAAGTCATTCATGGATATTATCTTTTGAGATCATTAATGTTCCAGTCGGCAGGTCTCTTGAGATAAAAGAGGCCCTTTCTCCTACAATTTTGTAATTACATGAGACTAACTAAGCAGATTTCCCAACTACGCCATGTATTTGATTTTAACTTAAAATTTCAATAAGAACAATATTTGGTATTTTAGTTTCAAATAAAGGGATTCATTATATAAGAGATTATTGTTGTTATGTGACATGAGTTGGAGTGGAGGTATACTAAAAAAAATGCAAATATTTCAGTTAGTATTGAAGTTAGAGAAGAAATGTATATAACAACATTTATAGATCTTTACTTTTGCAATAAGATTAGTTGTATTCATTTTTTCGATCCGACCTGCAGTAACCGTGATAATTTGAACTTTAAAAATTCTACCCCTCTAAGCCCCCCCTTTCCCACTGGTTATAATTTCAGCCGTTAATGAACTTGATCTTGCTTTTTACGTAAAACGTTTATATATGAAGTTTGGTAACGATAAGACAAAAATGCGCTAGAGCGGTAGCAAATACAAAGACATGTATATCTATATATATATATATATATATATATATATATATATATATATATATATATATATATATATATATATATATAAAATTGTAACCTCTGTCTGTACATTGATTTTTTTCGCGAAATTTCACGATAACTTTTCGTTTCACATGTCATAGACACCATAACTGCATTTTGTTTCTTTCGTGTATGTTTGTTTGTTTGTTACCTTTTCACGCATAAACGGCTGAACCGAATTTTATGAAACTTGGTATGTATATTACTACTAACCCAACTTAGACTTTAGGTTATATTAATATCCTCTGAGACGAATAGGAGTGGGGGTTATAAGGGAGGCCTGAAATTAAAAATAGCGATATTTCGTTTCCTATTGGTTTTTCGGCAAATATGAACATAACAAAAGTTGTTTATTTTTTTATTTAGAGTAACTTTTGTTATATACACTTTTTTAGTATACCGAATTATAAACGAGATATGCTCTAAAACCTATAGCGGAAGTGAACAATTTTATTTGGGACAAAAGACCCAACCGAAATAAATAAAACTCGGTATATGTATTAGCACTAACGCTTTCAATATAACAAGACATACCAACATTTCTAAGGACGGGCAGGAGTGGGGGTTATAAGGGAAGCCAGAAATTAAAAATAGCGATATGTCGTTTCCTATTGGTTTTTCGGCAAATATGAACATAACAAACGTGTTTTATTTTGGTATTTAGAGTAACTTTTATTATATACACTTTTTTCGTATACCGAATTATAAACGAGATATACGCTAAAACCAATAGCGGAAGTGAACAATTTTTTTGAGACAAAAGACCCAACCGAAATAAATAAAACTCGGTTGTGCATTAGCACTAACACTTTCATTATAACAAGCCATATCAACATTTCTAGGGACGAACAGGAGTGGGGGTTGTAAGGGAGGCCTGAATTTAAAAATAGCTGTATTTCGTTTTCTATTCGTTTTTCGACAAATATGAACATAACAAAAGTTGTTTATTTTGTTATTAAGAGTAACTTTTGTGAAATTCATTTTTGTCTTTTAACAAAGTATAAACGAGATATACACTATAAACTAAAGCGGGAGTCAACTACATATTTCATTTGACGCTAACGAGTAAACCGAACTTACAAAAACTCGGTATGTCAATTAGCATTAATTCTTCCATGATTATAAGCTATATTAAAATTTTTATGTTAGAACGGGAGTACGGGTTATAAGGGAGGCCTGAAATAGAAATTCGCGATATTTCATTGTCTATTTGTTTTTCGACAAACATGCACATAACCAAAGTTGTTTATTTTGTTATTTAGATTAACTTTTGTTTTGTACATTTCTCCAGGAACAATGTGTGTAGCAAGTAATTCGCGTAGAAATATTGATATGCTCAACAATTCATTCCAATGTGAACTATGAGGTACCTCACCTAGAAAAAGTTAATTCAAATCTATGTTAATATGTTGTCCTTAATAACTGAAATCTATGCATAATGCACAAGAGACGGGAAATATGACAATTTGGAGGACAGGGAAGAATTACATAAAAAATTAATTTTATTATTAACAAATGCCAATAACGTGTATTAACCCTAAACACTGGGACGGGTAAATGTCAAAATATTGTGTAAATTAAAGCCTTTCCAAAAAAATACCATCACCATTCAGCCTCAAATCAATTCCCGGGCGAAGCCGGGTATCTGAGCTAGTATATATATAAAATTGTAACCTCTGTCTGTACATTGATTTTTTTTCGCGAAATTTCACGATAACTTTTCGTTTCACGTGTCATAGACACCATAACTGCATTTTGTTTCTTTGGTGTCTGTTTGTTTGTTTGTTTGTTTGTTACCTTTTCACGCATAAACAGCTGAACCGAATTTTATGAAACTTGGAATGTATACTACTACTAACCCAACTTAGTCTTTAGGCCATGTTAATATTCTCTGAGACGAACAGGAGTGGGGGTTATAAGGGAGGGCTGAAATTAAAAATAGCAATATTTCGTTTCCTAATGCATTTTCGGCAATTATGCACATAACAAAAGTTGTTTATTTTGTTATTTGGAGTAACTTTTGTTATATACACTTTTGTCGTATACTTAAGTATAAATGAGTTAGAAACTACTGCGGAAGTCAACAATTTTATTTGCCACAAAAGACCCAACCGAACTAAATAAAACACTCGTTATGTGTATTAGCATTAAACGCCTTCCTTATAATAAGCAAATTAAATATACTGATATTTCGTTTCCTATTGGGGTTTCGGCAAATATGCACATAACAAAAATTGATTATTTTGATATTTAGAGAAATTTGCTCAACAATTCTTTTCAATATGAACTACCAGGTACCTCACTTGGAAAAAATAATTATAATATATTATTATAATATTTTGTCCTTAATAATTTAAATCTATGCATATTTCACAGGAAACAGGAAATATGACAATATGGAGGACAGTGAAGTCTTACATAAAAAATTAATTTTATTATTAACAAATCCACTGAAACGACGGGTATTAACCCTAAACACTGGGAAAGGTAAATGACAAAATATTGTGCAAACTCGGTATGTGAATTAGTACTAACGCCATCCTTATAATAAGCCATACTAACATTTCCAGGGACGGGCAGGAGTGGGGGTTATAAGGGAGGCCTGAAATTAATAATAGTGATATTTCGTTTCCTATTGCATTTTCGGCAAATATGCACATAACAAAAGTTTTTTTATTTTGTTATTTAGAGTAACTTTTGTTATATGCACTTTTGCCGTATACGAAAGCATAAATGAGTTATACGCTATAAACTAAAGCGGGAGTCCACAATTTTATTTGGCACTTAAGACTCAACCGAATTAAACCAAACTCGGTATGTGAATTAGTACTAACGCCTTCCTTATAATAAGCCATACATACATTTCTAGGGACGGGCGGGAGTGGGGGTTATAAGGGAGGCCTGAAATTACAAATAGTGATATTTCGTTTCCTATTGGAGTTTCGGCAAATATGCACATAAGAAAAGTTGTTTATTTTGTTGTTTAGAGAAACTTTTGTTATGTACACTATCGTCGAATACCGAATTATAAAGGCGTTATACGCTAAAAATTATAGCGGGAGTCAACAATATTATTTGGCACAAAAGACTCCACCGAACTAAATAAAACTCGGTATGTATATTATCTCTGACGCTTTAATTTTCATAAGCCATACCAATATTTCTAGGGACGGGCAGAAGTGGGGGTTATAAGGGAGGCCTGAAATTAAAAATAGCGATATTTCTTTTTCTACTGGTTTTTACGCAATTATGCACATGACAAAAGTTGTTTATTTTGTTATTTAAAGTAACTTCGGTTATATTCACTTTTGCTGTATAACAAAGTATAAACGAGATATAAGTTAAAAACTAAAGCTGAAGCCAACAATTTTGTTGAGCTCAAACGATTGAACCGAATTTAACGAAACTTGGTATGCGAATTAGCATTAATTCTTCCATGATTATAAGCTATATTAAAATGTTTAGGTTCAAACGGGAGTGGGGGTTATAAGACAGGCCTGAGGTATAAATTCGCAATTTTCATTTTCTATTTTTTTTTTTCGGCAAACGTGCACATAGCAAAAGTTGTTTAATTTTGTTATTTAAAGTAACTTTTGTTGTATTCACTTTTGCCGTAAATGAAGTTAACACGGCATATACGCTAAAACCATTGCGGGAGTCATTAATTTTATTAGTGCTTATTTAAGTGTTTTTAATAAATGCATATTATGACAAAAGATGTTATGTTTTAGTCTTATATGATAGTTGTAAGTAAGATTCGGATTAGTGAGCTTATAAATCTCCGTCGCCTCCTCATTTATTTATTTATTTTCCCAATAACTTTGTTATTTATTTCTAATAGAAATATATACTATAAGAGCATTTCTGGTATTTAATATATGCTCGATATGAATGTTTAAAGTGTTACTAGGTTGCAGGGGGGCTCTCTTCCCCTCATCTAGCTTTTTGAACATAAATGAAATTATGTTTTAGGGATCTATTATTTAGTTCCATCGGGTAGATAAATTATTAAAATAATATTCTGAAGCAATATTCTAAGGAAAACAATGATGATAACGCTCCTGCGAGAGCGGAAATTGTCGGGAGTTAATTGAGTTTACTTATTTCCTGTGGAATGCTGGCATGACAGGAAGTGATTTCCACTGAGGCTTACTAATACGAATATAATCTTATGTATAAAACTATGCTAAAACTATATGTGCTTGCATTGATTTTCGGCAGGAAATATGTTCATTATAGATGATATTTAATTGTAATAAATGCTACCCATGATTATGGTTTGAATTATTCAAAAACCGAGCGTCAAAAAGTCGTGAGGGATAGATTAGGAACCCATTTTCATATATTCTTCAAAACTAAAATTTCTATTCTATTAACCCTGAAAGTTACACTTTAGGATTGGCTGTTTTGAAAAAACAATACATCGTGGAGGGAAGTGCAATTGTACACATTGAAGTCTTGCTATAAAAATACCATCATTAGTCAGTCAGCAACGATTTCCCGGGCATCGCCGGGTACCTTAGCTAGTATATATATATGTATATATATATATATATATTTGAACGGACCTCATTATCGTCATCTTCTAGGTAAGGCCGATAGAGATTTGAAGAAATTTTTCGAAAATCGCGTCATGATTACAACCTCAATAGCAGATTTCCCTTAAGGAAAATCTGCTAAAACACACCATTTCTGAGATATATATCAATATGTTGAATTTAGTGTTCACTGTTTTTAGAATAGTGTAATAATTACACTTATTATTTATAATTACACTTATTAGTATTACAATTTTTGTAAAGTTGGCTAACAATTTGAATGAAGGCGCCTCTTGATCTTGAGTCCCAAGGCTGATGCCTAGTTAGCCTATAGAAATATTCTGGCCTAACAGTCGGTGAATCATTATGCGAATGGAACATTCTTCTATTGGTAGTTCGAAGTGACGTATTTATTGCAAGTAGTGGTTTCTTATAAACTTCATATTTCAGAGTAAAGTTTTTTCTGTTGTTTGTAAGGTCTAGGATATTCAACTTGTTCCATTTACACTGTGCATTTTACGTTATGGTGTGCCCTGTTAAGGTCTTTTATTCTGATACTAGTTTTCAATGGAAGAGAAAGATAACCTTACGACATCGTAGCTTATTGCCACAGGGCAGAAACATGATTTAAAATGATTTATTTTTTTTTAATGGGTACCCATTTTTATCTAGTTTGTTAATGCAGAAAATGTCCCCATATACTGGAGAAACGCGGCCCTCTAATCCAAAAACAACATACAAAACAGTGCCAAAGAAATTATAAAAGTTTAGTAGTGTCTAAGAAATTCATGATTACTTATGACTACTATAAACTGAAAGGAAAATGAGTTATGTTACTGTAAAATACTATTCATTTAATGTTGATTTTATGTGTTTATATTGATATAACTAATCAATTAGTTAGTGATTCATATACTGTAAAGTATGGTTCACATAAAAAATAAACTCCCCCTTTATAGGGTTACTATAAATGAGAAATAAATAAAATGCAAAAAAAAAAACTAGTTGATATGAGGCAAAATAGAAAAGGTAAAATTTCAAAAAATAATAATAATTGTTAACTTTTGATCTTTGTCCCACAAAAAGTTGATTCTTTTAATTTAGAGTTAAATGGTTAAAACTATGGCCTTCAGGAATTTTGAGATAGATTTTGCAAACAGTAATTGTTCATATTATAGAATAGAACATTATAGTTTATAAATGAAGGAACGCATGTGTATTTAAGATTTGTACACTCTCAATTAATAGGTATAGGATAAAACAAACAGAACCTACTTGAGTCATCAAAGATAGAGCCGCCTTCTAGTCTGTTGCCTTATCACTGATTAGTGCATGTATGAGTTGTGATTTGATAGGCTGATTAGCTGCTGGGAAGACGGCTGCTTGTCTTAATCAAACGTAACGACGTTAGTCTCAATCCCAAGATGAGCTTCACTAACTTGAGATACCTCCTGAGTCGATATGGGATCATGAAAGCACGTATCTACTCCCAGGGTGGCTTCAGGGAAATTATGTGTGGATTACTAACTTTGCTTCTCTTTGCTTCTTGCAATGCATACAAAATGCAACATTACACAAGAATTCAATTAACTTGAAATTTACTTACAAATTTATTTATACAAATTCAATTAAAGTTTGCTACACATATATTTCCCTTCCGGGATTGAGCTCTAATGATATTCAAAGTTTATATAGCAAAACTCAATAAAATTGTTTATAATATCTCTTTGTATAAATAATAGTATTGCAGGTAACCATTTATAACTAAGCGTAAGTCGGTTTATTTTAGCAGACTCTATTGAAGATCTACATATGTACATGTAAAATATATTTATATATTAATAAATTAATATTTAAAAATGCATAGCTCTATATATGAAACAGAGGTATTAATGCAATCGGAAAGTGGTACCAGAATTATTAAGAAAATTATTAAAACCGCTTCATTTCATTGTTGAGGGTTTTTTTACAAAGTCAAATGACCATAACTGTCCATGAGATAATGTATAATCTTGAATTTTATTTTTAAACACAAATCATCCGGCTAGCAAAAAATTATTTAAAATAATTTTTTTTTTTTTTTAAATTTTGGAAAAAGAAAAAAAAATAGTAATACCTTTTACTATTAGCCAGAAATTTGAGGGCCTACAAATTTTGGTTTAGCATGGTCATAAATGGCTATGTATTATAGTATTATATAAGGAAAAAATAAAGAAGCAATTGATATATATATATATATATATATATATATATATATATATATATATAAACTAATAAAATTAATGTTATTTATTTTGTGTTTAGCCACTGAACTGACCAGTTATTGTGCTTGGTGGTCAAATAATTCCATCTTTTATTATTGATTGTCACTATAGGCCCTTCATCATGTCGTCAATATAGACTCTTCGCGTTCTCTTCAGCATCCTTCAATCTTATTTTTGTCAATCCATTTCGCACATTCCTAGATTCTTTACTCCAGTCCGAATTTCCATTTCCTGTGGCGAATGAAAAAGAAAAAAAACTCTTTTAATGTTAAAGTTTTTCATTCATTCATTCATTTATTTATTTATTCACATCACATGAAAGGTGATTTACCCTTTGAAAAGTCAGAAATTGTGCAAAGTCAAATAACAAAATTATAATAAATAAACATTTTATAAATGAAAATACTACTAAATTCAAGTAATTATAATCGGAAAATTAAAAAAAAACAAAAAAACCAATTTGATGAGTTTAGTTGGTGAATGATTATAGGAAATGAATGGCTGAAAATGGTAATTTTGCTAATGATTATCCTACGTCCACCTTCAGGGTCGCTGTTGTATATATAAATATAAATATATAAATAGAACTATATATATATATATATATATATATATATATATATATACATATAAATTACAATATTTATAATACACTGCAACAAGACTGTTTCTATAAAAGTTTCCGACGTATAGTAACAGAGATATTTCGAATTTTCGAAAATCCCTCCTCTCAACTCTACCCCCCTCCCACTGGTCCGATTTCAACCATTAACGAACTTGACCTTTATTTTTGCATACAACGATTACATATCGAGCTTGGTAACGATCAAACAAAACTTACGACCGCTAGAGCTTTAGGAAACAAATATTATATATGTCTATATGTATATATATATATGTGTGTGTGTGTGTGTGTGTGTGTGTATGTGTGTGTATATATATATATATATATATATATATATATATATATATATATAGGGTCTTTTATAGATACCGGCAGCCAGTGATTTGAATTGCTATTAGGTGACAACATAAGGTTTAGAAATAAAATCATATGGTATTTTATAACCTAATCATTTGATAGTTTATTTACAATTTTTGAAGGAACACTACCATTTCAGCTTTTCTTAAACGTTTTTTATTGAAACAATGGGACTTTTGAATTTGGTGAGAGATATTCCTGACAAGAATAGTGCTGTCACATTCCTTCAGACAATAGGACTTCTTCATAGCAGGAGAACATGTAGAAACGGACATCAGATGAAACTTGTAATAACCGAAAAGGAAGACAGATGGATGTGCCACTTGAGAGGTTGCAGGCAATCAATTAGTCTGAGGAAAGATACTTGGTTTGAGTTTACAAAAATTTCTTTTGAAAAAATTATATATTTCATATACAGTTGGACAAGGCAATATACTACCACGTTGTTCTGTCAAGAAGAATTTGGTATGAGCACAAATACAATTACTGATTACAAAAATCTATTGAGAGAGGTTTGTGCATAGAGGAGAGGGTCAAACAGTTGAAATAGACGAATGTCTTTTTTCAAAACGGAAATATAATGTCGGAAAACTGTATCCAGAACAGTGGGTTTTCGGCGGTATATGTAGGGAGACGAAAGAGTGTTCCTTACGTGCAGTGCCCGACCGCACTAAAAGCACACTATTAAAGGTTATAATGGAATCCAAACGTCCCGGAAGCATAATAATTTCAGATTGTTGGAGTAGTTATGCAACCATTCCAAGTCTAGAAGGTTATAGATTTAAGCACATGACATTGAATCATTCTAAAAATTTCAAAGACCCAGATACAGGAGCCCACACGAACACAGTGGAAGGAATGTGGGGAAGGGCGAAGAGAGCAATAAGATTGAATGTGGAACGGCAAGATCTGTGTTAGACTCATATCTATGCGAATTTATGTGGCGAGAGAGAAATAGGAACGAGTACCTATTTGAGGTTATTTTGAAAGACATATCGAAATTTATAACTTTAGAAATATGAGAAATTAAAATAATTTTTTTTTCATTTCCTAAATAACATTTAATACATTTCATGTTTATATCTTTTATTGGCAGGTTATAATTTGATATCATATGTTATCACCTAATAGCAATTCAAATCACTGGCTGCCGGTATCTATAAAAGACCCGAAATATATATATGTATATATATATATATATATATATATATATATATATATATATATATATATGCATAATATACAATTACTGCATATAATTTTAAATCTTTTTGTACACAATAAACGTAATTCGTATATTACATTTTGTCATATATTTGAATTTTATGGATGTATGATTTATTTATTTATTTGTTTTGTTTGTTTGGTGTCACGAAAGTTTAGAGATTTACACCCTTTATCACACAAATAAATGGTAAAATTTCTCCAAATTATTCAATCTAGTTATTAAATTTATTGTTGCTGTTCGGCGATAACAATAGTGCAAAAATAAAATAAAGTAGGAACTAATAGAAAAAAAAACTATTAAAACAGAAAAAAAACTATTGAACGGGGAAAGGTATGAAGAGGAAACAGAAAAAAATTATGAATAATAGGTAAAAGACAAAATCAAAAAAAACGATACAAAAACGTAATGAAAACAAAAATATTTTATAAAAGTTAATATAAATATAATTAGTAATTTATAATAAATAAACAAGGGTTTATTTAAAAGTTTGTAAAAAGGATTCAGAATTTCACACATACATGCACGCTCACGCACACACACACACACACACACACACACACACACACGCGCGCACACACACACACACACACGCACTGTTGAATTAAACCTTTATGGTTATACTTCACTGGAAATAAGAAGAGGTTGGGTACTATATAAGTGTGTAAATGTGTGATTGTTTTAAATATGATAATAAAACGTTTAGATGTGTACTTTCGTTGTTCAGCAGTTCGTCCAAATAGTAAGGTAACTCTAAGTTATGTCGTCTTTTGCAGTCAGTAAGTGTTTTATAGTTAGTAGTCTATTACATAGGGAACAAGTTGGCTGTTCGGGTTTTGCCATAAGGTATAGTTGAGTTCATGAGACATGAGACAGTCCGCGCATGGGGGTGGGGATGGGTGGTAGGCTTGGTGGGGATGAGAGGACGTGTACTACCCAAGCTGAACATATTTGCCAGCATGCCGTACACTTGCTCCAGCCCTTTAAGTATCGATACTGAGTACCTGCAGTCTAACCTTTCTCTAGTATTTGTTCTACTTTTCCTAATTTATATAAAAATATAGTATATGAGAAGCAGCATTGATTAAACATTATTAAAAATCAAACATGAATAAAAAAATAAAATAATAATTTATTTAATGCACAAAAAACGTAATTTATTATTGATTAGTGATAATAGAAAGTTAGTGGAATTGCATATACTTGCATAGTTTACATAAATAATATTTTGACATTATTATTTACATTTTTTTTTAAACTTGCAGAAAATTATTTATACTTAAAACTTATGGATATTTGTTTAGAAACTTAAAGATAATTTATAAGCTTACAGATAATTATTTTTAATACTTAAAGATATATATTTTTAAAAACGTAAAGATCAATTTTTTTTTATAAATTACACAATGATTTGTAATACTTAAAACTTACAAATACCTTTTTAAAAACCTACAGATAATTTTCTTACCAAAATTACATTTCAAAAAATATCAGAATAACTTATTTACCACCTAAATTAATAGAAGTTAAATAAAATATAACAAGTTAACTTTTATATATATATATATATATATATATATATATATATATAATTGCTTTAAAATTGGTCAAATGACAACCCCATCTCCTCAATGCCGCTTAAGGGCTCATCATTATCATCGCCGCTTGAATGTATGTCACTATCACTGTCAATTTAAATTTAAATGGCGACTTATTGACAGGTACACTAGGGATGGTGAAAAAATATCAATATTTCCCCCAAAAAATATCTAAATAATACTTGATATTCCCCCCCCCACGATATATCGGTATTTCGATATTAAAATTCAAGTAACTTAAAACTAGTTCATTTTTTAAAAACAAAAATAATTATTGCAACGTATTAGCTTGAGGTTAGAGCAAGACCTTGCAGGGATTTATATCGACATTTCTTCCTACATAACCAAGATAGGGTTAGACTTTAGCTTCAAGCTACACTACATACACACTTAGGGCTAATGTTTTCTGGACGCCCGATACATATCCGTAGCTCACGAGAGTCGTTAACAGACTGATAATGGGAGCATGCGCAATAGCCTTCTTTGATACTGCGCATCCTAGCCACTGTCTCATGTCTTATGAACTCAGCTATACTTATGTGTTAGACGTGAATGGCCATGTCGCAATCGAGCAAGAACCACCTCTTCTCTTCTTGAACTTCGATTGCTTGATGGCCATTCCACCGTTGTATTTTTGATTTCCCTTAGTTTGTAATCTATTGATCACCATTCTTGTTCCCAGTTTTGTACAATGTTGTTTTTGTAGCAATGTAGTGCGTTAGTTAGTGGTATTTGAGTTATGTCGATGTCAATTTTGGTTGTTGCAATTTTGGCTTGTGTATCAATCATTGTGCTCTCAGTTATACCCATATGCTCAGGTAACCAAAATAAAGGGACTTTCTTATTTTTTAACTGTAAGTTATAAAGAGTGTCCTTTATATTCGTTATCATGGGATTATAGGTGTAAACCGACAAGAGTTTTTGCAAACAACTCAAGGAGTCTGTAAATAATGTGGCATTGTTGTGTGGTGCATTGTTAATTTCTTTGACAAATGTCAAATGTATCGCTTCTAGTTCAGCAGTGTAGTTACTTAAGCTATTTGGGAGACGAAGCATGTGAACAGTGTTTTCTAGAATGGCGGCTGAACCGCCTTTATTATCAAATTCAGAACCGTCGGTGTAAATGAATAAGTGTGTGTGATTGTCTGTAATGAACTGTTGATAGGCCTTATTATAAAACGTTGAAGCTAGAGGGTATTTTTTATTAAACTTTTTAAGAGTTAAATTCACTCGGAAATTTTTTATTCTCCATGGAGGAATTTTACTAAAGTTAATTGGAAGTATATTGCATTGGGTTAATTTATACCTCTGTAATACGCCATAGTGTCTAACGAAAAAAGGCCACTTCAACTTCTCGTTGATGTAATATCTGTTTATGTTTTCATTGTTAGACATTAAATGATAGTAAGGTGATGAAGTATTAAGAAATTGTATTTTGAGTCCATGTTTTATAATGTTAATAGAGTGTCTATGTGATGGTGGTATTTATCCTGTTTCGGGATACAGGGCTGCAATTGGTGTGGACTTAAATGCACCAGTTGAAACTTGGAGGCATTGGTGTTCAATGGTTTCTAGCATTTTCAAAATGTTAGGGTTAGCAGAGGAGAATGCGATGCTTCCATAGTCTATTTGTGACCGTATGCTACTTCGATAAATCATAAGCATTGATTTTCTATCTGCACCCCAATTTTTGTTAGCCAGAACTCTTAGGAGATTCAGTTTTGTTTTGCTTTATTAGCTATTGATTTAATGTGGGGTACCCAAGTAAGCTTTTTATCAAAAACTATTCTTAGAAACTTTATAGATACAGCTTTTGGGATTTCATTTAAGTAGAGGTATAGGGTAGGGGTGTTTACACGTTTTTTAGTAAAAAGTATGGCTTTTGTTTTCTGAGTAGAAAATTTCAGCCCATGGTCCATACTCCACTGTTCTAAACTGTGGGTAGTGTCTTGGATGCGTGTTATTAGTATATCTATTGACATTGAGATGTCATAAATAAGAAGGTCGTCAACGAATAGGCAGTATTGAACATCAATAGGAATGTAATCACAAATGGTTGTCAATTGCTATATTAAAAAGGGTCGTGCTCAAGACACATCCTCGTGGAACGCCGTTTTCTTGGCTAAATGGTTTGGAATAAGCAGTACCCTGTTTTACTTTCAATGTTCTAGCCGAAAGAAAGTTTTTGATGAAAATGAGAATCTTTCCTTGAATATTCCATTCTATCAATTTTGAGATAATAACCCTTTTCCAGCCCGTATCAAAGGCCTTTTCTATGTCAAAAGAAACAACTAGTACTGATTTCTTGTTTGAGAATGCTTCTAGGATATCGTCTCTAATTTTACAATAAGATTCATAGTGGAGTGTTTAGGCCTGAATCCACATTGGTTTTTAGAGAGTAGTTTATTAGATTCAAGAAACCATCCGAGCCGTTTATTAAGCATTCTTTCAAACAGCTTCGAAAGACAGCTGTTAAGGGCTATCGGTCTATAGCTTGTTGGTTGGGATTTATCATTATTAGGCTTCAAGATCGGTATAATGATTGATTCTTTCCAATATTCAATATCTCCACTATCATATATTCCGTTAAAAATTTACAAGAGGATCGATAAACTTGAGAGTGGAAGATTCTTTATCGTAGAGTAGCATATACCAGCGTTTCTCGGGGATGAGGAGTTGCATAATTTTAATGCATTTTGCATTTCATAAATGGTAAACGAATCGTTAAGAGAGTGCGCTGTATTAGGTATTACATTTAAGGGAATAGTTTCTTTATAAGTTTTGTTCTAAAAAAATTTTTGGAGTAGTTTTGAGAGCTATAGATGCTTTCAAAATGTTTTCCTAAGGAATTACAAATTTGATATGGATCAGTCAGAATTTGGTTGTTAATTTTGAGACCAGAAATGGGTGGTGAGTATTTTCTGTGTTGAATTTTTCTTATTGTGTTCCATATATGTTTTAAGGGCGTATTTACGTTTATCGTAGATATATATTCAATCCAGTGTTGTTTTTTGACCCTACGTATAATAGCATTTGCTTTCCCTTTGGCTCGTTTATATTCTTCGAGTAATTTAGTACTTGGAGTTCTTGTAAATGCTTTTAAGGCTTTCTTTCTATCTTTGATAGCTTTTTGGCAATCAGCATTCCACCAAGGTACTGGTCGTTTTTGCTTTTGTGGGACCGTTTTAGGAATAGCATAGTTGGCAGCTCTCGTAAGTAGCTCGTTGAATTGGGTTATTGTTGGTACGGAATTTAGGTCTATATTATCGTAAATGAAATTTCTGAATTTAGTCCAGTCAGCTTTTTTTATATTAAATCGTGGAGTAGTTATAAAAGATTGTGGTTTTACGTTTGGCATAGTATATATTGGATAATGGTCACTGCCGCAAGTGTCTGTGAGTACATCCCAATCGAATTGTAAATGAAGGGAGGGAGAGCAGAATGATATATCAATATTTGACATAGACCCCGTGCTTGGACATATATGGGTTGCCTTTTTATTATTCATAGGAATTAAGTCATACTTCTCTATTGTACTTAGTAGCTGTGTGCCCTTTGTGTCATTAAATGGAGACACCCATGTATATTGTTGATGGGCTGGCCTGCCTTCCTTCAAAAGTATTATTAGTCATAGGGAAAGTCCTGATGTCATTTTCGGCATTCTGTCAGAATATGTCTTATCGTCCAGAGAGTGCTACAAGTTGAGCTAGTGGGTCTGTCTGTCTTTGTCAGTAAGTATGAGTGTGGTAATTTGAAGTGACCGATTCTAAGTTTCTAGAGAACAACTTCTTCCCTCCTAGAGTTCCTGAAAATTGATGCTCACATGCAAATAGTATTCTTAATACTTCATAGTTTATTGTCAGCACTTATGTTAGTCCAGTCGGTTTGTCATCCTTGTAAGATGAGGTGTTTTGTTTGTCTTGAAATCTCTTCATGTAATACTACTATTTGTGCATAGCACCTTTGGCCAATTGAATGGTCCCCTGCTTTGGGACGTATGTCTTCGGCTTTTTCTAAAAATGTTTCACTTCGAAAGCAGGGTGAACAAATAGTTGGTGGGAAATTTCTAAAAAAATGCCATAACCATTAAAAAATATACAATATAAATCATTTTTAATTTGATTTCCAAATAGCTGCTTTAATGTTATAATCTTTATTTAGAAACATAA
The DNA here is from genome assembly GCA_019009955.1 of Riptortus pedestris. Classification (NCBI taxonomy): domain Eukaryota; kingdom Metazoa; phylum Arthropoda; class Insecta; order Hemiptera; family Alydidae; genus Riptortus; species Riptortus pedestris. The sequence continues at coordinate 108,273,600 of CM032228.1, read as the reverse complement.
CTTTCTTTTTTACATCTGGCTTTAGAGAATCTCAAGAAAGAAATTGATGAGCTTTTTACTACTTTCTCCTTTTTGAGGACATTATGTTAATGAGATTCGATATAGGCTTTAGGGAAAACAAATTTAGGAAAGGTAGCTTGAAAACCAGCAAATGGTGAGAACCATTTTTTATCCATTAAGGCCCTTGTCTAAAAAGATAGGGGTTGTAGGAGATTTCGTGTTATTGAACTGTGCATGCAGAAGTACTGGGCGAATAATTCATATGCACTTCGTCATTCCTCTTCTTCTTCCTACACCAACAACAGGCTGACTCAAAGGCGTTAACAAACGCTTACTCAAGTAACAATCTATTCATGAGAAGACTATAAAATAAGTTTAATTTCTATGCATTATAAAACCCTAATGTTTTAATAGTCGTAATATACACAAAGCTAATGTAATAATCATTTCCCGACTGATCGTCAAACAATCATGCTGTGATTTTCGATGCATGATAAACACTTATTAACTGTTTTATGTATTGGTTTCATGTTTCAAATTGTTGCCAATTGCATTGTTGTCCGCTGCAGTAGGTTCCCCAGAGCTATTCTTTAATAATGCCCCAGTTGGTAAGCGTTCTACAAACAATACAACTAACACAATGTAAATACTCCATTCAGTACCAGTTTTCAGATTATTAAAACCATTTAAAATTAGTAATAGACGAAAGATACCAACTAATACTTTCAAATAGGACCAAGCAAATATTTTCGTCTTTGGAATTTCAACAAACATGCGTGTAAATTTTCTACGTTTCACACATCGCTGGTCACCATTTTGTCAATTTGTCCTTATCTTTTTTTTCGAGTAGTTATCGGCCACTTTTGCAGAAAATTAAGAAGGCAGAACATTAATATTTTTCAAAACTGTATTTTCTCCACCAACTGTTACCTTTATTATTATTTATTAACGTTCACTATTTGCTTTTATTGCTACCAAGGATTTTATTTAGTGCGTTCGTCACTAAATAAATTCCTTTTCACCCAGGCGGGAATCGAACTGGCCACTAGAACATCTGTTGAGGAAGGCAATCGGGAACCATTGTATACCCTTGTTATCCTTTTATTCTCTTGTTCGGTCCCGTGAAAATCAGGTTTACATTTTTTAAAAAACAAATTTATTAATACAGCTGAATTATTAAAGGTAATAAGATTAAATGAATATCCCAAAAAAGGAACTCCTATAAAACGCTATAATTTCAAACATTGTTCTAGACAGTGGAATTGTGTCAGTTTAACTGGAAAGGAATCTATTAACAAACATAGCGCATACATACAACATCAACTGTTCAGTCTGACATAGAAACAAGCTCTTTCTATACCCCGCTGTTCTCTTTTTATCGTGAATTAGTAATTAGTTATAAGCCTGAAACTTGACTTGAAATTGTATCCGATAAACCCCTTCTTCGAAAGAAGAATGAATAATACACCTTCAACAAACAGTATCTGTCGAAATTGGTGAAATGTTTTCCACAAATTTCAAGAACCGTTGTTTGTCAAAACGTATTAGTTACCCGTCAGAAAACTTTTGTTTCTCTATTATCATAATCCCCTAAAGAGACTCTACCTAGATTGTAAACATAGCACGGTCAGTGCTTTTAATACGCTCCACAAGACTACTTGATCAATTTTGTTAGTTTCAATAAAAATCGTTAATACTGATAATACTCTCCTAAACTCAATAACATTCAAAATAATCATTCTCATTTAGCAACTGAAATAGAAAGTAGAAGTAATTTAATTTTTCATTTTATTTTTTTTTTATACAGTGGTATTGGTTTGGGGATGCTTCATGTTAAAAGGGGCTAGCATAATTGAGAAAAAGAAGGCAGAATGACTGCTTTTGGCTAATTTATGCAGCATCATAAGAAGCCCTAGAAAGATTGAAAAGTGTAAAATTTACGTAGTTCTAATTCTAAGCATACCGCTCAGATTGCAAACATGGTTTGAGGAAACAGATTTAACTTAGAAACTAGGCCGAATTCATTCTGCTTAGTGTAAATTGTTCTAAGCACTAATATATATATACTAGCACAGATACCCGGCTTCGCTCGGAAATTCATTTGAGGCTGAATGGTGATGGTATTTTTTTGGCAAGGCTTTACTTTGGACAATATTTTGACATTTACCCGTCACAGTGTTTAGGGTTAATACCCGTCGTTTCTGTGGGTTTGTTAATAATAAAATTAATTTTTTTAAAGACTTCACTGTCCTCCATATTGTCATATTTCCCGTTTCCTGTGCATTATGCATAGATTTGAATTATTAAGGACAAAATATTAACATACATTTGAATTAATTTTTCCAGGTGAGGAAACCTGAACCGGTGAACCTGTATGAACCTGGTAGTTCATATTGAAAAGAATTGTTGAGCAAATTTCTCTAAATAACAAAATAAACAACTTTTGTTATGTGCATACTTGTCGAAAACCCAATAGTAAACGAAATACCACTATTTTTAATTCCAGGCCTCCCTTATAACCCCCACTCCTGCCTGTCCCTAGAAATTTTAGTATGGGTAATTATAAGGCGTTAGTGCTAATACACATACCGAGTTTAATTTAGTTCAGGTGAGTCTCTTGTGCCAAATAAAATTGTTCACTTCCGCTATAGGTTTTAGCGTCGTTTATAATTCGGAATAAGACAAAAGTGTATATAACAAATGTTACTCCAAACAACAAAATAAACAACTTTTGATATGTGCATAATTGCCGAAAATGTAATAGGAAACGAAATATCACTATTTTTAATTTCAGGCCTCCCTTATAACCCCAACTCCTGTTCGTCTCAGAGAATATTACCATAGCCTAAAGTCTAAGTTGGGTTAGTAGTAATATACATACCAAGTTTCATAAAATTCGCTTCAGCCGTTTATGCGTGAAAAGGTAACAAACAAACAAACAGACACGAAAGAAACAAAATGCAGTTATGGTGTCTATGACATGTGAAACGAAAAGTTATCATGAAATTTCGCGAAAAAAATCAATGTACAGACAGAGGTTACAATTTTATATATATATATATATATATATATATATATATATATATATATATATTGTGTGTGTGTGTGTATTGTGAGGAACCACTCAAGTGTTTACTTGATAAACAAAAATATTTACATAAAATAAAATTTTATTTTATTTTTCTAGCAAACAGGGGATTTGTTATTTATGTGAGAGAAAATAATGGCTCTAGTGCATTTGAATAAATAAATTCAATGAGAAAAAAATAGTTCTCAGCTAGCCATTTGAGTTAAAGCGTTGACCTCAATCTCAAATGGTAAACCTAGAGTGTCGAATTTGATTCCCCTCTGGGCAATAGACATAACACATTAGTGATCTTAACTCACCATGTATTCTCTGTTTATATGTAAAACCGATGAGTAGAAGGGAGGGGGGGACTGTAGGCTGAGAACAAGAGTGTACGAATAGCTCGCTTAATACATGAGTAATGAGCAAATGCATAGAGGAACAATTGTAGGAAAACAAAAGTTTAACAAGATTGGTTCTGTAACATTTTATGATCCTACTCATAATAACGGAGATATTTTGAATATTCTAATCGCCCCCTCTTTCTAAACCACCACTATTCCAGGTCCGATTTCAACCAATAACAAATATGATCTTTAGTGTTGACTGAAACGGCAGAGTATCGTGTATGGTAAAGACCAAATAAACATTTTCGAGTAAAGAACGAACAAATCATCAATTAATGACGTCACCACACGACGTATTATCTCACAAAGTAATAGTTCAATGAAAACCATATTTGGAATTTAACCTTGAAATAAAGTGGTTCATGATATAACCACTTATAGTTAATATGACGTGAGTAGAAGTGGGGGTTTACTGATGACCGAAAACTAAAATATGGAAATACCTTAATATTCAATATAGAGAAAACATGTATATAACAGCATTTATCATCTCATTTGCAATCAGATTGATACTATACAATTCTTTGATCCGACGCATAACGGAGATATGTCGAATTTTAGAATTTCTTCCCCCCTAAACCCTCGTCCCACTAGTCCAATTTTAGTCGTTAACAAACTTGATCTTTATTTTTACATAAAACGTTTAAACAAATATTATACACAACAACGTATAAACGTTTAACAAACAAATATATATATACACACACACACACACACACACACACATATATATATATATATATATATATACATATATACATTCATAATTTTGAAGCGACCTCATTTTCGTTATCTCCTGGGTAGACAGAGATGTGAAGAAATTTTTCGAAAATCCCGTCATGAGTACAACCTCAATAGGTGATTCCCACTATGGGAAATCTGCTAAAATTGAAGTCTATTGGGATGGAGGGGATAGGTTGGAGGAAACTTTCAATATTGAAATATCAGCCATTATATTTATACTGAAATATCAGCCATTATATCTAATACTGAAATATCAGCCATTATATTTAATACTGAAGTATCAGCCATTATATTCAATATTGAAATATCAGCCATTATATTTATACTGAAATATCAGCCATTATATCTAATACTGAAATATCAGCCATTATATTCAATATTGAAATATCAGTCATTATATTTATACTGAAATATCAGCCATTATATTTAATACTGAAATATCAGCCATTATATTTAATACTGAAATATCAGCCATTATATTTAATACTGAAATATCAGCCATTATATTCAATATTGAAATATCAGCCATTATATTTATACTGAAATATCAGCCATTATATTTAATACTGAAATATCAGCCATATATTCAATATTGAAATATCAGCCATTATATTTATACTGAAATATCAGCCATTATATCTAATACTGAAATATCAGCCATTATATTCAATACTGAAATATCAGCCATTATATTTATACTGAAATATCAGCCATTATATCTAATACTGAAATATCAGCCATTATATTCAATATTGAAATATCAGTCATTATATTTATACTGAAATATCAGCCATTATATTTAATACTGAAATATCAGCCATTATATTTAATACTGAAATTTCAGCCATTATACTTAATACTGAAATATCAGCCATTATATTCAATATTGAAATATCAGCCATTATATTCAATATTGAAATATCAGCCATTATATTCAATATTGAAATATCAGCCACTATATTTATACTGAAATATCAGCCATTATATTTATACTGAAATATCAGCCATTATATCTAATACTGAAATATCAGCCATTATATTCAATACTGAAATATCAGCCATTATATTCAATATTGAAATATCAGCCATTATATCTAATACTGAAATATCAGCCATTAAATTTGTTGTTTTATACTTCGTTGTTGACCCATTCCTTTTTATACTTCATTGGTAACCCATGAGCCACGCCTTACCTCCAGGGGAGTCATGTAGTACCACCTACAATATTTCACTATTTTCCAATAGTGAAATATTGTATCCTGGTGGTCGTCTTTATTGGATCATCTTTGTTGGTTGCTCGTGGCAGCTCGTAATTAGCATTAGCCGTACCCCGCACCAGGAACCTTATGCACTAGCCGGCGGTGACGATTTTTGATAACTACTCGTCAGTGACTATGGAGATTTTTCTCATAACTCATCAACGGCCCGGCCCGGGCCGATTTCCTTTGAAAAGAAAATTCTAAATTTACTCTTTTCAGGATAGTTGTATAGAACAATCGTTTAACGGGTTTGGATGGATATCAAATAACATCCGAGATCTCAACAGCGGTTTTCCTTTCCTGGGAAATTCGCTTAAACCAAATGTTACATGAAGGTTCCGTGATTTATAAGTTGGAATAAGTTAGAAGGCATAACCTGATTAGAGGAGGGTTTGAGAAATGAAGGTGAGTGGTACAAGAAGTAATATGAAGGGAGTGCGTGCTGCCAACTGTAAGATATTAGGCCTGAATTACCTACGGTGAGTCTTGGCTCACATTTACCACCGTCTCTACTCACAGCTCAGTTCATTATCACAAGTCTACCTCCTCCCTGTCCAACATATCCATCCCTTTGACAAACTTATGTCTAGCTCTACCGTAACTTCTCAATTTTCACAATTATAACCAATCAACTGAAACTCATTTTCTTTAGGAGTAGAAAGCAATTAATCAATGAGGCTCAGGTTAGCCAGAGAATTAAGAGTTGGTCTTAAACCCACATGGTAAACCTAGAGTGTCGAGTTCGACTACTGCTTGAGCAATAAGGGTTTATTTAGTTACGAACTGATTAAATAAAACCCTTAGTCCCACCTTGGCCATAAATGGATGGTAGCCTGTAGATAGCCCGTCTCAAATATCCATAATAGCAACAGTGGACGTCAATAAATAGTAGTAGATAATTAATATTGTACATTTTTCTACATGCCTAAACGTGGTTCTGTATACAGGAATATCAGTTGATCATGGTTCAACGGAAAAGGGAGTATAAGGTCGTATCTCTACATCGGCTCCGAACTTGAGTGTCTAATAATAAATGCAACAAGACGAATGGGATGTTGCACTGTCGAAACACACAGATGTACGCAATCTGACTAACGAGTGACTCATTGTCAGTGAGAAATTAAAGAAAAACATAAATTAAATATCGCTTTTAAACCAGCAACTCTGAAAGACAGCTAGATATCTTCTTCAACTAATGGATTGTCCAAAGTTTTAAAAGCACAAATTCTTATTTAACATCAGCTAATCGTTCACGTTATGAACTATAATTCACTAAGGTTTCAATGAACCTGACTAGTCCCTCCACCATAAAAATATATTTCAGCAAAAAGCTCTCAGGGGAGGACCAGGATAGCAGAGCTTTGAACCGCACTGAGGATGGGAGCCCTATCTTGAAATACATTTTTTATGGTGGAGTGACTGAACTTTTACTGAATCTTTGATGATGAGCACCTACTGTCCAGACATTAATAATTCACTTTTTTAATATTACCTGAAACAAAAGATAAAATTATAGTGACTATAATAAGAATATCCTGACAAACAAAATAACAGTAAAGGGCACTTACATGAAAACGGTTGTTACATAAAAAAATATTTTTGAGCGAGTTGATCGAAGTCAACATTTAATTAAACACTTTTGAACTCGTTTTACTTTCCTGTACAAAATAATAGAATTATTTTGTCGGAATTATCCGTTTTGTCCCTCCCTGAACCCATTTTGGCCAGTTTTGTGGTGATTTCTGTACGAACGTACTTTTATATGTAAGAACAAACCCTCATGACTAAGTCACAAGGAATCCTTGATTCCAGTAGGATCCTTGTGAAGAAGGCACTGATGATAGTGCATATGCTCTGAAAGCATAGAATAAATAACTATGGAGGGACATGGCCTTAGCTGAGATACCAGATTCTTCCACTATTCAGCACTTGAAAAATGGATGAATTTTTCGTTCATTTGAAAATAGGCATAGTAAACTACTTACAAAATATTTGTTTAAATGAACTGCATCAAAACAATTTGTTATTTAATTTAGTAGGAGTACAAAGAAGCCATGTGCTGTCCACACTTCCGATTTATGGATCTCTTCAAAGACCTGTTATTACAGGAATAAACTTTTGACGAATAAAATAAAAATATTTCTTGTTATAGACTTCAGTTGTGGAAAAATGTTTATTGATTCTAGTCAGAATGTTTGGTATGAGCATGTGCCTGTGTATACTCATCTGCTAATGGTGTATCGTTAATAACATTACCAAACTCCATTTTTTAACAAAGGGTTAATGGAACTGAAGACTAAGTTCATTAAAGACATAACTCGAACTAAAAGGATTGGTTGTTTTGAGGAAGAGGAAAATGCTTCAGTAAATATCTGCCATTATGCTTGACACGCCTCGAGAAATTTTACGAAAGCAACCTAATTAAAGAGTTATTTCTTACAAACTTCGTTGAGGACTTTTTTTTCCTATACAAATTTATTATTATTGAAAAAAAATCTTTTCTTCATACTCTTTTTACGTAAAAGCAAAGGAGCATAATATTTATCTGCAAAACTTCTTCAGTACTTCGGAAAGGCTTATGATAGTATAGGCAATGTTTAAACTATTAGAATTATTGCAATCCATGGGAATGCCAGCAAGTTTATGACATGGAGTGACATTGGGTACGTTTTTTATTTAGTGAAACTCAGTGATTGCGTCTCCAAAGAGACAGAGGGTTATGTTGTTTTGATGGACTACTTGCGTGTCATTTAAATAACTGGGAGGAATGGCATAGAAGTTGACATTTGAGCCTTGGTGGGGACCAGATGCATTTACGGCCTACAGAAAACTATACGATTGAATCTCCCTATGAAACCGAGACTAAAGATTTACCAAATCGAAATTAGATCCATGAATGGCAGAGAAGCATGTATCAGCCTTGAAGAAATCATGAAGGAACTGCTGGTCTCTAGGTAAAATAAATCCGTCACGCAGGGGCTGCGTAAACTAAGCAGATTTCCCCTGTGAATTTTTACAATAGAGAAATCTGCATACTGGTAACACAATACCACCGTGATTAGATAATGAGAAATCTTTCAGTTAATTAAAATAAATTCCCAACTGAAACGGCTTCTTAATTGTAAGAATAATTTATATTTTAATAACTCAAATTTTAGTAGTCCAAGAACTAAAGAAGGGGGGGGGCGGATGAACAGAACGTATCTGCATAAATCTCACAAAGTAAAGAAGGTAAGGTAAGGTTAGAAATGACAGGTTAGAAGAAGCTTCCACCTGAGCCGAGTATTGACGAAGATGGCCGATGTAATCCGAACTATACCCGACCACAGACTTCATAAAAATGCAAATATCTCGGTTAATATTCAAGATAGAGAATAAATGTATTAACAATATTTATAGTAAATTTAATTTGCAATAAGATTGGTTCTATACAAATTTTCGATCCGATGCATAATAACGGAGATATTTTGAATTTTCGAAAATCCCCGTCTAAACCCCCCCCCCCTCCCTCTTGTCCGATTTCAGCCATTAACGAACTTGATCTGTCTTTTTACATAAAACGATTAAATATCGAGATTCGTAACGATCAAACAAAAATTGCGACCGCTAGAGCGTTAACAGACAAATATATATATATATATATATATATATATATATATATATATATATACTAGCTCAGATACCCGGCTTCGCCCGGGAGTTGATTTGAGGCTTAATGGTGATGGTATTTTTTTGGCAAGGCTTTACTTTGCACAATATTTTGACATTTACCCGTCCCAGTGTTTAGGGTTAATACCCGTTGTTGGCATTTGTTAATAATAAAATTAATTGTTTATGTAAGTCTTCACTGTCCTCCAAATTGTCATATTTCCCGTCTCCTGTGCATTATGCATAGATTTCAGCTATTAAGGACAACATATTAACATTGATTTGAATTAATTTTTCCAGCTGAGGTACCTGATAGTTCAAATAGGAATGAATTGTTGAGCATATCAATATTTCTACGCAAATTACTTGCTCCACACATTTTTCCTGGAGAAATGTATAAAAAAAAAAAGTTAATCTAAATAACAAAGTAAACAACTTTTGTTATGACCTTCTTTGCCGAAAAACAAATAGACAATGAAATATCGCGAATTTTTATTTCAGGCCTCCCTTATAACCCCCCACTCCCGTTCTAACCTAAAAATTTTAATATAGCTTATAATCATGGAAGAATTAATGCTAATTTACATACCGAGTGTTGTTAAGTTCGGTTCTATCGTTAGTGCCCAATAAAATAGTTGCTCCCGCTTTAGTTTTTAGCGTATATCTCGTTTATACATGGTTATAAAACAAAAGTGTATATGACAAAAGTTACTCTAAATAACAAAATAAACAACGTTTGTTCTGTTCATATTGGCCGAAAAACTAATAGGAAACGAAATATCGCTATTTTTAATTTCTGGCATCCCTTATAACCCCCACTCCTGCCCGTCTCTAGAAATGTTGGTATGGTTTGTTATAATTAAAGCGTTAGTGATAATACATATACCGAGTTTTATTTATTTCGGTTGGATCTTTTGTCCTAAAATAAAATTGTTCATTTCCGCTATAGGTTTACGCGTATATCTCGTTTATAATTCGGTATACGAAAAAAGTTTATATAACAAAAGTTACTCTAAATAACAAAATAAACAACTTTTGTTATGCTCATATTTGCCGAAAAACTAATAGGAAACGAAATATCGCTATTTTTAATTTCTGGCTTCCCTTATTACCCCCACTCCTGTTCGTCTCAGAGAATTTTAATATAGCCTAAAGTCTAAGTTGGGTTAGTAGTAATACACATACCAAATTTCATAAAATTCGGTTCAGCCGTTTATGCGTGAAAAGGTAACAAACAAACAAACAAACATACACGAAAGAAACAAAATGCAGTTATGGTGTCTATGACATGTGAAACGAAAAGTTATCGTGAAAATTCGCGAAAAAAATCAATGTACAGACAGAGGTTACAATTTTATATATATATATATATATATATATATATATATATATATATATATATTTATATATATATATATATATAATTTGGAACGGACCTCATTTTCGTCATCTCCTGGGTAGGATCGATGGACATTTGAAGAAATTTTTCGAAACTCGCGTCATGAGTACGACCTCAATAGCTGATTTCCCTAAAGGGAAATCTGCTAAAATATTACTGCGAAACACATTTGATCAAAAGCCAAAATAACGGAATTGTATGGCGCACATGACATCATCCGTGCTATCAGAAAACCGTGACTGGAGCATGTTATAGAATACTCCAAACCCCCCCCCCAACCCCCCCCCCAGCAGAGTCTTCAAGAACATACTATAATATATACCAGGATGAAGCAAGTAAAGATGTAGGCTAGGACTTGCGGAGGTTGGATATCCGTAATTGGAGGAGCCACGAGAAATGGCAGGAACCCACAATCTTCAAAGGCTGCAGCGCCTATTAAGTCAGTAAAGTGAGTTTTTTTGCAAATCAAAGAAAGCATAATTTTGAAATATTAATTTTTTTTAGCAGATTTCCCTTAAAATCAGCTATTGAGGTCGTACTCATGACGCGATTTTCGAAATTTTTCTTCAAATGTCCATCGATCCTACCCAGGAGATGACTAAAATGAGGTCCGTTCAAAACTGTATATATATATATATATATATATATATATATATATATATATATTTGTCTGTTACCGCTCTAGCGGTCGCATTTTTTGTTTTATCGTTACCAAACTTGATATATAATCGTTTTATACAAAAAGAAAGATCAAGTTCGTTAACGGCTGAAATCGGACCTGGGGGGGAGGGTTTAGAGGGGGAGAATTTCTAAAATTCTTAATATCTCCGTTAATATGCGTCACATCGAAAAATTGTATAGAACCAATCTTATAGCAAATCTAATGTTCTATAAATGTTGTTGTTATGTACATTTCTTCACTATCTTGATTATTAACTGAGATATTTGCATTTTTTAGTTTTTGGTCTTCAGTAAACCCCCACTCCTACTCATCTCATATTAACAATGTTCTATTATGTTATGAAGCACTTTATTTAAAGCTTAAATACCAAATATTGTTCTCATTGAACTTTTAAGTTTTGAAATAAATGCAAATATGTGGCGCACGCGGGAAATCTGCTTAGTTAACGCAGCCCCTGCGTGACGAACTTTTTACTATAAGAACCCTTCACATACATTTCCAAATTCCATGGGAAATGCCAAAGTTAGTTGCTCTGGAGAAGAATTGGGTATGGTAACGAGGGTGGTAAAGTCAGAAAATGAAACATCATAATTCATATTAACGACCCTCCGAGCTTCATTTTGTTACCTCATAAAATTTATTTCATATTACATATATATTTATCTGATAATATACAGGGTCTTTCAAAAAGAATGGACCAAGCTATATCTTATGAACAGACAGTAATACAAAATTGGAATAAAGACACACGTATTCAACCGGTGTTGAAGTTTTTCACCTCTCATAAATGTTCACAATCATCCAGTGTCCCGTAACTGTACGAACCAACGACGAATGTTCTTGGCGGAGGGCCTGTACTGCACGTTGAATCTCCTACAGAAAGCACGATGCACTGTGACAACAGAATTGGTCTACGCGAACTCAATAGCTCAGAACGATTTTTGTACAGGTGTAGCCATTGCTCGGCAACTGCTGTGAGTAGGGATTACGACAGAACACTAGATAAGTATCGATAGAGAACATTACCGTCAACCATTTAAAACTTACAACTACGCTCCTTGTAATGGCATGCAACGTGTTCTGCTGCGATGCTGGTGTAAAGTACTGTAAAGCCTTGAAATCAATTCATTCTTTTTGAAAGAACCTGTGTTCCGAAGTATTTTTGGATTCTGAAATGATGTGAAGATTATAATACTGGAATGAAGGTACGTAATATTATAATAATAAAATATTATATTTAATAATTCTAAAAATAGCGAAAATGAGAACTGTTAATGCATTATGAAGGAGTACCTGAAATTTACTTTATAAAGTAGGGAAAAGTTATACGAGTCTTGATATACTGTGGAGAATATATAGAAGTTTTCCTTAATGAAGCTCATTCATTAGTAGCCCTGAAGGAATCAAAATAAGATGTCACCTGGGGAAACTTGGTATGCATTTATTCAGCTTCGTCCTAAGTTGAAGTAGTCTGTTAGCTCTCTTTACCTTCATCCAGCCTCTCCTCTTAGAATATTCATATTCAGTATAGCGGTATTCACCTCGTCTCTTATTTGCCCTAGACCTCCAGATATGTCGCTAGTGGCGTATTTCCTATTCCTTGGATTACAATTACGTGTCGTTTTCATATGAAAACAGAATTCACGCCAAACATATGAAAAGAACCATGATCTTACTATTCCAAAGCTGGATTACGCTTTGCCCTTAGCAACAATTATAAAGTATAATACATATATGTAAAAACAAATTACAAACTTTTCTTGTTTGGTTTCGATATATGCTTAGACCACTTCTTCTGTTCTAAATGTGCTAATCGGAAACAAAAATCTATTTCGCAGGTGTTGGGTAAATTACACAGACTTCTTGTGTGATACTTCACAATAGATGCAACATGATGTGACGCAATGATGGCATATCTGAAATCTTCATATCGAAACAACTCTTTACAGCTCCCATTGTGATAACCCAATTTACTCAAGACTTCATAAACGTGCAATGCCCTAATAATTTGATTTTATCAATTGTATGGCAAGGGTCTATCCAGATAAAAACAAATAACTTTATTTTAATTACTTTATTATTCCCTAGATGTTTCAAGTCCTCTGTGGCAACTCTTCAGGGGGGAAATTATAAATTCATGAATTATTAGAATGTTAACATTAACTTGTAACACTAAAGATCAAGTTCGTTAATAATATAGCAACATATAACGAATATTAAATTTACTACTACTTCCAATTCGACTCATTGTACCAGATGTATTTTGAATATTTGATTTTCTTCTCCTCGAAAACCGACCTCCGTCGACCACATTTCAGTTAACGAATTTGATAATCAGTTTCAAGTGACTCTTCGATATCAAACAAAATCGCGACCAGAAGATCGGTAGTTATAGATATATATCAAAACATATACATGTATCTATAATACCGCTCTTGTATATATATATATATATATATATATACATAGTTGCAAAAATTAGTTACTAGAAAATCACGTATTTAAGAAGTAGGCTTCCCTGCAACGGAATGGCCCCAGTCTGGTATCTAGCCGGCGCCTGGACCCTTCTGGAACCTGTCGCCGGTATATAAAGCCGTTCAGCTCACCTGAACTGTGGGGAAGAAAACTGTGAACTGTTAGTTCTCAGTTTTCTTCCCAGTGAATAACACTGCATTCAGTTAAACTTTTAATGAACAGTGCTTTCTAATTTCAGTTCAGTGCAGTGCTTAGTGAAGATCAGTTCAGTGCCGTGTTTTCTGAACATCAGTGAGTTATTGTGCAGTGTGATGCTTGAACATAACAGCACATATTGATATAAATAGTGTAGAATAATTTACCAAGTTTGTAAAAGTGAGTGGTCATAGCCAAATAAATAGTGCAGTGAGATTATTAAAGTTTGTGTGCATAGTTTTGCACGAGAATCTTCCATTTTAATCCACAAGAATCCTAATAATCAATGTTTATTATTTTTGTAATAAACTTTATATATATATATATATATATATATATATATATATATATATATATATATCTGAAATTAAAAATAGTGATATTTCGTTATTTTGTCCTTAATAATTCAAATCTATGCATAATGCACAGGAAACGGGAAATATGACAATATGGAGGACAGTGAAGTCTTGCATAAAAAATTAATTTTATTATTAACAAATGCCAACAACGGGTATTAACCCTAAACACTGGGACGGGTAAATGTCAAAATATTGTGCAAAGTAAAGCCTTGCCAAAAAAATACCATCACCATTCAGCCTCAAATGAATTCCCGAGCGAAGCCGGGTATCTGAGCTAGTATATATATGTATATATATATATATATATATATATATATATATATATATATATATATATATATATAACAATAATTATAGTACATTAAATAAACATTGTTTTTTTACTAACAATGTTGGTGCTATGTTAAGCTCTACTCCTAGCAAACTCATTTCTATCTCAGCTTTAATATTATCTAATGCTGGAATATGAAACCAAACAATCCTTTTGTGGCTTAGTACTCTTAGTATTACTTTGCCAAATCAAAAAAATATTACTGATTAACAAAATTATTGCCATATAGTTAACCGAAATTCAAGCCTTACATGGGCTTACAATTTTAATCATTCAATAGCGTTTGAGAGTTCATGGACATTGTTCCTAGAATGCATATGAATTTAATTTCATATTGGGTTTCGAAGAACTACAATATCTTGACAAAAGGACACTTTCTAATTAAAAACATTAATTGAATTCCGTTGAAATCTTGAAAAGAGAAGCTTTATAAATATCCCTCCATCTCATGTTCCTTTGACGAGGGTAAACTATTTTTCAGCGCGGAGACAAACGTAAATTGGTTGGGGGTTGAAGGGGGGATGACAAATAATAGATTAAATGTTTTTTAATATGAAGGGAATGCCGAGTGGTAGGAATTTTAATTTCGTCAAAAAGGCTCACCCTCTCAACTTCTCATCTGTTTAAATAAAACACATTTTCCTTCAAATGATAAAGCATTTTTAATTTCGTCTCAGATAAATCAAACAAAAAAGAATTAAAAGCATAAAAAACAGTTAATATTCGCCCTATCTATACAGCTGATCTCCTCAACTAATTTAGGGTCTTCTCCCTCTCAGACTCTTACAATTTCACGAGTTTCCCGTCTATTCTTGTACAAGAGTCATTTTATCAGTTCACGGGTTGAACATGTTTTCATAAGCTTTTGTTTCAATATCTGTTTCCTTAGGTATCATTCACAATTGGTGTTTCTTGAAAACCAAGGGTACATTAGGGAACCTCTCTAAAAAAACAAACATTCTTCATATACAACTATATTGGCACACCATCAGGAGATTAGTTCCTTCATAGCCATTTCATTATTTAGTTAACAAAAAACTTATTTTTTCTTGTTTGGAATAGTACCAAACAATGAAATAGTCCGTCACGCAAGTGCTCTGTAAACTAAGCAGATTTACCACGTGCTGGAATAACACACTGGTGATCTCATCTCAAAATCTATTCTCAATTTTTCAATCCTAATTAAAATAACGAAGATTTTTCACGCCTCTCCTTCTGGTCCAGTTACGACCTTTAAGAAATTTGATCTTTAGCTTTAAATAAATTGTTTAAATATTGAGTATGGTATCGATCAAGTTAACATTGCGGTCTATAGAAACATTGATATAATCATTATTGATGTCTTTGCATCGAACATATATGCATGACCTATGCTATATTTATGCATGTATCTAAGCTAGGAATAAAATGGTTAGTGACATATCAGATTATTCTCAATATAAGATGAGTAAAAGGAGAATTTACTGAAGCCTCAAAATGAAAAATTCAGTCAATATTCCAGATAGAAAAAAATGTTATAGAATGATATTTACAGGAAATTTAACTAGGAAGAAAAATGGTTATTTAAAATTTTTTTTTATCCAACTGATAGTAATGGATTTATATTCATGGAGTTATATTTAAATAGAAGCATTATATCAAGAAACAAATTGAAGGTTAAAAGTAACTTAGAAATGTGTCCCCGTTAAAAAGTTTAAATATTAAGGATAATGAAAAGGTCTAAAAAACCTAATTTGACATTTTGCCTACGACTTCAAAACCCTTGTCAGTCTCTTCTGCTTGGCAATCATACTGAAATAATGATGGCATGTTCTTTTGGGAAATGGTTTTTTTTTTTATTTTGTCCATTACGTTTGCATTCTATTTTTCAAGCCAATTGTGCTTCTTGAAAAACCGTAAAAATAAATCACACAATAGTTAAAATGAGACTTGAAGTTGGCATCTTTATTTTTTTTTATATTTTTTAACTCAGTGTAGGTATTTAGATAACACAAAAAAAACTTATGGAAGCGGCCATAATAATATTTTTCTATGTCTTCTTCAAATTTTAGATATTCCTTTTTTATGTAAAAGTATGTAGATTCTCAATCTGCATTAAAATAATAAGTCATAGAAGCAGGCATACTAACACATTCATTCATATCTTTACATACATACATCTTTAATACAGCACATTCATACTTAAACCTCGCACACTCACAACTCGCTCAGGAACTAAACTAACTAATCCTCGACTAAGTCCACTTCTTATCTTCACTGAAGCCCCTCTTTCTGTAGGGGCAAATTCCTCTCTAACTAGCTCTGAAGAACGGTATAATCCTGGCTTGAGAAGGAATGCCTAGACCAAAATCACGTCAGGGATACATAACGTGAGTCATGGGGAAGCGCTTATACGCACACCCATTCTGAGGAGCTCCACCGAGAAAAACCTTTCTGGGTAAAATAAAAGACCTTAAAGCTGCTATTTTCTAGCCTGTCTACTTTGGATAGAAAGCCCTTCCATTAAGGTTTAATAGCCTCCCCACCTCCTTGGGAAATAGGAACCTAAGGAAGAACGTCATCCATGTCAAGAGCACGGTCAGGATGCTCGGAAATCGTTAGACCAGATGACAGCCACATCTTAGCGAGCCTTCCCCTGCTAGAGGACCCCTGTTCCAAACTAACATATCTTTCTGAATTAATCAGACCAATCCCGAAGTGCAACTTCCGGCTTTCGTAATGCAACATTGAGCCCCTGTTCAGAAAAGGCCAAGAGTACCAAGGATTCCGTACAGGCGAGTAACGATAACGTGATGGTGCCCAAAAGAAACCTAACACTATACCGTGAAACCCCTATTACATGGTCCAAACCCATGCCGAAAAGGTTCCGTGAACTAGGGTCATTTTGCCTAACACCCAGACCAAGCTAGACACCTCTCCGACGCTGGTCCCAAACATAGATCTCAGATGTATCCCTCGTATAGACACCTTTAAGGAACCGACAAAACCCCCAGGAAGACCCCGTGCTCCGGCCTCAACCATTACCTCGACTGATCAAATCAAATGCTTCCTTGGCATCCAGAACTTCAATTTACAAATCTCTTTTTGTACTCCAAACATTCTGGAGCACTGAGTCGACGAGAAAAACGTTGATAGCTGCACCACTACTCCTTCCTGAAACTGCTGGACAATCACCTTAAGAATGGCAAAATCATATGCAGATGACGCACGTCTCCAGGGCTCGCCCGATTGTCTGATTCCTGAATCATCAAGTCACCCTGCTTGATGTCTGTATCCAGGTCTCAATTTAATTCCAAATATTTCTGACGTAGTAAGTAGATTTAGTCTTCATAGCGTTACGCTAATTAATGATGTTGCTCAAATCTTTAGAGGCATTGATAATTCATCAAACTAGAATACATGAGGAAATTTAATTAGAGAGATACCATTCAAGAAAATGAGCTATTAGCACTCACATATGGATTAACTTCCAGAGTGAACTATAACCTTTGATAGCTAGAGACACCCCACGTCACATCTATATGGATGACTATTTACGTGAAACTTCCTCTGTATGAAGCTAAATATGTTATTAAGGATATAAATCAGCTTTTCATAGCTAGTAGGATAATAATTAGGAAAAGGTATAGTATTTTCAGTTGATTATAATATGAATCCTCTTAGTATTGATGTCTGCACTAACCGTCCTTTATTGTAAGGAATTGTGAAAGAGTATAATTTTCTTTGATGGTTAAGTCCAGTTGAGTTGATTGATAGCTATCAAAAATTGCAAATACTGATTTTTGGAGAAGTGTTATTTTCCCCCTCCCCTATTTTCTTTTTTTTTCTTGCCAGTAATTCTGGCGTGAGGCAATTTATTAGCTTCAGGTACCTGTAGCCCTCCAATGGAAGTCGGGTTGTCTCTCTTCATAACGCTATCTATAAACATTTACAATTTAGATTTTGAATATGGAAACCACATCGGCAAACACTGTAAAGCTGGACGGTTTTATTAATAAACACAGGGAAACAGTATCAACGACAAAACAGAACGTCAGTCTCAAAGTAAACTAAGCAGATTTCCCAACTGCAGGATAGACTAGTTGATGACCTCATCTCACCATCTATTCTTTATTTCTCCCGTAATATGACGCCTATTTATAGGAATTTAACTTGGACTGAGATTTTACCAGATGTCCCATAAGGAAAATCAGCTACTGAGGTCGTACTCATAACGCAATTTTCGAAAAATGTCTTCAAATGTCCATTAATCCTACTCAGATGACGAAAATGAGGTCCGTGTTATACGGGGGTGTGGCTATTAAATAACGAGACTGACGCTGCTACAGAAGAAGTGCGCATGCGTCAAACGCCAGCAACTAACAGCTGTTATCGTGAAGCTTCCTCTTTCGAATGTAGTGCCTCTCTATTCTGTAAACAAATCAGTACAGCCGTAGCCTTCGTTCGCATTAGAGTTGTTTTTTTGTTTCGCCGGAAAAATGTTAAGTGTAACAGTAGAGCAACGAATTGTTGTGAAATTTCATGTGAAACTTGGAAAAACCGCTACTGAAACTTATAATTTATTGAAAGAAGTGTATGGCAATGAATGTTTATCGCGTGCACGTGTTTTTGAGTGGTTTAAGCGTTTTCAAGATGGCCGAGAAGACGTTCAAGATGATTCACTCCCGGGTCGCCCTTCCACGTCGAAAACGGATGACAATATCGAAAAAATCGGTAATCTGATTCGATCTGACCGTCGGTTAAGTATTCGTGCGATTGCTGAAACTGTACGAATTGATAAAGAATCCGTACGGCAAATATTACATAACAATTTTAACATGCAAAAAGTGTGTGCCAAAATGGTGCCTAAAATTCTCACATTTTAACAACTGGAAGCTCGCAAAAATGTTTGTAATGACACTTTGAATGCCACTGAAAATGACCCAAACTTACTGGAAAGGATAAAAACATGTGATGAATCATGGTTTTTTTATGTATGATCCTGAAACAAAGCGCCAATCCATGCACTGGAAGAGCCCATCTTCACCGGGAGCCAAAAAAAGCTCGAATGAGCAAATCAAAATTCAAAGCAATGTTGATTGTTTTTTTTCGATATTCATGGGATTGTGAACCTTCACTGGGTTCCTGAAGGTCAAACGATTAATCAACATTACTACCTTCACGTTCTTGCTGAACTCCGTGAAAGAATAAGGAAAAAACGACCTGAATTGTGGAAGGACAAGTCATGGGTTCTCCACCAAGACAATGCGCCGGCTCATTCCGCATTGTCTGTTAAGAGGTTTCTAGCCAAATTCAGCATCCCAGTGATAGACCATCCGCCTTATTCGCCGGATCTTGCGCCGTGCGACTTCTATCTGTTTCCTAAGGTGAAATCTGCATTAAAAGGAACAAGATTTGAGTCTGTTGAAGCTGTGAAAGAGAAAGCGGCACACGTCCTGAAGGAGCTGACAGAAAAAGACTTCCAGCACTGTTTCGAACAATGGAAGGTTCGCATGGAGCGTTGTAGGGATAAAGGAGGGGTGTATATTGAAGGTGATAATAAGTAAAAATGCATGAAATAAAAATAAAATGTTTTACAGCGTCAGTCTCGTTATTTAATAGCCACACCCCGTATGGTTGTAATACCCAACCAAGGCAAGGGCCAAGGGTTCTTTGTGGTGGTAAAGAAATGAGTATTCTGTATATGACTGTTAACACTCTAGCGATCGCAGTTTTTGTTTGAATGTTATTAAACTTGATTTTTAATCGATTTATGTAAAAAGAAAGATGAAGTTCGGTAACGACTGAAATCGGACTGGTGGAAGGGGGGTTTAGAGGGGAGGAATTTCTAAAATTCAAAACTGTACATCGGATCGAAACATTGTATAAAACCAATCCTATGGCACATTAAAACTACTATAAATATTCCACAGCAGTGTTTGTTGGAAGTGAAGAATATTTACTTGGAGGGAGAAAAAGACGTCCAATTCTTCACAATTTTTTTGTTGTGAAATTTGTGAAGAATTGGACGTCTTTTTCTCTCTCCAACTATAAATATTGTTACATACGTATATTCTCTATCTAGAATACTAACCGAGATATTTGCACTTTTCAGTTTTCAGCCTTCAGCTAACCACTCCTACTCATACTAACAATAAGCCGTTATATCGGGAACCACTTTATTCCAAGGTTAAATACCAAATATTGTTTTCATTCAACTTCTACTTTGTGAGGTACTTGCAAATACATTTTGTGAATCCCCCCCTCCCTTCTATTTGTTCTTGACTACTAAAATTTGAGTGATGGAGATAAAAATTATTCTGATTCAATATAAATTACAGTACTAGATAAAGTAAATAGTTTTCAATAAAATCAATATATTTCAATCAATATTCTGATATATTTCTGAAATTGTTTTACTTTCCGGTGAAGAATGTTTCTATCTGTCCAAGTTCTAAGCGGTTGGCAGACCTTTTTGATTACAATTCAGACGCTTTCCGTTGGGAGTTCATTAAAATTGAAAGTTTTCTCATTACCGTTTGTATTTATTATTCATTTCAAATTCACGGAGTTGTTAAGTATTATCAGTGCGTAGATTTATCTGTTATAAAACTTCAGGTGGGGAATCTGCTTACTTTACGCAGCCCCTGCGTGATGGACTTTTTAATATCCTAAGGGGCGAGCCCCTGAAGAGGAGGGGTGACTAACGCCTGAAACAAAACAACTCAAATAACTCGGTTATCACAGTTTAATCTTGTGAGAATCATAACAATTGAAAGATTATTTTACTATTTGTTTGCGAGTCATATATATTATTGGAAGTGTAAAAAGCTTTGAGTGTTGAGTAAAAAAGTGTTCAGGTAGACCAAATAACTCCATTTAATTGTCGGAACTCGTAAATATTGAAATAGATAGATAGATCACACACATACATATATAAAGTGGAGATTTTATTTTTGGTCAAGAGCTGGACGCGTTGGTAGATTGATCCATTGAAATTGCGCACATATAAGCTTGGAGTAATAGGAAGTAAGGGGAAAGAGGTCCTTTGATGTTTGAAATAAAAATTGTATTCAAGTTTCTGCCTTTGCTGCCTAACCCCTCTAGCCTGAATCTCCAATTCATTTCCCTTAGGATCATTACTTCTAGTAGAGTGATCTTCCCCACTAAAGCGGTGGAGAGAAGTCCAATAAAATTAATGTTATCCACTGGACAAGCGGATGAAATTCATAAATATTTAAAACTAAACTCTGTAACACAGGAACCCACAAAGTTCTGGAATAGTTGCTAACGGAATTTGTTGATATCATACCTCCACATGTCTGCATAACTCCACTCAAATAGGTACAACCGTAATACTGTATGGAATATATGAAGTTCAGAAAATAAAATGTAATCGTGCTGCTACATAATTTTTTCAACAGTATCTCGTTTTTAGGTTATTCGTTTCCAGATTCTTTGGAATGGTATGATTGTGAATCATTTCCTACACCGCCCATGAGTCGCAGCACTCCTTTTTCACCAACATCTTAGCAGATTTCCCTTAAGTGAAATCAGCTATTGAAGTTGTACTCGTGACGTGATTTTTGAAACTTTTCCACAAAATTGTATATATATATACTAGATAAAGTACCCGGCTTCGCTCGGGAAATCATTGATGGTATGACGGTATTTTTTTGGCAAGGCTTTTATGTGCACAATATTTTTACATTTCACCATCTCCGTGTTTAGGTCATATACCTGAATATTTGGCAGCTGAGGCGAACTTATAGAATCTTTTAGCCCTGAAGATTAAAAAGGAAATAAATATTTTCTGATCTGACCCGTCTGCACTGTTGAAATCATCGTGGACAATCATGGATTGCATTCATTCATAGTTATTAAGAACCATTACTGAGGTAGCTTTGATAGGAAAATATTTAGGCAGAATAATGAGTGTGTGTTACTCAATGCAGGGCTGACTGAGTTTTGACTTTTATTAATTTTTACAGCTTTCTGGACAACCGATGAACTATGCTGAGTTTGACAGACTAAAGGTTAAGTGGTTACTATTCAATCCCAATTCGTAGCTCAAAACATTATTGGTCGTAGGTATTTTATTAGTTTTTAACACTTTTTTTATATAAACAAAGTAATATTCACAATTTATATTCCCAAAAGCAGCCCCAAACACATCAAATATACCTAATCTATGAATTTAGTAGCCATTCTTGAAAATATTATATAGAATGCCAGAAGATACATTAGTATTCATAATGTCCCACATTCTCTGGATGTGTGCTTTTGGCGGGAAAGGAGTAGTAAAGACCCACTTCCACTTATCGGATTCTTACTTAGGAACAGTAAATCAGTAGTGGGAGATCAATAGTGTGCAATACCAGACAGTGGGAAATCTGCTTAGTTTACGCAGCCCCTGAGAGACGTGCTATTTTTTGTATTCCATTGAGTCCAGCATTTGTAAGTTTTGATCTTTTCTATTTTTAGTTGATGTTCCGGAAGGCATTTATAATAGTCTGATGTAATGTTTTATGACAATTTAATTAGTTTTCATTTTCATTAGTTCATTGGTATTGGAATGATTAATGTACCATAACATCGAGGTTAAAAAATGCTTTGAGAATATGACCCTCTATTAAAAGAATTACAAGTTAAAAAATGTTATTGAAAACTTTTATTCCGGAGGAGATAAAGCATGGAGCAGTAAGAAGGAATTTAACGGGCTATGGGACAACATTTTCATTTAAAAAAAATTAGCAAAATTCTTAAGTTATTTAAATATCAGTGGCAAAATTAGTGCCCATTTCTCTTTTTCTACCTGGTTCAGCAATTCTTAAGAAGATTTTGCCTAAGGGAAATAAGCTATTGAGGTTGAACTCATGATTCGAGTTTCAAAACCAACAATTCGAAATATCTGCATTATTTTGTGTCTCAAGAATATGAAGTGTTTGCTTTGTCGCCTCCCTAAGGAACATTCTATTCCTTGCCAGAATTCTAAGATACTCAAAAATATAATGCACAGACTGACTTATGTAGGCATTTGCTAGTTGAAATACACAAAATATAATATCCATTTAAACTTGTATGATCTAGTGCCAAGAGACTGGAGGTGAGAGATGTGTGATAGTTAATTTTAACTTAATACTTTAAACTTTATAAGAAAAGTACTCCACCCAGTAGGTTTGAAAAATAATCAGATTTCCCACGTTCAAAATTAGCAATTTAATAATTTTTCGCCTGATACATAACAGATTTTTGCGATTGTATGCCCGTTTCTTTCTAAATCTTGAAAATTAGAAGGGCGGGAAGATGGAGTGTATACATTCTTGAATATTCTGAAAGTGCTAAAGTTTTACTTGTTAATTATTATTATCACTCTTAGTAATTAGAGACTATAATATTCGTGGGATATCGTGTGAAAATAAATGTATGTAAATTTGGAAAACGTATTCAAAAGTTATGTTTCTCAAAGTTGAAAACACTCAGGAATAAGAGTAATTGTAGTAACGACCGTTGCTACACACAGAATGTCCTTGAGAGAACAAAGAGAAGTTTGTTTTAATGGAGGCCATTTATTAAAAGTCTCGGAGGAATCAAAATAAGATATGTCACCTGGGAAACTTGGTATGCATTTATTCAGTTCCATAGAAACTTAGGAGTGGCCTCTTAGTGTTCCAGGCCTTTATCTTAGCCTTCCTCTTGGATTATTCATATTCAGAATGACAATAATTACCTAGCCTCGTTATTTAATGTAGACCCATTTCACTTAATTTCCCACAGCCACTTGCATTCCTTATGCACTAATGCGAATATTACCTGACATTTATCATTCATTATACAAATATCAAAGAAGATGGAAGATATTGATTTTGTTTCTTTTAGTTTGAGAATATAAGAACTGCATCTTCTTCTAAAGGGTGATATTTACACATTCTTTGAAATGTCCATTTCTTTTTTTTTTATTTAGTCAGAGCTATAATGCACTTGGGAACAAATTAAAAATATTAAGAATGAACAAATATAAATAATATAATAAGTAAATATAAAAATATGATAAAAGGTCACGACTAGAAATTTAAACATTTAAATTTTGAACTAAAATGATTACTTACATTCAAATAACTTTGACGAAAAAATGAAATTAAAAATGTGTTCTTGCTTTTGTAGATTATTGAACAAAAGTTCATAAAATCATCGAGAATAATTTCTATGCAAGGAGGTCCCATGTTTATTTAGAAAATGTTACTTGTATCCCATGCATACAGTTCTTATATTCTTCGCCAGTAGTTCCTGAAAATCATATGGAACATTACGGATTTACTAGCTTCTCCGTTGTTACAGGCAATTTTGATAATTCTTGTCTGCTTAAACCTCATTCAACAACTGTTCCACTCAGATTATTTTACGCATGGCTCAACACCGGCCTCTTTCGTCTAATCGTACATTTGTGATAAAATCAGGACGAAAATATCTCTAAGGGCGCCGGTGGCCGAGCGAGTTAAGGCGTGAGTTCATCAATTCGTCAGTAAGCTGAAGACAAAAAAAAGCCCGTCACACAGGGGCTACGTTAACTAAGCAGATTTCCCTCGTGCTGTTATGACACACTGGTCATCTCATCTCACCGTATTTCTCCCGTAGTAAGAAGCCTATGTATGTAATAGAATTTGGTATGTACTGAGTTACTTATAGCAAAAATCACACGACAATAAGTGGGGGGTCTACTGAAAACCGAAGTAGAATAATAATAGTTGGAATGGAAGTAAAACAATAAAATATGCCGATAGTGCTCACTTTGATTGTCCATTTTCAACTGAATTTTTAACCAACTTGTTGTTTACTAATCGGACTCAGTTATTTACTGGACATAGTCCAAAGTCTAATCTTTAAAATAGTATATTATAATCAAAGCCACGCAATCAATACTACCTGAAATATGCATTTCAAACAATCTTGTCAGAAGAAACGACATTAATTATCGAACCACCGATATTACAATTAAGTTATTATTCATAATTACTGCTGAAGTATGCATATTATATGTAATACGCCGAAGAGGTGCCAAATGTATTTAAAAAATTGGCTACATACACACACGTGGGGACTAAATAATACATGTTTTTTTAATATTCCCAGGTTGGGCAAAACGTTTAATATTATCACTATATACTTAATAAATTTAACTGGATTCCGTTTTTGTTCATCCAAACTTTATTTGAGAAAAATACATTTTTTAGCTGGCTGCTAAATGTTCATCTGTTATCGACTGGGAGTATTAGGCTAACAGCTGCTGGCAGGAGCTACATTATCCCTTTCCAATTTGAAATTTCATTTGATTTCACTGTCTTTTGCATGTTATTAATTGTTATACTTTATTGGACTTTAAAGACTACAAACTATTTGTATTATAGTAATATACCAATTAGCCTAACATACGTACAAAGATACGTATTTGAAAAAGAAATTATAAATAAAAGTACATGAAGTACGGGGTGTGGCTATTAAATAACGAGACTGACGCTGTAAAACATTTTATTTTTATTTCATGCATTTTTACTTATTATCACCTTCAATATACACCCCTCCTTTATCCCTACAACGCTCCATGCGAACCTTCCATTGTTCGAAACAGTGCTGGAAGTCTTTTTCTGTCAGCTCCTTCAGGACGCGTGCCGCTTTCTCTTTCACAGCTTCAACAGACTCAAATCTTGTTCCTTTTAATGCAGATTTCACCTTAGGAAACAGATAGAAGTCGCACGGCGCAAGATCCGGCGAATAAGGCGGATGGTCTATCACTGGGATGCTGAATTTGGCTAGAAACCTCTTAACAGACAATGCGGAATGAGCCGGCGCATTGTCTTGGTGGAGAACCCATGACTTGTCCTTCCACAATTCAGGTCGTTTTTTCCTTATTCTTTCACGGAGTTCAGCAAGAACGTGAAGGTAGTAATGTTGATTAATCGTTTGACCTTCAGGAACCCAGTGAAGGTTCACAATGCCATGAATGTCGAAAAAAAAACAATCATCATTGCTTTGAATTTTGATTTGCTCATTCGAGCTTTTTTGGCTCTCGGTGAAGATGGGCTCTTCCAGTGCATGGATTGGCGCTTTGTTTCAGGATCATACATAAAAAACCATGATTCGTCACATGTTATTATCCTTTCCAGTAAGTTTGGGTCATTTTCAATGGCATTCAAAGTGTCATTACAACCATTTTTGCGAGCTTCCAGCTGTTCAAATGTGAGAATTTTAGGCACCATTTTGGCACACACTTTTTGCATGTTAAAATTGTTATGTATTATTTGCCATACGGATTCTTTATCAATTCGTACAGTTTCAGCAATCGCACGAATACTTAACCGACGGTCAGATCGAATCAGATTACCGATTTTTTCGATATTGTCATCCGTTTTCGACGTGGAAGGGCGACCCGGGAGTGAATCATCTTGAACGTCTTCTCGGCCATCTTGAAACGCTTAAACCACTCAAAAACACGTGCACGCGATAAACATTCATTGCCATACACTTCTTTCAATAAATTATAAGTTTCAGTAGCGGTTTTTCCAAGTTTCACATGAAATTTCACAACAATTCGTTGCTCTACTGTTACACTTAACATTTTTCCGGCGAAACAAAAAAACAACTCTAATGCGAACGAAGGCTACGGCTGTACTGATTTGTTTACAGAATAGAGAGGCACTATATTCGAAAGAGGAAGCTTCACGATAACAGCTGTTAGTTGCTGGCGTTTGACGCATGCGCACTTCTTCTGTAGCAGCGTCAGTCTCGTTATTTAATAGCCACACCCCGTATGTTCTTGGATAACATTAGCAAAATTATCATTACTGTGCACTCTGAATTCATTAAACAAGACATTGAAAATACGATGTTTTATATATGACTAGACGTTTGAATTATTATTAAAGAGAAGACACACACGGATCAGCTGAGGACGAGGGAGGTACTGGCAGTAATCTGATAGCCTAATTTTTTTGTGTAATTCAGAACGTAGGAAATATGGACAATTAACGTAGCCTGGCATACTTTTACTAATCTCCTTCATATGATCCGTAAACATTTGAAATCTTCGAAAATCGAGTAGTAAGTAAAACCTCAATAGATGATTTGCCTCAAGGTAAATAAGCTAAAATCGTATTTTATAAGTTGTACCCAATCAATGCGGCGAATACTAAATCCATTTACAAATAATTATTTATTTGATGGATGCCAAAGTTTTTGGGGGCCAGCTGTCAGCATAGATGTAGATTTGGAGAGGGGGGGGCATCGCCCTAAAGAAGAAAAATCAGTAACAAAGAAGCTACATGATAATCATATTGTGTTCAAATGATTTAAAAGACTTTTAAATAAGTTTTATAGATAAATTACACTCATTTTTTCCCCTTGCCCATCTATGTTCTTGTTATATGTGTAAGAAGTATAAAATTCCTAAATTAAAAAAAGATGGCAAAGTAAGTAATTTTGTTTTGAGATCCGTTCCCGCCTAAATAAAATTATCATTAGGAACCCCCAATCAGGAAAGACAATCTACTCGATTAGACTTGGTAGAATAAAGCGACAATTAATTAAAGAAAATTTACGTAAGAAGCATGAGTAATAAAGTATTCAAAATATTTCAGCTACGCAAAAATAATCGTGCTCACTTTGCATAATCTCTCTTGCTGGAATATGTTTTTAATATTGGTTTATTTAAGAGTGCTATCTATGAGAATAACGATGAACTACTTTATCTGGGAGTTGGGACCTGCGCACTCTATGGCTGTTGGCAGCATAGCTCGTTCTTCTTTGTAAGGTAAGTTAACCTTTCCTTGAGTTACCTCTCATTGTTTTTCTTGTTTGTGAACTTCTTCTCCACTTCAAAGTTGTTGTTGTGTTTTTTAGTGGTTTGAAATCATGGCTTCTAATGATACAGCCCAGGTGTGCTCATTGCCTCTTCCTCCCGTCCAATACATAAGTAATTACACCGATGAAAATATCAAAAGAGGAAGAGCACCAAAACCTCCTCCTCCCATTCATGATACTTATTCTATGTTTGGAAACACCTTCAATGCTGACGATGCCATTATAAGACCACTGGAAGCTCAGGTATGTTTTCCCATTCATTACTAGGTTAACTCTTCTAATCAAAAAATAATTTTGTTAACATCTCCCCTTCTACAATACATTATTGATAAGCCAAATATAATTTATGTAAAGAAATAACAAATTTCGATCCAAACACCAAAAAACACTGTATTACAAAAATATAACTATACATCGTAAATTACTGATAGGAAGACATCAATAACAAACCTAAAATAACCAGTGAGCTCTCAGAATTTAAAATAGGAACAAACAGACATTTTTTCCCTTATGTAATTATTTCCATACATAATGTAGAATTCCTATTAATCTTAGTAACTCTCTCTAGCAACTAAAATAAACCAACTAGACTGCTCTTTTTTTATAAATTCATTATGCTTGCACCAAACATAGTTATAGATAGTTTCTGCGTTTGTATCGGTAAAGTGGTCTGGTTGCTAGAGTAGAATACAAAACATAAACGCACCCATTACACAGAACTGATTACTGAATTAATGTTCGAAGAGACAACAGTAGAGATGAAGTCGTACTAGGAAGACTCCGAATATTCCACACAAGATTTACGCCTGGTTATCTAATGACAAAAGATCAGCCCCCAATATGTGGGAAGTGTAAATCAAATTTAGCTATCAACCATATATTAATGGAATGGCATACAAATATTCGAAATGAATGCAATATTTCCAATAATATATAAGGGCAGTGGCCCTTGGGGATGACCCGAAAGACCTAGATAAATTATTTAAGTTTATGAAAAATACAAATTTGTATAAAGAAATTTGTTCATCCTCATTTATGGTGTTTTAAATGAGGAGGGTATAACAATATTTACAATTTACTCACAAAATGCATTTCCTTATCCAAAACGAGAGTTATAGATATTACCGTGCGATGATAAACCAGTAGTTTTTCGCCCTAAAACCTTAAGAACCAAACAATCAAAACGTTTAAGAATAGGCTTTAGAGTGCATAAAGAATTAAATTCCTAATGAGTACCAACTGAGCTGCAAATAATTAAGAGAAATAAATTGTTATCGTAAATAGACTGGACTCTTTTCAAAAAGAGAAATTCAATATACATAAGAATCAATCACGAATAGCATAGCCACTTTATGATAGGGCTGGGCAATCAAACACTTTCTTAATTTATTAGAAACAAATTTAAATACTCAATAAGACCTTACTGAATTACCACTGAAGAGATCCAGTACATTAAATACATTTTTATTGACTTATCTAAGATACACACTATTGTTGGTTAAACATCAATTTGTGTTTTAACAAGACACACCGTGTTGATTTTTGTTTTCACTAATGCCTTTTTAGAAAATGCCCTTCAATACAAATAAATATGTTTAACTATTGTCATACCTCTCGGTGGAGACCGTCGTCACTGGCTGATGGTTGAATACCGCTGGCCAGGCTGGTACCGAGTACCAACTATCGACAGGCTCGAAGATGATGCCATCGCATCGAAAGCGCTTGCCAGCGGTACTCAACCATCAGCCAGTGACGACGGTCTCCACCGAGAGGTATGACAATAGTTTCATTTATATTGGCGGTTCTAACCCTTTATTTGAATTACCAAATATGTTTAAACTTTAAATTCCAATACGTTGGTTTCTAATGCTTTAATAGCAGAATATAGGCGTCATAAGTTATTTATTTTACCTTCACTTTCACCTCTATTACAAATTGAGATTCATTATTATTTATTACCATTTATAAATGTTTATATTATGAAAAATAAGCTTCAGATAAAAAACCCATATTTCACACTTATATCTTACTCATTCATTATTTTAAGTTAGCTAATTGTTTTTTTTTCCAGGGTATTAAGCGCCTGTATCCTCAGCACTTTGATAGAAGGCGTGAACTTCGGAAATTAAATCATTCATTATTAGTCAATTTCCTTGATTTACTTGATCTTCTTGTAAAATGTCCAGAATCTCCAAGAAGGGCTGAAAAAGTTGAAGACCTTAGCCTGCTATTCATTCACATTCATCATTTACTCAATGAGTTCCGCCCACACCAGGCTCGAGAAACACTTCGTGTAATGATGGATCTCCAGAAACGGCAGAGGATTGAAATTGCTCAACGATTTCAAAAGCATTTAGATAAGGTTTGTTGAGATTATATTTCATTATAAATTGTATTGATCTATCACAATACTCTGATGCTTGATTGTTGGATATTAGAAAATGAATTTGAAAAACATAAAATTAAGGCACCTCAGGGTCAGTCGATATGAAATTATCAGCCTGTTTTTACAACCTGATGTTCTCAGAACATAATGGAATTATCTACACTTATTGTATTCTATTAATTTGTAAAGTTTCAGATTTTTCTCTCGTCTATCTTTTGAGTTATAAAATAGTAAACTTTGAAAAAAAACTAACTTGGATTTCGGTAAACATTACTATCTTGAAACAAGAATATGTCAGCTCCTAATTAAGATAGAGAGAGACATGACATTTGTGTCAACTTATAGCTTTTAGCAGATTTCCCTTAAGGGAAATCAGCTATTGAGGTTGTACTCATGACGCGAATTTTTGAAATTTTTCTTCAAATGTCCATCGATCCTACCCAGGAGATGATGAAAATAAGGTCCGTTCAAAACTATATATATATATATATATATATATATATATATATATATATATATACGAGCATATATATTTGTCTGTTACCACTCCAGCGGTCACAAATTTTGTCTTATCGTTACCAAATTTTATATATAATCGTTTTATACAAAAAGAAAGATCAAGTTCGTTAATGGCTGAAATCGGACCAGGGGGAGAATTTCGAAAATTCTTAATATCTCCGTTATTATGCGTTGGATCGAAAAATTGTATAGAACCAATCTTATTGCAAATGTAATGTTCTATAAATCTTATTATGTACTTTTTTTCATTATCTTGATAATTTGCTGTGATATTTGCATTTTTTTAGTTTTCGGTCTTCTCCTACTCCTCATATTTTCAATATTCTATTATTTTCTTCAAATAAAGAAGCTTAAATACCAAACATTGTTCTCATTGAACTTTTAAATTTTGAGATAAATGCAAATACGTGGTGCACGTGGGAAATCTGCTTAGTTAACGCAGCCCCTGCGTGACGGACTTTTTAAATTAGCTTTAATGTGAAACACAACTCAAGAGCTTGAAAGGGTTTCACAAAAAAAAACATTTTTTTTCAAAAAGTAATTTGGAAAAAAGCTACGTTTTTTAAATTTTGGAAAAAAAAAATATCTTTTTAATTGGTGTTAGCATAAAACTCATGCAAAATTTCAACTTAGCTATCTGAAAATTTTTTAAGTTATTACCAAATGAGTACAAGAATGTTGCCAAGATTTTTGCAATTCACGCCAGCCAAAGCAGAATAAAGGTATTGAGTCTGTTAGTAAAATTAAAATTTGTAGTATTTCCATGTCAAGAATATTTATTTGATTGGTTTCTTTAAAAATTGTTTTCTAATTCCAAAAATATGTCATGGTAATAATTTATATATTGTAAAGTTACATTCTACCTGGATAAAAAAATAAATACTATTTTAGTAACAGAATTCTAAATCATTTCTTAAGATAAACAGACAAGTTGCTACATACTCATTATTTACATGAATTCACTTTCATGGATTGGTGTGTCATGGATGTTTCAAGTTAGAACTTGATGTCAGTTGAGTTGTGACTCCCTAACAGTGAGCTTTTGTATTAGTGTTTTGGACAAAATTTGTTTAATTTGTGTTTTTTAAGGTTTGTAGTGTTTTATATTAAGTATGCGTATTGTGTCAGAGCCGATGACAAAATGATTAGCACTATACCAGTATCAAAAAAAAAAATGTACTGCTGTATTCCTTTTTCCATTAAAGGACATAGCAAAGTAAACAAAAAATTACAAGCTGTTAAAGATTGGTTGATATAGTCAACAGAATCAGATAAGTTAGTTTTAGGCTATATTAGATTAATCCAGGTGTTGCTCGGGATATTGGTTTATTCTCATTAAATTATAATTGGTAAGGGAATCCCCTCTTAAATCTAAAAGGCTGAAAAATAGTCTGTTAGTAATTAGTATCAAGAGTATGTTCTGAGGAGGACTTAAAAAAAATAATTTTCTTGAATAGAAGAATTTAAAATTCTATTCAATGATATTCACTACAATTTCAAAATAGAGTAATCTGTGGCTTTTTTCAAATCCTCGTGAAAAGAAATCTTCTAAACATCTACCATTAACAGTTTTTATTAATAATAAAACTAATTAATAACTGATATATAAACAATTTTTTATGAATTAGAAGAAAGTGTTTACTGCTGTTCATAGTAATAAAATACAATACTTAGTAAATACTAAAAATTCTTTGATAAAGATGTATTATTGACTAGATCAATTTAAAAATTCACATGCACAATTTTTTTTTCATTAGGATGAAAAATAAAAAAATCTCATGGAAATTGATTATATTTTTGATCTTTAATTATTTACAAGTTATTGAGCTATATATGCTAGTTAGTTTATTTTAATATTTATAATTGTATTTTATAAATGATTAATGATAATCCATTTAAATGTCAAAATATCTATGTTAATGAAAACATTCTTATTTTAGGTATTCGAAATGTTGCAGCAAGCGTTACAAACTCTTCCAGATACTACTGACTTCGATTCAAAGTTAATGATACCCACTGAGCTCTTTGAGCACTCCGGAAAATCTAATAAGGATGTTACTGAAACTGATCCAAGTGTAATTCTTGATGAGATGATGTGTAATATAGTAGATCAGCTATAAGTGAAACTTGTATTTCGTGCATTTACAACTTAATTATATGGAATTCCTATGTAAAGATCTCATTGATGTATTTATTTTGTTAATAAAAACTGTTTATATTCATAACTTAGTTTTCATTTGCAGTATAAGAAACATTTATCTTTTTACAATTAAAATGAACTAGAATGATCTTGTGTTTCTCTCTTTTTTCACCCACATCCTATTTCCAGTTTGTCAATTGAAAGACGATTACTTTCATAAAACGGTATCTTGAATTACTACTCATTATTTTAGTATATTTAGTCCTCAATGTTTGTTGAAACATACTTCTTTAATAGTTAATTATTTCTGCCTTACATTTGAAATAAATGTATGAAATCCAATGCATATTTTATTTTTTCTTCACCATTGCCTTGTCTATGAAAGAAGTTTACATACAATTAGCTTATGTTTTCACCATGTCACTGTATGTGTTTAAAGGTTCCATGAAGCTTCTATAGGTGTTCTTCCTTGGACCTTCTCTGTCAGACATTGTATTATCTATCTTGCCTTGCCTGGTCAAAATTTCTTTTCTGCTAACAATAAACTTGTATATCCCTTAAATGGTAGTGACTAAGGTGTGGCAAGGCCTTATTTCTTACTTTTAATTCAATAGATGAAGACTCTATAATAAATTAATTATTTATTATTCTGCTTCTATCCAGAGGGTCATTAGTAGACAAAAAATTTTATATTACATTAATAACATTTTCAGGCTTAAGGAACTTAAATAGATTTTTAACAGTATTTACTTCATTCTTCAGAATTTTGTGAAAAAAACTCTGAGATTTTACTTTCTTCTGGTTTTATTGTAGAAAGGGCATTGCATTAATACAAGTTCTACTATTAATTTTGGGTTATAACTTCGGCTGGTTGGATAAAAAAGATTTTTTAGAAGATACATTGTACATACATACATTGTACATAAGTGTGAGTGTCATGTGTGACCAGTTCTTGCAAAAGTCAGTACAACTTTTTTATGGTGGTCACTTCTGGATGATGTATCCCATTTCCCGATATCTGGTTTAATTTTTATTAAATTTTATGGTAACCATTTTATGTTCAACTCAGTTCAGTATTCTTCAAAAATATTTTTGGAGATGATGTTGATGGTTTCTCTGTTAGGAGGATCATGAGCGTTATTAGCTTCTTCGTCAGAATGGCATCCTCATAAAAGTTATTTCTTTACCACTCACTTTGTAACATAAGTTCATCTCAGCACTGATTACAGGATTTAGTGAGTCTTTTTTTTTAATAGCCATTAAGGGAGCTTGGTGAATCACTAATAATTATATTATTATTATTATTTATTAACGTCAACTTTTTGAAACTCAGGCTAATTGGGACGGGTTATCTACAGGTTACCACTCTTTTCTAGCCAGGGTGGGACATAGGATGTTATTTAATAAATTTCGTCACTAAATAATTTCCTTTGTCCAGGCAAGAATCGAACTCGCCACTCTAGGATTACAATGTGAGATTAAAGGCAACGCTTTAACACACATGGGTAACCTGGGCCTCTTCTAATAATTATAATTTTGTTACCTGATATAAATAATTTACTTTGCCCTTAGAATATAGAAAATGAAGTTCTTTCCAAAAAAGTATTTTTTTTCCTAATTGAGTTGTTGCTACTATAGATGTTAGTACGCAAATATGATAGCTTTTGAAAATTAATAGTGGAATCGGCATACATATCTACAAGATTTGGAATAATAATAATTCAATAAAACTCTAAAAATGGAGGCTCGGTTTAAAGCAGGAGTTAAGGCTTGTCTTAATACACTTGGTGGACCATGTGTTGCTTCAATTACTCCTATACTAAGAGAAATTGGTTAAGTGACATACTTATGAAGTAAAATCCTTAGCCCCATCCTTGCTAGGAAAGGGTGGTAACCTGCTTGTAGCTTTTCCCAATTATCATAATATATTGCTATGGTAGCAAATAGTGTACTCAATACATAATATTTACTGGGAACATATTTTATTAACAAAATTTACTAATGAATTTTAATAACGTATTCTATCTCTGTTAACAGAAATCCAAAAGCAATGCAACCCACCTTTATTTGAAAAAAGTTACAAAAGCATTGAAAGGAAGGTATAGCTGTGAAGTGTCAGCAGATGCACCTTCATTTCGGACTGCTTTCTTCACTGGTGATATGAACATTGTTGGTAAGTTTGAAAGTTTATTACATTATTAAAAAGTTATTTCAGATAAACTTAAGGGTCTAGAATAAATATTTCCACTCAAGGGAAACTAACTATCAGTTGAAGTGTGGATGTATTCCTTGGTTCACACTTCAATAGTTACCAAAATATGGTCATTTTGTATCACTAAATTAAAATACACTCACAAAACGTGCACACACTCCATATATACACAACTGCATAAAAAAGAAAACAGGAATCCATCCACATCTTTGCAATGACTTTATCTGAAAAGGCTTGTCATAATACTGATAAAATTTATGTGTAAATTAGCTATAAAAAATTATTAAACCAGATTATAATTCAACTCTTCCAGGAGTATTTGAGTTATCTACTTATATATTGCTCTAGCTTGTTTTATTTCTAATATGGAGCATTTTTCGTGTTATTTGGTTCTTTTAGGGTATATGCCTTTAAATGTAAGAACTACTATACAGTTAATGCTATTGATATTTAATGTTTCCCTTTTAATTTTTTTTTTATTAATTTATGTTTATTATGTTAGAACCTAAATGAAAGGTTTTCACAACAAGCAAAATCACAGATCGCAGTTTATTTTTGAGGTATCTCTTTACGTTTTAATAGTTGTCTACTATTTTTAAATAGTTCCTTTTACTACATTGTACAGTCAGAAACTATGAAGACAATGGAAAAAATGCCTGTATTCAATGACTTTTTGTGAACTATACTTTTGTCATTTAGCCATTCACTATAACTTACCCTTATTTCAGTGATCCCTACAGCTCTTCCTGAAGTGCAGCTAACAAAAACGAAGTACAGAGTAGGAGAGACTCTGAAGGCTGAATGTGTGTCCAAGGATTCTCGGCCTGGAGCCAACCTTACATGGAGCTTGAATAGCCAGACGGTATTTTTATTTCATTTTAGATATCAAACTACTTTAACATTGTTTTTTTTTTCATGGTTAGATTGCAAACATTGCAATTTCATTTTCTATTTCTCTTCTCATTTATTCACTATATTTTTTATAAATTAAAACTTCCTGTCAGGTTCCAGCCTTGATAAACTTATGGGATAAACTTAACCTATTGTTCACAATAGAGAACTCATCATATAGGATTTCATACTTATTTTACATCCCAAATGTTAATATATACTGCAAAAACATCACTATCTATATAAATAAAACTTTTTAATTATATAGATAAAATTTTTTATCTATTTTCTACAAAATTACTCCTCCTCCCTCCTTTATATAGAGTTATGAAAGTTTTGCAGCTCTTTTTAAGGGAACCTCTGAAACATTTAATGCAAAGAGATAATTTTTAAGGCTGATTTGAATTGAAAATTTGATTTTCACTGTTTTTTACCAGGATTTTTTTTATAAGTAGCTTTCTTGGTAATAGTTAAAAAAGAACTTTTTGCTTAAAAGTACATGTTGCTTGGTAGAAGTAATTTTATTGTACAAATGAAAAAAAAATTATAGACAATAAAATAATAATAGTTGTAAATAATAAAATAAAATAGAGGAAAATTTACTCTTAAAAAAATTATTGATTTGGGGGAAAAATGTTTTGATTATCATCAATTAATTAAGGTAAATTTTCAAATTGCCTTCCTTCTTCATTGTTGCAACAAATCATCATCTATACCGTTTTTGTGTAGTGACATCTTTAGCTTGTAAAAAAGAGTTCAACAATTGTGTAATTTTTGTAATCATATTTTCTCTGATTTTAGATCTATCTGAGTACATCATCATTTTACCCTTCCCCGGAAATAATTGTGTAAGATGGTGAGGTCAGGAGATGACACATCCTTGTGTGGTGTTGGTCATTCTACAAACATCCTACATATAATAAATGCTTCATGGAATGTTTCCCTGACTAACCTTGAAGATCCTGGTAGAGGATGTGTTACTGCAACCACTGCTCCTTTGTGCAACCAAAATATCTAGAACTATTGGAAAATAGTTTCTTAAAAATAACTAAAACTAGTGTCGGTAAGAGCCTCTTGGAAAAAAAAAAGTGAGGCCCAACAAATTCTGCACCCCACTTTGACATTCCATCTGTGCTATTGGTCTGCTTCCTTCATTAAATATGGGTCCTCTGCAGGCAATAATGAACATTTTGGAGGTCCACTGTTCCTGTGTCGCAAA
The DNA here is from genome assembly GCA_019009955.1 of Riptortus pedestris. Classification (NCBI taxonomy): domain Eukaryota; kingdom Metazoa; phylum Arthropoda; class Insecta; order Hemiptera; family Alydidae; genus Riptortus; species Riptortus pedestris. The sequence continues at coordinate 108,235,834 of CM032228.1, read as the reverse complement.
ATTTCACACTATAGTTGGGTTATCTACCACGGATGGAAAAAATATTGTATTAATTTCAGAGGAGGGGGGGCTTAGAATTCTCCCATCTGATCCTTCTGAAGAAAGTTGACACTAGTGCTCTCTCTTCCAATCTATGAAATTCTTACTGCAAAGGATGATTGTCCTCAGGGAACCTCCATGGGTAACAGGCAGCCTTCAGTGCTCCTGTTGCTCTTAGACTCTCCTTTTATTTGGAGCATATCCACTAAGGGATCCAATTTTCCATTGAAGCAATTGTCAAAGAGGAAACTGACATATGCTATTCATATTGACTGAATGCAATGATAGGAAATAACTTAGGAGAAAATTTTCCTTTAGGGATTAGAAAGCAGGTAACATCTCTGTTTAGTTTAATCTTTCTAATTCTCTTTTAAATTACCTCCTCATCCATAAAATATAAGACAACCCTATAGTACAGCAACTAATTTAATTATTCCATGTGTTTTGTCAACAATGATGAGGCAAAAAGGTTTTAAAATAAGCAAATTTCTTTTATTTGTATTTTCCATGTGTACATTTTTCACTTTTTTATTTTATGCATTACTATTATTATTTATTTTTTATATTTATTATGAAAACATATACTTTCATCGTTTTTACAATAAGATTACTTCTATTCAAGTTACTGATACTTTTGAGTAGTAAGTTGTTGTAGGTATCAAAAAGTTTTATATATATATTTTGTTGACAGTTGGATTCTGAATATGTAAAGAAGTACACTGTAATTAGAAACCCCAAAACTGACCTTGAAACATCCATTTCTCTACTTTCATTAGAAGTTCAAAGGGAACATTTTTCATCTACTGGAAGACTGAAGGTATGTTTCGTTGCTATTATTATTATTGCTACAAGATATTTAATAATATGAAAAATACACTTATGAGTGGCTCAACCCACCTGTCATTCAGGTGTTCAGGGAGTGACTGTGGCTGTTCACTATTTTATTGTCCAGGAGCTCCTATACTACCTTAATTTCAGCAGGTTTCCAATAGGATATAAATGTATATATTTGTGTGTGTTTGCACAGGCATTTACATATGTATGCAAACTGTTGATACATCTTTTGCAAGACAAAAATTCCTTCAAAGGTGAGGGTAAGTGAGTACCCAAAACTGAATTTCTTTGAATTTAAATATGTTTGCCCATTCATTCGATAGCAAGTGCATGTTTTAGTATGTTGTCGAACTTCACAATTAAAGTTCATCATCTCAGAATATGCTTTTGAAGATTGGAGGCTTATAAGGGTACTGAAATTCAAATTATCTGAAACATGCCAACAGTTTGTTGGGCTTAAAAACTTTTCTCTGTATTATTTTTTTATACATAATTATGGTTAAGAAGTTCAAAGTAAAGTTTACCTGGCCTTATTTGACCTTGCATACTCCCCTACTTATCTCTCACCAATCATTCTTCTATAAATGAAATAAAGATGAAATGTTTGTGACAGTAAAAATATTATTTATTTTGAACCCTTTCTTCATTAAAAGAATTTGCTAGTTATACAGCGATTGAAGACTGATTTCTTAATTTTAAATTAGGGTAAAATCTTTTAGACTGATGTGCTTTATATGACAGGGGCTTCTTAAGAAATTCTTTAAAAGTGACTCTCCTCTTACCACTCTGTCTCACCTAGCCACACTGGAGCGAGTGATAGGGTAAGCCGGACATTCATTAATATCTCCGTTTCTACTGGTCCTAGAATATTGATTCTGGTGTCATTTTAAAGCACATCGAATACTCTATTGAACTACCTCATCAGCAATTTTTTAAGCAATTTTGCCAGATGCGATATAACGGTAGGATGAATTTTAAATGTGTACATACAGATTATGTATCGCTTACTAAGTAGAGAATTGTGACTTGTAGACACATAATATCAACATATGTTTTATATATTTTTATTTTTTTAATAAATTGAAGTTCACAAGCGCAATACTAAAATTGTAAACAAAAATATATCTAGAATAAAAATTAAAAAAAAAAAAAAAAAATCTATGTATTTAATTTAATAATGAGAATTTGTAAGGTGGAATCTAATATTTCTAAAATTTCAAATGTTTTTTATTTTTTAATTAGCGATTGCTATCGTTATTAAGTGTTGGCTTTAAATGTGATATTAAAGGGTCTGAATTAATTAACAAATTATTCAGGATATCTATTGGTAGCCGTCCTTGAAAATTTTCTTGAAAAAGATTCTCTCTCTGTATGTGCGGAAGTATTTATGGTTAGCCTTCTGAGCATCTTCTGACAGCATACCAATTGGTACAATAGCGTGTTTGACTATTTCCGGGCCATGTATTAACAGTTTGTGAACTGTTGCTGGCATGTAATACCATCCATACAAATCCACAAATATCTCAGGTGTTTCTGAAGTATACTTTTCAGTATTGATCAAAACGTTGGACGATATTGCTTGCAAAATAATAGAAAACCGTTTAATTAAATTTACATCTATTCCTGTGATTAATCAATAATGCTAACTTTAAACGGAGTTCACTTTATGACACCTTGGACCTTTTTAAAAAGACAGTAAAAATATTTAGACAAGAAAAACACGTATTTAACTATTTCTTCGAACGTGAATGGTGGCGTCAATTGCGTAGAGGAGGAGGCGTTTTACACCGTACGTTGTTGGTAAAGGTCCGCGGGAGGTATAATACGTCTTCCGTAAAGTGTTAACACTAAAAGTAAAATATTTAATGAATAGGCAAGTTTAGGCAAGATCTGACCACGTTGTAAATAAGACAATATACTCCTAAAAGCATGCCAAGTGGTGTTTTTTCAAGCAAATACAAGCGATTTGCGAATTCAATTAAATAAAATTATTTTCAGCACGATGTAAAAAAAAAAAAAAATTAGAGGAATTTTAAAAACCTTTTGTGCCAGTTTTTGATTTTTTATAATACCCTTAATGTGTACTGGAAGCAACAATAATTTATAAAATGAAATAAGAGTTCACGACGAATTTAATAAGCCAAGGCTTTTTTTAACATAGCAATTATAACCACGCATTATGTAAAAACCATTGCAATAATATGGCTAAAAATCAATCTGCTCAATTGAAAAGGGTTTATTATATGGTACTAACAATACAATCAAAAGCCCAAATTAAAACATTTATTTTTTCTCCCAATGTCCAACATTACTGAAGGATCGCTCCAGTGTGCTAGCCAAGATGCAAGTATTATTTAAACTTTTTCATAATTTTCTTTTAAAGATTGATACAACTGTAACTTCAAAATCTGAAATAATAATGAAAATCTCTGTTGATTTAAAATGAAATGAGAAAGCAATATCAAAAACATTTGAGAATTCATTATATGTCTTCACTATGAGGACCGAATGATAAGATGCCTATCAAGTTGGGTGTTGCTCCAAAATGAAGACTTCTTTTCCAGAACTATAAAGTAGAGTTGAGAAGGAGTTAAAATGATAAAAGAATATGGCCCACAACACTGGGCCATAATTATAATTCTCCCACAGAATATGTTTTACAACATGAAAATTGCCGCTTCCATTTTACCGTTGAGTACAAATTAGTTCCTTTGTGTAGTTAGCCTTTTATGTACAATCCAGAAAAGGGCTTATTGCATGTTGAGATAGATAGGGGAGAAATGAATCTTATCATACCATTTCACTAAGATAACAATAGTTTCATATGGTACACTTTTAGGTTCTGTTGTTCTGAGAACTGCCAAAAAATTATGTGATGTTGAAATAAAACTGTTAGTGCAGAGACAGGCAAAATGCTGAATTGAATTATACCATTTGAGCTGAATTCTGAAACATAAAAAAATCTTTATATTCATAATAGCTAGAAATATATTTGGCATTTCCAAATCATACTAAGCATTAAATTGTAACTTGCAATGATGGGTTTCTTGGTCGTCATATAAGAACGTTGGGCCATGAAGAAGTGGGAATGAGGGAATAAATAACATTTCTAAAAATAAGAGTTTTATTTATTAATTTAGTACATTAGTCATGATCTAAACGGACTTATTTTTTCGAATGGATTCTTTCAGAAGCTGCTCTTTTCATAATACTATACCCTTTGAAATCAAAAATGACTTTCTAGGCCTCCCTTTTTCCCTATGCTCAATAAGCCTTACCTTCAAATATATTTGTGGTGTAATTGAGCACCTGAAACCATTGTTTTGATATGCCCATGTTTCACCCACCTTTTTTCCATTGTCTTGATTAGACTTTTGGTTTACCTACTTTGGAATTTCCACATTGGATTATTTTTTTTTTGTGAAGCTCTATCTGTTGATTCTGTGTCCAATTAACATTTCTCTTGCTTTTAATCGGTTATATCCCCTTTTGTGAAGAGTGCAACCCATAAAGCAGTAAACTCCAAATAAAAGACTTCACAAATATTTTTTTGTTGTCTATACTTATACGCTTGTTAGCTAAAATATTAATTTTGCTTTGAAATACTATTCTTCCATCAACTTCAGCACTACCATCATTGTTTTCAGTGAGGATACTTCTTAGGTAACAAATCCTAATTTTTCCAAGTATAATTTCTCAAATTTCAATGTTTATATTTTGTTGTTTCTTCTGTGCTGCCAAAACTTTTGTTTTATATGCATTTATGTTGAGTTTAAACTTATCTCGGGCATCCTTTAGGATTTGCAGCATTCTATTCATTCCACTAGCACAGTCACCTGATCTGAATGTCAATCTGATGTAATGAACGAATTTACCATTAATCTGTATACCTTTGATTCCTTCTTTCATTTTCATTATTGCCTCTTCAATTAACATATTGAGCAGATAAGGTGACAGAGGGCTTCCTTTTTTTACACCTTTCTTTACTCTAGCTTCAGTTTATTAATAATGATTAATCATTATTACTCTGGGACTTACTCCATTATCATTATTTAATTTCTTGCATTATCAAGTATAAAAAGGTCTTATCTGACATAATCATCACTACTTTATATTAAAACCAATTACAATCAGTGCTTTTTTTTTTTAAAGCCAAGTTAAATTGCTACCTGAGATTATTTTGTTCTAGCAAATATTATTTACCATTTTTCTTGAATTTGATTATCTTTAATTTTACTATTATAGTAAAAGTAGTTAACAGGTTTATTTTTTTCAGGTTCGTTGTACTGCAAGTATACTTAACGTCTACTGGCAGACAACAGAGAGAAGTGCTGAAGAAGATCGGCCAAAGGTCTTAGATGCTGCTCAAGTAAGAAAACCAACAGAACTAATATGTAAGTATACTGCCTTATTACAATTTCTTACAAGTAGAAAGACAACACCTTGTCTTACTTTTAAAACAGGCACTTATGAATTAATGGTTAGGAGTTTTATAAGTAAGTATGGTGTCTTGGAATTAAATTAAGTATAACTCACAGACTACAAAGTTAATTTATTTTGCCTAGAATGTTTTTGTGGTTATGGCCCTACCATCACTATCAGCATATATAAACAGTACTTGTTATTAAAAGATATATTGGCGTAAACAAATAATAATTTATAAATACTTATAAATTGAATACTTGATGATTTTCAAAACCAATCCCCACACTTTAGTTTTTACCAGCAAATAGATTTTTTTTTGGATACATCAATAATGTTCTACTGCACTCCAGCTATCTCTTCAGTGGTCTTTTTGCCAAAGACTGAAACCCCAAATTTTGGTAGCTATTAGACTGTCTTTCTCAGGCTGCTCATTGACACTACTGTTGGTCTGGTTAGGGCGTAGTCCTTGAACTACTAGGGCGTATTGAAAAGTAAGGTCTCCTTTTTTTTTTTCATAGAAAATTTAATTTATTTACAACTTTGGTTACATCGTTGGAAGGGTTGAATATTTACCTATTTTTCTACATAGTCGCCTTGACGATCAATAACTTTTTGCATTCTGTTTACCAGCTTTTTAATGCCGGTGCCGTACCACTCTCCCGCCGCGTCACGAAGCCAACTGATGACTGCTTTTCAAGACGGAGAAGTCAGCGGGAAAGGTTATGGCCACCGTTTTCTGGGACCGGAACGGGGTTCTGTTGGTTGATTTCATGCCAAAAGGAACAACAATCAACTCAGAAAGCTACTGCGAGACTCTCAAGAAACTTCGGCGAGCCATTCAAAACAAAAGAAGGGGTAGGCTCACCAAAGGAGTGTGTTTGCTTCATGACAATGCGCGTCCACATGTGTCACATCAAACGATCACCCTACTCAATGGATTCGGCTGGGATATCATCGACCACCCTCCTTACAGCCCGGACCTTGCCCCCAGCGACTACAACTTGTTTCCCGCTCTCAAGAAACACCTTGGGGGACAGAAATTCAAGTCTGATGAGGAAGTTCAAGAAGCAGTCGTCAGTTGGCTTCATGACGCGGCGGGAGAGTGGTACGGCACCGGCATTAAAAAACTGGTAAACAGAATGCAAAAAGTTATTGATCGTCAAGGCGACTATGTAGAAAAATAGGTAAATATTCAACCCTTCCAACGATGTAACCAAAGTTGTAAATAAATTAAATTTTCTATGAAAAAAAAAATAGGAGACCTTACTTTTCAATACGCCCTCGTAATTTGTGTGTCGTCTATTTTAGTCATTTTTGAGCAATCCCATGCTGTTCAGCTAGAAGGTGATGTGAATCATCCAAGGCAAAAGAATGAGAGGTGTGTGTGTGTGACTAGATGGTTACAAGTTATAATGCATAGCAAAGAATGGGAGAACAAAAGGATGTCTCTCCAGCTCTAATTGGTTAGTGTGGACTGGGCTCTTCCTTCCCAATGGAGATTGGGCTAGTCAGGCAGGCTCTTTAAATATATCCCTTTCCTTGTTTATTCAAATTGTGCTCTGAATCCTCCAATTCTAACTTAATCTTCATTCACTCTAACAAATCCATTTTTCGACCCTTATTCACATGAAGAATTTACACATCCCAAGAGCTCTTGTCATGAATTGCCTGAATTTAACATTTTTGCACGTTACTATAATTTCTTACCAAGTTTGGAGCTATGAATGCTCTGGCCTATGCATGTCAACTTGCATGAATGAAGCACAGGAGATTTGGTACACACCCAACTCGCCTAGTGGCTGTAAAACGTCTTTTGTATTTGGGAGATTACTCTTTAAAGACCTTTTGCTTCTAAATACTGCTTTTAATCTGATCGTTGTCTCCATATTTCCTATTTTAACCATCAGTGGCTTAATAAAAGAAGTTCTAACAAGAGAATTAGTCTTTGTATGACTATGTTGTTGTTACTCCAAAGTTCTTCTTTTAAGGCCTTCTTTTTTGACCCTCTTCCCCAGAATTGAGTCCACCATATTCTCCTGATATCTGTTTTCCGTACATGTTTCATTTAGGTCAATTCATTGTTAAAATCAATTTCTTTCAAAGGTAAATTGATCAGCCGGTTGACCATGTATGTAAAGCCCTTGACTTAATATTTTGTATGATGGTTGGAATCATTGGGAATCTTGTTGGTGGAGGTAGCATTGTGAAAGACCCTGAACACATGATTGGTACCCTATCTCTTTGTATTTTGAAATCCAGTTATCTTAGAACAACTTCATTTTCAATTTATAATTTAAATTTTATTGGCTTATGGCAAGTGTTCACATAATTATAACCAACAAGCTCCTCCATAGTACCAAAAAAAACTGATAAAAATATTATCGACATATCTACAGTAAAAATTAATATGCTGAACAAATGGATTATGTGCTCACATAAATAATATGACTTACTTCCAAACAGTCCATAAAGATGCTGACAACCAATGGACTAAAGGCTGACCCTATAACTTGGCCAGTTTTTAAGCAGAAATAGTTATTTTTATATGTAAAATAGCCCTGTTCTAAGGAAACTTCAAGTAGCTAATAAACTCTGTATCTATTATCAGATTGATTACCTTTTTTTAATTAAAAAAAGGAATTTAAAAAGTATAATAACTGATTGTGTTGGAATTCTAGGGAACATAGTGACCACGTCCAAAGAAGCTAGATAATTGTTGTCTTTAAGATATTTATTTGGATTGCTAATTTTTGTCATCAAGAATTGTTATTATTATTTATTAATGTGCACTTTTGACTTAATGTGAGATTAAGGACAATGCTTTAACTCACATGGCTAACCTGAACCCCCATCAAAAATTAGCATTATATTATTATAATTATTTATTAACACCCACTTTTTGCAACTAAGGCTAATTGGGGTGGCTCATCTACAGATTACCACCCCTTTGTAGCCAGGGCGAGATTTAGGATGTTATTTAATGAATTCCGTCTCTAAATAATTTCCTTTGCCTAGGCGAGAATCGAACTTGCCAGGTCTAGGTTTACCATGTGATTAGCATTATAAATACATATAGAGCTTGTCAAGCTTCATCTGGGATCTCGTCATTTCACATAAGAAGATGGAATTAGTTACTTTAATTGACACTAGTGACCTAAAGTTATGTTATCATAAATTATTGGTACAGTATAGCTGATAAGCCATCCTTTTTGTTCTCCTTCTGTTTGATATGAATTTTATCTTCTAACAACCTAGTCATTCACACACGCCCTCACAAACATGTATAATTGATAATTAATCGTAACATGTGTTTTTATTTATAACTATATTATTATTTATTAATTTTTGCAACTAAGGCTAATTGGGGTGGGTTATCTGCAGGTCACCACCCTTTTCTAGCCAGGGTGGGACTTAGGATGTTATTTAATGAATTCCGAAGTCCCTCTAAATAACTATAGGGTTCCCATTAGTGTTTATTTAACCCTCCTAGTACCATGGGGTCCTCCGAGGACCCCAGCTCTCTGAATTTTCACGAAAACTTTATGAAAAACTTGACCAATCGAATTGTTACTTTGTGACTTTTCCTTTGAAACGGTTTTGTATCAGATCGTATAAACAGTTTTTATAGATTCTACTAGATAAACCATTAATAATTTATTTATTTCTAAAAAAACTTGGTTTGGGGTCCTTGCGAGACCCCATGGTACTACACGTATAACTTTTTTAAAACATACCTATTACAATTTTATTGATTGTATGAAATTTATTTATTATTCACATGCGATGAGACACCGGCTGGAACTTGAATTATGTTGGATGATCTTTGTCGTCTTCGAACAAATAGACTTTTCAGCCAAAATGTTCCGTCCTTTGAAGTAAACCTACTGTTGAATTCACCATCAATTTCTTCTTCATCTTCGTCTTCTATAACATGTTCATCAACTTCAATTTCTTCATCTTCTTCGCTCTCGATTTCAACAACGTCATCAGCTTTGGAGCACTCTTCACTTTCTTCCAAATTATCAAGCTGTTCGTCATAATAATTCACTAATTCCAGGATTCGTTTTGTTCCTGAGGAAACAATCCAGTCCATTTTCGACAGAGGTTTCAAGTGAACTGAAACATTTGCACAACGGAAAAACAAACGACTTTAGTTCTTATTAAAAGTTTTAAGTCACCAAACTCGAGGGAAGAGAATAAAAAACAAGGTATTCCTTCCTATTTTTACTCTCTTTTCTAGTATTTTGATGAAAAATGGGAAGCTAATTGATTCTTAGAATGGCAACTATGCTAACAGAATATGTAATATAATGACTCCAATGAGTCAAATCAGTGAACCAAGACAATAAACAAAAGATTTTGTTTCTTAATCAATAAATTTTTTACAATCAATAAATTCTTTTAATAAATAAATTTCATACAATCAATAAAATTGTAATAGGTATGTATTAATTGTAGTCATTTTTCATATTCCTAACTAATAAATCCAAATAAAGTATGTTTTATATGAAAAACATTGTAAAAAAGAGTGGGGTCCCGCAAGGATGTAAAAGTAAACTTCAAGTTCCTTAATGGCTGAAACTAGACCAGTGGAAAAATTATACATCGTCATCCGAATATGTAATCTGGGGGATTATATAATATCATCTGTTAATATATGGCACTTTGAGATGTTGTATAAAACCTATCTAATTGGAAATTTAATTTCCCCTAAATATAAATTTTTTTCTATCTTGAATATTAGCTGAGATATTTGCATTTTTTAATTTTCAGTCTTCAGTAAACCCCCACTCCTACTTGTCATATTAACAATAAGCTGATATATCATGAATCACTTGATTCAAAGCTCAAATCCAAAATTTTCATTAAACTTTTACTGTGTGTGATATATGCTAATATGTTTGGTGTGGTCATCATTTAGACTTGTATGTTCTAAACTATATTATTTTTATTTGATCATTGCCTCACTCAATATTTAACCATTTAATGGTAAACTTTGGGTTTTTATTATGTAATGGCTGATGTAAAATGTGGGAAATCTTTGCTTATCAGCACTGTGACAGACTTTTAAAAAATATTTGTAGATATAAACTATCATAATTTGTTTTAGTATGTGACTTTTATGCAACTGGAGCCGTTTAGAGTAAATTTCAGTTTAGTTTTTAGAGTTTAAGTTGCTCAGATAAATTAACATATTTGATTGTCTTTATTACACTGATGATGGGGCATAGGCACTTAAAGTACTGTGCCAAAGTAAAACTCAACTGGAGGTACTGGCCTATATTTTAACCCTGATCATCGTAAGGAAGGAGAATTGTTTATATGTTTGGGTTTTTGCTACTGATTTTCATTAACTGGAATCTCTGTCAAAACTATGCATTACTATGAAAAATTGCTTACTATATCATGTTAGTTATTCATATTCTTGTGGGGCAATATACGAGTACGTTTGAACAAATTCAATTTTCTAGTTATAGGACTTACTTTTTGAATGTTTGGAAGAGATTTTTCTTATAGAGTGGCAAAATTTTATTGCATCCCAGCCAATAACATAAACCTTTTTCCAAATATGAAAAAAAACAAACAAGTATTTAGTAAATTAAAAAAAAAAAAAACCTACATAATACTTATGCATAACATGTATGTTAATGAAAGGGAGGAAATTAAGATATGAAGGAGCAAACCTCACCAGCCAGAGTTTGAATAGACTTGCTGTTTCATCTCTCCTCCATATGAACCAAAGAAGTCAGGCAGTAATAATTTTTCTGACCATATGTATTGAACCTTGTTTAGGTTTTTCTTTTATTTAACCTTGCCTTAATTTATTCTTAATCCATTTCAAAGTTATGTCTCGGTCACTAGTATGTGTTAACTAACTCTGCCCAAGGGTCCTTTACATGCTGTTAAGTCTCTCACTTCTAGTTTTCTGCCAGTTTGTCTGATATAAGAAGATGAATACATCATAAATGACATACAATAATCTCTCATCTAAGTAATTCCACTTTATCTTTAGCTACACTAGAATAAAAGTATGGTCAAATGAAATAGAAATATGTGAAAATAAAAAGTTATCTGCCAGATTTTGTTGACAGTTTTAGGATACATTACAGGGAAACTATAAAAACCAGTCATGCAGGGGTTATATAAACTAAACAGATTTTCTACATAATAATGAACACAACATATGTATAACATATTATAATGAAAGACTGGTAACAATTGCATGAGTAGGAGTGGGCGTTTATGAAGGCTAACAAAATACAAACACTAATACCTTAGTTGATAATTGAGTTGCTGCAAAATTTATAGAACAAAGATTGTAGAAAATACCTTGATGGATAAAATATGTTATATATCATTTTTCAGACAAAAGCATAACAAAGATATTTGGTACTTTAGATTTCACTCTTTCTCTAACCCAAATTCCTCCTGGTCTGAGTTTGGCCATTGATGAACTTGGTTTACAGTTTTACCATGAAATATTTAAATAAGAAATTAGGTTTTAAAAAAATAACAATTGTGGCCCCTAGATCACCACATAATATGAATCTTTATACATGGGATAAAAGTCCGTTCTCTATTTCTTCTTTAGTGAGTCTTTTACATAAATAATACTTTAAATTGTACTGTAATATACAGAATAGCATTTGTAGTAAATAACCCGGCTGTTTTGAAATACTTTTTTTTAGAGGTATTTGCAATTTCATATTCTCTCCTCTTTACCTCAAATCCTCCATGTCTGATTTTGGAATGAAAATACTTTATTTTCACTTCTTGATACAGTGTTTTATGAAATGTTTAAATACTGATTTTGTCAATATTGAATTAAAATTGGGGGCTAGTAAGTTAACAGACTCATACACACATGCATACCCAACACACCCATTTCAACAATTTTTGGCTATGGTGTCTGACAACTAGGCCAAATTTAACGAAACTTGTTGCAACTATTAACAGTAACCCAGCTTAGACTTCAGGATATACTAATGTCCTCAATAATTACCAGGTGTGGTGGTTGTAAGGGAAGTCTGAGATGAGAAGCCGTAAAATTTTGTTTCCTATTGATTTTTCACCAAATGTGCACAACTAAAGTTTTTTATTTTGATATTTAACTCGTTGTGTGAAATTTTGTAGTACTTTTTTTTTCAGTTGGCTTTCCAGACCTTGCAGATCATTAGCTGCCATTGTGAGTCTCCTCCACCTCTGCCTATCCTGGGCGATGGCTTTCCAGTCCGCTATGTGAAACTCCGTAGTGTTCCTCTTCACTCTGTCAACCCATCTCATCATCAGTCTTCCTCATGGCAGGGTGCCCACCACTGTCGCATTCATTGTCTTGTATAGGGAGCCAGTTGGTTTGCTCTGTGCCACATGTCCCGCCTGTTGTACCCTCTTAGATTTCACATATTATGAAATTGACTCTCGTTTCAGATATAATCTCCTCTATTGTCATCCTTCTCCAAAGTCCTAAGTCACAATACATACCACTTTGGCTCTAGGAACCTTATGCTCAAACCTTTCAACCTTTGTTTTCTATGTCCTTTCAATGCTCAAGTCTCATATATGAGTACAGATTTGATAATTTGAAACCCTTAGTTTCAAGGCTTGTGGATTTCCCTTGATCTTAAGACTTTAGAAACTGAGTAGAAAGCATGGTTGACACTATTTATTCTTTGATCAATTTAAAAAAACTGGTTGTTGATGGAGGCTACTGTTTCTCTGAGGTATTTGAAGCTTTCTACTTTTGGGAAGGATAGGACCACAAGGATCTGCAGGAAGCTGCTTTCGAGATGGAGATTATAGCTCACTAACATGTACGTCTTATCTTGGTTTGCTTGCAAGCCTAACTCTTTTGCCAGTGATATCAATGAACTGGTAAGAGACAGCATATCCATTTTTCATCCAAAATGCATATAATAAAAATTTCTTACTTTGTTATTTAGAGTAACTTTGCTCTAAAAAAAGCAAGTAATTTACTGGGAATTAGTGATATTGTCAGCAATTCATTAAAATGTTTGAATTTATTAAAATTTTCCCTTTCAATTCCATATTATTTTTTTAAGTAGTAAGTAGATTGATGAGAAAAGTATTGTTACGTTTATTACAAGAACAGTAATAAACATTAAAGTTCTTTAATGAATGCAGTTATTAAAGTTCTTTTGGATTGCAAAATTAAACACACAAGCTTTAGAGTTTTTATAACTGCACAATTTATTACCAATGCACTACATACTTGGTTAACTATTCTTAACTTCTACTCTCAGTATACACTGATAGCTTCAATGTTCTTCTTATTGCACACTCCAATAACTCACTCACAATCACTGAAGTTCACAAAAACACGGCACTGCACTGTTATTTACATAAAAACGGCACAATACAGTTATTCACATAAATCACTTTACCGCGCTGCAACTAAAAGGCACTGTTCACTAAAGCTGTACTGTTGAACACTTGAAGAGAGCTGAGAACAATCTAACTAACTCGGGACGGGCTGGGTCCCTTTTATAGCTTGACAGCAAACATCAAAGATGAATGCTGAGACTCGTCTAGATACCAGATGGGTATTGCCAAGAATGGGCTGGATCATAGGTCAGCTCCTTTCATCTACTTCATACTTCTTAAAATATGTGATAACCCTGCTTAATTTTACATGTACGCAGTTTTCGCAACAGTATATTGACCCCCCCCCCTCCTCTCCTTAATATCGATTAATCAAAAATATCATTTTTCCCTTAAATTTATTTAATACTTTATTTATTTCACAAAAAATGAAAATATTTGAGCATACATTTTAGCAGATTCGCCTTAAGAGAAATCAGCTGTTGAGGTCGTACTCATGACACGATTTTCGAAAAATTTCTTCAAATGTCCATCGATCCTACCTAGGAGATGACGAAAATGAGGACCGTTCAAAATTGTATATATATATATATATATATATATATATATATATATATATATATATATATATATATATTTGTCTGTTAACGCTCTAGCAGTCGCAATTTTTGTTTCATCGTAACCAAACTCGATATTTAAACGTTTTATGTAAAAAGACAGATCATGTTCATTAATGGCTGAAATCGGACCAGTGGGAGGGGGGATTTTCGAATATTCGAAATATCTCCGTTACTATACGTCTGATCAAAAAATTGTATAGAATCAATCTTATTGCAAATTTACTATAAATATTGTTATATACATTTATTCTCTATCTTGAATATTAACCGAGATATTTGCATTTTTATTAAATGTGGGCAGGTAACGGACGGGAGTGAGATTCCTGCCTAAAGCTAGTTCGGCCGTTTCTGTAACTCTTTGGCACTCGTATGGAGATTTCTCTATTGTATAATTTTACGTGGGAAATCTGCTTAGTTTACGCAGCCACTGCGTGACAGACTTTTTAGTATTGAGAAGATAATGTAAAATGGATTGTGAACATTGGTTAAAGCAGGCAGAATTAGAAACTCAAATTAGAAGTATACTGTTGCTTAACCTGCAAGAGGGGAGGAATGTGAAGACATCCTCATGGGGGACCTGCAACTCTCAACACCTCTCAATTTTGCATCACATTTGGCTATTTAAGATATTTTTTTGTCATTGCTTCTCTCATGATACGAACACTTTGCAATTCTGAGTGTAAATCCATAGAGATGCATAAATTTCTTCCATTTCAATACAGGGAGGATTCGAGGTAAGAAGACATTGTATTGTAATTGCAAAACCCTCTCCACCCCTCCCCCCCCCCTCACAACCCTCATCATTTCAGCCTTATTTTACTGGGAGTATACAAACTTATTTATTATTGTTTCTGCTCTCCCCTCCCCTCCCTCTGACTGCACATTGTTTTGTTCTTACATGTCATTTAATGCTTTTAAGTTTAATAATGCTGGATTTTCCTTCGAAAGGTACTTTGTTTATTTCATTCACTTTGTTTTGAAGGTGTACCCAGTTATTTCTACTATTTATTAACATTATTCTGTTAATACATCACACATATCAGTTCATACTATATACATCTACAAATGCAATGTTTCTTTTTCAGGTATAATATAGAACCCTTTTAATAATGGTTATTAAATGTATGAAAGACCACAACTGCAGTTGGAACAACTTTTGGGATAAGAAACTTTTATTCTTACATAGTTTTTAATAAAAAATACTAGCCATGATTATGATTATTAAGGCCCATAATCTTTTAAAAAACGAATTAGGAAAAAAAAATACCAATATTCAGTCTCTAATGCTATCCCGGATGCCTTAACTAGTGTTTATATAAAAATTTGTTATGTAAAACAATGATATTATTGTTTATCCACCTGTCCAGAAGTTTAGTTCAGTATACTAAATGTACACAACATACATTAATAAACATCTCACTTTCAAGAAATGCTAGAAGTGTATACTACTGTCACTAGGAACAATTCTTTCAGTTTTATTCATAGTTCCTAATAAGAAAAGTTGATTGTTGTTTTGCTATTTTTCAGTTGATACTACTCCAGCACCTTCCCGAAGCAGCAGGTCAGTACTCAGGTGGACTCAATTTGGCAAAACGGAACCAACGATTTTATATCTGCTCATAAGTTTATATTCCTTGCTAGTTGTTTAGTTTAAATGATTACTGAATTAAATGTTTCCTTGTGTTTACCAAAATCTGTACATATTGTATATAACATTTTGATCTTTGGGCATTACTGTGTTATATGATAATGAATAAATTGAAGGTTACCAATATGGGTTATAATCTATAAAATTATTATGGAAAAATAAATGTGTTTATTTTTTTACATAGTGTATAAAAAAATAATTTGTTTCTGAAAATAAAAAAATGAGTATTATATAAACTCAAATATTTTAATTTTATCACATTACTTTTGAAATATCCACTGTTTGTTACTAAATTGTACAATAAAAAGATTTCAAGAGAGAACAGAATATTCTTGTATTGCATTTAATTTGTATCTCATCGAACAGTTAGAATACTGAGTGGGAATGTTTAAAAGATCATTTTCAGTTAATAATGATTATAGTTATAATTGTCACAATTTAGATGTAGAACAGGAAAAAAAAATTAAGACGGTATAACCAAAGAATATATTTAATGTTTGGTAAGAAAATTACTATTAAATGAATTCCTCTTACGTTTTCTAAGATGAATGTTTAATTACTTCCTTGTTACTTAATTCTAGGATTTATGAAGTGTTTGTATATAATGTTCTTGCATTTCTTTGATATTTAAAATCTCAATATGCTAGCAGTTATTAAAGCATTGTACTTTATTTATTAGGTTATATATTTACGAGGATTTCCAGCAGCTCTAAGAGAGATAACAATAAAATGTGGGGTCTATAATCATTCATGCAGAAGTAAAGGAGAGTGGATAAGAAAATGAGATCAGTAGTCAACAAGCTGAGTTTCTGCAAGTGATTGCTATGTTTGCAGATGGACAGAATTTCCTAGATGATGACATATGAATGAAAATTTACTAATGAAAGTATTGATGTTGGACTATCCGTTGAAGAAGCATTGTATTTTCTATGCAAGACATGCATTTGCTATTATTAGTTATTGATTACCCTGTTCTTGAAGGTGGAAATTCAAATGTTCTTGTTTTATTTTACTGTAGACATACTGTGACCATCTTATAGCTGTAAAATGATACTCTTTCTCATACTTATCTGTTGATGGGAGGCCACTCTCTCATATTAAAAAGAAAATCACTTTATTATTTAAAATAACACTTCTCGAATTTATAAATGACAACATTTTATTATAAATTAGTGATAGCCCAGAACTGGGCGATGTCACAGAGTAGCCCCATAAAGCAGACATCCCCGGCCGTCGTTCGCCACCTCTCTGATGAACTCTGCAAGTTAGCTATCCAAGTGGCATCTTTATCTTTTGTTACACCATTTAGCAGAACCCCATGTCCTTTCAACGTTTTGTGTATGAGCCCCGGTTTCAGGATCAATGAAATTATGTTTATGATTTATTTGTAGATGTGAAAATCAGACTTTTTCAATTAGTCCCGTTCAGCAAAAGTTATCAAAATAAAGTTAAAATTTGTCTTATGTAGGATAATACATTTATGAGAAATAGAAAGTCTATGTCTGGAATATGACTTTTGGTTTTCCAGGAAACAATTCTTCTTATCTTGTTTCTCCTGGTGTGGTTGAGTATAATTATAAATTGTCTTTAATTATAAATTCTAGAAGTGTTATTTTAAATAATAAAGTGATATTCTTTTTATTATGATTTAATAATCATCTTTAAATGAGTGGCCTCCTGTTAATCAATAAATACCCTCTTCCCTTTCTCTTCATATTAAGGCAATCTAATTGATTAATATTGCAAAAAATTTCTCAAATTTCTTTTTTTTACTAAAACTTGCATTTTCCAAGCCTTTAGATCCCCTTCCTTTTAAAAATTGTGATATTAAATCCTTTTATTATTCCAATTCTCCTTTTGAATGGCCTGGGCAATATAATGTAAATTATTTGCCTTTTTTATAAACTGAACTATTTATTTTTTCCAAACATTATCTTAGTATTTATTCTTGTCTATTAAGTATTTAACCTACATACATCTAAATTATTTAGATTCCAGCTAATCCATTACATTTTTTCTTCTTCTTTGTTGGTAATGCAATATTTTATACTTTTCCTCTCACAATTCACTTTAGACACTTATTGTTTACTAACTGTTTTTTTTTTAACTTTCCTCCCACCTGTGTTATAGAGTGATGGAGCAAGTATGGGAGAACACACCATAGGAAATAATGTTTTCTTTCAAATTGAGAATTTTTTGAGAAGTAACTAAATGTATATTGTCAAACTGATTACTCAAAGCAATAATGTGGAGAATAGTCAGTCATTAATTGACAAAGTATAGGAAGGGAAAGGCATATAGTATGGAATTGAAGTAGTCAGATTTTAAGAAAAATATAGTTATCCATGTTAAGCAACTTTTAAGACATTTAACTCTCTTCTTTCTTTGTAACTATAAGTTATAAAATGATGGTACAACAGTAGATCTAGACCTAACTAACTTTGACCAAAACTTCGTATTGAGGACTTTAATTTTCACCAAGTGATAAGGAAGTTTATCAAAGAATTCTGAGGGTGTGTTTATTAATTTTAATTTAGATAAAAAATAACTTGTTATACTTCAACTTTGCCCCAAGTATAGATACTAGAATCATAAACAATTTTCTCAGGTCCTCTTCAAATCTAAAATAATAACAGAACATTGTACTTTATAAAAAAATTTCACTGTCCTATTATTTCATCCTCAATAGAATTAACTTTACAACTTATTTCAACCAGTGTAGTATTTTCTTTTCTTCTAAACAAATGGTATACAAAATGTTCATTTTATTGTTACGGAGTGCTTGTAAACTATATTTTTTTCTAGATTTTAAACATGTTTTGAATTAGGTAGTGCACAATATTATAAGTTGTTAATGCTCTGAGAAATATATTCGAATCTTATTCATATATTGTATTTAACAATGTGTTTATGGAAACATAGCTAATTATTGATTTGTATATATAAAATTACTCAATTTATGGAATTACTGTAGCATCATGCTTATTACTTACTTAAGTGTTACTCACAACATAATTAAATTTCTTTAATGGATTAGGACTAGGGATATTTAATCATTGGAAAAGCTGTTTTACAAAAATTTTCTTTTTTATTCAAAATAGAGTACAGAGAATTTGTTTTTAGGATCACTAACTCACTGTGTCAGACCTCTGATTTACATTTGTAGTTCTAGTGTGTTCCTGAAGACTAAATGGAGATATTTTTTCTTATATGCTAAGACTAATGTATTCTCTTGTCAGGGGTGAATTAAAAAAGTGTTCTTTCACATTATTATTTTTAGTTGAACAATTTATTTAATAAAAGTGAAGCAACTTTCCCTACCAAAGTCATAAGTGATAAACCGCCATAGACTGTTGTCTCAAAGTATAATTATTATTTATGGTTTTTACTCTCAGGATATTGGATAATATTAAAGTGTAGGCCATATGTCTACCACTGTAAGTGTTTACTTGTTATTGTTCTTATTTTATAAATGGAGGTTTAAAAATTTGCGAACAATTCTTAGTGTCTAATAAACTGTTTTCTGAGACTCGCATATTAATTCTTCAGGCAAATTTAAATATTTTGTTGATCAATTTTTTTTATTTTTTTTTGGAAATGAACCATGTGTTGATATTATGGTTATATAATTTTTAACAGACCTCACGTTCATCATCACCAAGGTAGAATTGATTGACATTTGATGAAATATTTTGAAAATCATCTTATAAGTGCAACTTCAATAGTTGATTTCTCTTAAGGGAAGTCAGCTTATTCATGTTCTACCTCTTGCACAGTGGTAGGGCTGCTTCTTGTAAAACGTAGACTAACTCTGAGCTGAACACAATTTTTCTTCTTGAACCAGTCTAATGCTAGTTTCCTGAATACAGCTACTCCCTTTGGACATTCTCCTAAAAGATTATTAAAGTCTTCTAAGGCCTCCTTCCGTCCACTCATGCCTCATAGGTCAGTCATCAATTCTGTCCTGGATCATACTCATGTTTTTCTCAAATATGCATCCACCTAGACTCAGATCAAGGTAATTAAATTAGATCTTGTGAGATGTTTACACCACTTTCCTGAAGCATGGCATCTCCATTGGCTAGCTCTGAAATCTGTATACTGGAATTAGTCCCCATAATTCAAAGAAATATGGGGGAGTATTCAAGAAATATTTATAAGCAGCACTAAAGAACCTTGATCTAGGCATTTGTCACCTCATAGGCTATTCATTGCTTAACTTAGCTAGGTTATTTTTTATTTTAGTTTTCAACAATACAAATACAGAGCTGAAATAGTCCTGTTCCTGGTGATCATCCCACCTTAGCTTAGCCCAAGCTCTTTTCAATCTTCCTCTTGACATATATAATCATCTGTTGACCAGCTTGGAGACCCCAACCATTAAAATTGCACTTTTTATTCACAGATAATGTTCTATTTCATTATTTATGACTTCTTTGCTTCTGTCATGTGTTCTGCTCTTTGACGCCCCAATTATATTTTTCTTATGGCGCTTATTTCCCAGGCAAGGAGTGTTTTAAATGTTGAGATTCTTTTCTTCACAGGCCAGCATGGCTGGTTGATTGGTGTTTTAATATCCTGTTACTTTTCTTTCCTGGAATCGCCATTTTAGGGCTTTCTATAGACGCTGTGACCATAATAGCTTTATTGTCAATTTCATATTCTTATGTTCATCTTCACTTTCTTTTCGCTGATAGTTAATTATATTGAAAAATGAAAGATGTGCTCTTCAAAGCAACAGAACACTTAGCTCTCCCATTTTTCCAATTGACCTCGTGTATTTTCTCTTTTCCTAGTTTATTCTAAGGCCTAAGACTTTTACTCTTGATGCAAAGCTTTAACTACAACAGCCAATGACAATGCGTTGTTCTGTAAGTTATCAATATATGAGTACTAGATGATCCTATTGCATGTGATATCCACCTGGATCAGTTATTATACTTATTATGATTAAGACTTCATTACGGGTGAAGCAGAGCTTCATTACATTAAGTATCTTGTAGTACCTCATTCCATTTGACTCGTTTTGACTTTTCAAAAATTATTTTTAGTCCTATGCCTATGAATAAGAGAAGGCTAGTGAGTATCCCCAGTGATAGTAATACCTTTAAGCTGTTAGCTCTGGCTAAAGCTTTTTCATCTTAAATCAATGATGATTTTATGCAGATCAACTTCATATTCAGGAGCGCCTAGTATCTTGTAGTACCTAATTTTAATAACTAATGGTGACATGTGGCCAAACATGCTAGGTCAAAACCATTTAATACTTCTTGAATTCTTTTACTTACATCTTCTCATTGACTAAGATTTTTTTCTTCTGGATTGTTCATATGAGTTATTAATTTTAAAAATTATTTTTTTTAGTCATATATTTAAAACCAAATTTTGCAGGTTTGGTAATTCATTATTATTATGTATAAGTAGAATGTAGTGTACATCAGCAGCTATGTTTCCAAAAAACATCTAATATATTCAACTGTTTTCATTAATGCTGAAACCAGTTTATATTTATGTTAATTATTTTTATAAATTATTATCAAGTAAAAAATACCTATTTAATTTAATACTGTAATTCAAAAAATGATTTTGTTTTAAGTACCAAATGCTTCTTGATGTGGAATTCTTATGTTATTCATAGAAAATTAACTTTCTGTTATCAGTTATAGACTTAATACATAATTTAATTATTTTTTTCTCTAATTTACTATGAAAATGATTTATTTTAATGCACAAACTAAAATTGTATATACAAAATGTAAATATAAAAAAAAAAAATGTTTTACTATTATTAATGGAAGTATATTTTTATTGATGGTGATTGTTTTCTCTGTATGTGCCAAATATTTTTTCCAAAGAAATAATTGTAAATTTAAAAAATAAATTGAGAAAAGTATTTGATATTTATATATCTGCTTATGTATATAAAACCAAACCATTGGGACAATAAACTCTAGCTGTAACACAAGAGCTTTGAAATGCTGACTTGGATTTATTTTACATTGTTTCCTAGTTTTCTCAGTTTATAAGTACGATCGCAATCACTATTACTATAGGGACATCAGCAGATGAAGTAGGGGGTAAGTCAATTTACTCAGTTGGCTTCTTATTATACAATGCCTCATCTGGAAACTGTACTCATTGAATACATTCTTCTAACACAGTTTGCTAGTGTCTTCCATGAGTCAAGCTGGAGCAAATTAGTCAAGAAATCCTTGTCGAGTATATGACAGACTGCTTTGATGAGGTGAATACATGTACAGTGCTAGTTAAACCAAAACTAAATAAATATGAACACTTGCAATCGCATAAAACAATAAATTTGTGTTTAACATTAAATTCTCTTAATGCTAGAGTGTTAACAGACAAATACATATTATAGATTTGGATGGGCTTCATTTTCATCTCTGCATAGGATCATTGGACAATTGAAGACATTTTTTGAAGATGTGTCGCAAGGACTACCACATTAACAGATTTCTCTTAAGGAAAATCTACTAAAACTAAATGATATCTGATGCATTCAGATCCAGCCCAGTAATAAACTTGTGTGCTGATATTGGTGAAGCACCTTTAAATTACAGTGAGATTGGTTATCCAAAGCAAATATTTTACCTCACAAATTAGCCATCCTGCCAGAAATATATTACTAAATAATAATGATTACACTAATCCTATTAAGAAAACAATAAGGAATTATGGGATGACCAATATAGAAATTGTTCTTGATAAAAACTATCAATTGTAGCCTTGGATCTTATTTCCATCAAATATAAATTGGGAATTGAAAACACATAAGAAAAGTATAACCTGCCAATTTATTTTTACAAATGAATTTAGTAAAATAATCGAGTGAATCGTCCCCAGATTTCCATTTGTTCATAGATGGATCAAAAGGTTGGTTCAACCGTATGTACCACGGATCTCTGAGATGTACTCCCTTCCCTCAGTAAGTAGTGTGTTTACTGCAGAACTTACAGCAGTAAAAGTAGCTTTTAATTTATTATTAATTGAACAAAAGAATGTTTTAATGTGTTCTGACTCTTCCAGCAGCCCAAAGTCACTTGAAAAGATGTACAACAAAGATCCCATCTATAAAAAAATGTAACAGGTTTTACAAGAACTACACAGGAAATATGGTCATGTAGACTTTTTATGGATTCCAAGACATGGCAGCATAGACGGAAATATAAAAGCTGATGCTTTAGCCGCAAAAGCTATAGCAGAGGGCACATTAATGTCAGAAGTTTCAATTGCTGACACCATCAATCATGCAAAAAAAAATTCACTTGAGCAATGGGCATGGAAATGGCATGAGTTATACCACAATAAGCTCTGCTCTGTAAAAATTAGCGTCATACCCTGGAATACTTCAACAAGCACTAAAAGAAGGGATGAAGTGATGATATGTCGCCTTAGAATTGGCCACACACCAGCACCTGATGAAAAAGGAAGAATCTCCAACCTGCAGTGCTTGTTGGGATGAGCTATCAGTTACACACTTACAGAGAACGTATGAGAATATGAGAAAGTCCCTTGGAATATCAACGTATTGTCTGAAATTCCAGGGTGTGATAGCCACTCTTTAAAAAAACTGTGTAAATTCTTAATAATTATGGGCCTAAATAATAAAATAAAAATAGGACTTCAACATATGGGCACACAAGTTTCTGGGGGTCACAAGTATTTATATATCAAATTATCAAAAGATACTGCTGTGTTTGTTATTTGTGACAGGATTAGGGATAGAGCAACATTGGAGAGATATAACATAGGCAAGGGTAAGGAGTGGACAGGATCTCTTAAGAGAGGAACTCCTGAAGAAAGGAAGGAAAACGAAAATGGAGCCTTGACCACCTTGGCACAAATGACTCGTGAGTTTGTTGGCTATTAACAATAAATAAAACACCTGATTGGGGCTTATTATCTTTGGTAGTGATTATATGTGGAGGCCTATTGGGATTTTCTCAATAATTATTTATTAGTTACTGAAAGTCTTATAATTTCCTTCTACAAAATTATTATCGACTTCCCCTAGGATGGGTTCTAGCTCATAAAATCCAAAACGTGATAATATACAGTCCAATCAGGTGGCCTTCATACCTTACAATTTCTTTAGAGTTTAGCAGATTTCCCTTAAGGGAAATCAGCTATTGAGGTTGTACTCATGAGATTTTCGAAAGTTTTCTTCAAATGTCCATCGATCCCACCCAGGAGATGACGAAAATGAGGTCCGTTCAAAATTATATACATATATATATATATATATATATATATATATATATATATATATATATATATATAGGCAAGGGGGCCTTAACTTGTGCGTGAAGTCTGTAAGACTGCTGGATGGCTTCGAATGTATCTCTGGAAATTCGCAAAGCATGAATATATCCAGCACTCTTCCTTACCCAAAGCCTATGTATAATTCTCAATAGCACATAATATTGCAGAAGAAAGAAGAAAACCGTCCGTCACGTTGAGGCTCCGTTATTGTTCTAAACTATAGTCTCAATAAAAGAAAAAAGAAACACAAAAGAATAAAAAAAATTAAACAAGTCACACATCGATTATATGTGTATAATAACTCTGATCAGAAATCCTTCGAGTCTCGCTCTGGAGCTACTAAAGATCTCAAAAGTCTATAATGCCAACCGAATATATTGTTGTGAAAACTACGTATATGAAAAATTAAACAGAGTACGTATGAATTTGGGAAGTACGAAGGAGATGAAAGGAGCCGACCGATGGAAGGACTATTGGCGCCCTAAGTCTCTACTGGAGCCGGGAGGACCGTTCTAGACTATGCGTCAAGCACCCTTCTTGGCATTCGGTTTGAACTTTTCCTCCGAGCTATAAAAGGGCTCAGCCCCGCCCGACCGTCTAGGTTAGTTAGGTTAATTTTAGATTAGTATTATTTTTATATAGTGTAGATTAGGTTTAGTATAGGTTAGTATAGCATAGATATGATAGTTTAAGGCGCCCCTTTACCCAGTGATAGTTTAGGTACCCCCTTTACACAATTACCGCTACCTTAGGTTAATTTACTGCCTGTAGCGGCCATCTTTTACCAGATTTCCCTTAAGGGAAATCAGCTATTGAGGTCGTACTCATGACGCGAGTTTCGAAAAATTTCTTCAAATGTCCATCAATCCTACTCAGGAGATGACGAAAATGAGGTCCGTTCAAAATGATATATATATAGATATATATATATATATATATATATATATATATATATATATACATATATTTGTCTGTTACCGCTCTAGCAATTTTTGTTTGATCGTTACAAACCTCGATATTTAAACGTTTTATGCAAAATGACAGATCAAGTTCGTTAATGGCTGAAATCGGACCAGTGAGAGGGGGGGGGGGTTTAGACAGGGGGGGGGGGGGCATTAGTCGGATCCAAAAACTAGTATAGAACCAATCTTATTGCTAATTAAATCTACTATACATATTGTTCCATACATTTATTCTCTATCTGGAATATTAACCGAGATATTTGTATTTTTATTAAAAGTGGGTCGATAACGGACGAGTGAGTTTCCCACCAAAAACTACTTCGGCCGTTTCCGTAACTGTTAGGCTCTCGCATGGAGATGTCTCTATTGTATAACTTCACGTGGGAAATCTGCTTAGTTTACGCAGCCCCTGCGTGAAGGACTTTTATTATTTTATTTTTCCTGATTTTAGTTCTCATTTATTTCCGTTTGATTTTGATTTTATTTTTCTAAGGGCCTTAGGTTAGCTAGCCATGAGTTTAAATGACTCAGATGTTTGAAAATAAATAAACAAAAACTGCTTTTTAGCAGATTTCCCTTAAGGGGGACGAAAATGAGGTCCGTTCAAAACTGTATATATATATATATATATATATATATATATATATATATATATATATATATATATATTTGTCTGTTACCGCTCTAGCGGTCGCAATTTTTGTTTGATTGTTACCAAACTCGATATTTAGTCGTTTTATGTAAAAAGAAATATCAAGTTCGTTAACGGCTGAAATCGGACCAGTGGGAGGGGGGGGGGTTTAGAGGGGAGGATTTTCGAAAATTCGGAATATCTCCGTTACTATACGTCGGATCGAAAATTTGTACAGACTCAATCTTATTGCAAATTAAATTTACTATAAATATTGTTATATACATTTATTCTCTATCTTGAATATTAACCGAGATATTTCCATTTTAGCAGATTTCCCTTAAGGGAAATCAGCTATTGAGGTTGTACTCATGACGGAATTTTTGACTTTTTTCTTCAAATGTCCATCGATCCTACCTAGAAGATGACGAAAATGAGGTCCGTTCAAAACTGTATATATACGTATATATCAATTTATCTATCTATATATTTGTCTGTTACCGCTATAGAGGTCGCAGTTTTTGTTTGATCGTTACGAAACGCGATATTTAGTCGTTTTATGTAAACAGAAAGATCAAGTTCGTTAACGGCTAAAATCAGACCACTGGGCGGGGGGGGGTTTAGAGGAGAGGATTTTCCTAAGGAAATCCCCATGTGGACAGTAGGAATATATTTAGTGACGAATATACTAAATAAAATTAGTACCTGTCTAGGAAAGGATGGAAGCCCTGTAGATATCCCATTCCAATTAGCCAAAGTAGCATAAAGTGGACGTTAATAAATAACATAATACACAAAAAATAATTTTTAAAATAAATACTTGCTAGCAATGTGTAGAATCTCTAACCATATCCTCCTACCCCCCCCCCTCCCAAATTGATAAAATATTAAATCGGATAAAATAACTTATATAAACAAGTTTGTTGTCGTCTGTTAGGGAGTAAATATTATAATGAACGGTTGTTATATTTATATCTCTTTGTAATGGTAAGAAATAGGTTAGGTTTAAAACATATGTTTTATAAAATATATTATTATTATTATTATTTATTAACGTCCACTTTTTGCAACTTAGGCTAATTGGGACGGGTTATCTACAGGTTACCAACCTTTGCCCAGGAGAGAATCGAACTCGTCACTCTAGGTTTACCATGTGAGATAAAGGTCAACACTTTAACTCACATGGCTAACCTGAGCCCCATATATAAAAAAAAGTCCGTCACGCAGGGGCTGCGTAAACTAAGCAGATTTCCCTCGGGAAGTTTAGTAATAGATAAATATACATACATACTGCTAATACAATGACACCGTGAATAAATACAAACGGAAATAAATGTTTCATCCAATTTCAATAACCTGCCGACAGGAAGCGTTAGGTTAGAAATGTAAACAAATGGGCCGGGCCGCCTCACAACGGAAAGAAAAACAATTACTGAAATATATCAGAATATAACACATTATATTATTGAGAACTATTTACTATATCTAGTACTGTAATTAATAATGAGTCAGAATAATTGTTATCTCAATCAATAAAATTTGAGTAGTCCAAATCTTTAAAATGGGGGGGGGGTCACCAGGGCATATTTGCATGTATCTCGTATAATAAAGGTCTCTTGTATACAATTTTTGGTATTTAAACTTCCAATAATGTGATTTATTATGTAGCAGAGTATTGTTTACGTAACATGAGTAGAAGTGGAGGTTTGCTAAAAACTGAAAAATGCAAATATCTCGGTTAATATTCAAGATAGAGAATAAACGTATATGACAATATTTATAGTAAATTTAATTTGCAATAAGATTTGTTATATACAATTTTTCGATCCGATGCATAATAACGGAGATATTTTGAATTTTTGAAAATCCTCCCCTCTAAACCCCCCCCCTCCCTCTGGTCCGATTTCAGCCATTAACGAACTTGATCTGTCTTTTTACATAAAACGTTTAAATACCGAGTTTGGTGACGATTAAACAAAAATTGCGACCGCTAGAGCGGTAACAGACAAATATATATATATATACAGTTTTGAACGGACTTCATTTTCGTCATCTACTAGGTAGGATCGATGGACATTTGAAGAAAAATTTCGAAAATTCCGTCATGAGTACAACCTCAATAGCTGATTTCCCTCAAGGGAAATCTGCTAATATATATCCATATTTTTACAAACCAGAATTGAGTATAACTGATTAGAATTTACATTAACATTTCTAGAAAAATCTAAACTAATAAGTGTCATTATATTTTATTATCTCACCTAATATTAAAACTATATTTTTAACAATAATTTTATTAAACTTATCATTATCTTGGTCCCTGTTCTTACTAATACATAGGTATAACATTACTAGAAAAAAAAAAAAAAAAAAGAAAAAAAAAAAAAAAAAAAAAAAAAAAAAAAAAACACTAAGAGAAGAAGAGAAATTTGACAATGTTAACTGAGATAAGATTTACGAAGTTGGAAACTATTTCTTAAATATTTAAAAATGCTAATATATTGTTGCGAAAATTAAATACATTAAGGATTAGCAGAGAGAGTCATGTATTTGGGAAGTGCGAGGTAGATCAAAGAAGCCGACAGAGGGTCGAGCTCCTACTAGTCCCTTCAAGTCCAGACGTCGAGTTCGTTAACGGCTGAAATCGGACCAGTGGGAGGGGGGGGTTTAGAGGGGAGGATTTTATAAAAACCGGAATATCTCCGTTACTATACGTCGGATCGAAAAATTGTATAGAATCAATCGTATTGCAAATTAAATTTACTATAAATATTGTTATATACATTTATTCTCTATCTTGAATATTAACCGAGATATTGGCACTTTTATTAAATCTGGGCGGTTAACAGACGAGTGACTTTCCCGCCAAAAGCTAGTTCGGCCGTTTCCTTGACTGCTCGGCTCTCGTGAAATTTCTCTATTGTAAAACTTCACATGGGAAATCTGCTTAGTTTACGCAGCCCCTGCGTGACGAACTTTTTCCTTTTTGAACTTGGTGAATATTTCATCCTTTAACGGGTTGTAACTTGAATGCAGACTGTAAAGATATTCGATATTAGTATGACAGGGTTTCTGGGGACTATAAAGAGAAAGGGGAATGTTGAATGGGAAGGAAAGGGGTTTTCATGTGATATTATCAATTTAGGGGTTGTACGGCTGGAGCTGGGGGTGGCCATATTGGCTTTACGTCCCCTGGGTCATTGGGATGCGGTGGCAGCTCTTTGATCTCATGATTGCCCCTCCCTCAACGTCATAAATTGGATCACACTGTTCCTCGACAACTTTTCACCGGGAATTTATTCCACATTAGAGACACCCTCGTATCGCTTTGATCCGCCCTATCAACATTATAAGCGACGCATTTTAAAGCCACTTGATGTCGCTAGTAAGTGAACCATATAAAAAATTTGCCACTTTTGTTGTTGTGGAAAATATGCACAATTCTATGATTCTTGTACGAATGTCTTTTACCCTTGCCGGAAAGTAAGATATAGTGGCTAAATTGAAATAAGTTGGTACTTCACAGTTTCGAGGCTACATGAGCTTTTGTCTTCGAAAAGTTGTGAAATTGTAAAAATAAATTATTAACAATGACCGGATGTTCTCTTGCCAATGTTAGAAACGATACAATTTTGTAATAGAATTATGTCTAGCTCTATAGTTGTATTGGAAAATCATACTAGTTTCTGATGACTTTTTTTATACACTTTTCTTGGCTTAAGTTGTGTATAGGCTATAATTTTCATTGGTTCTCAGAGAAGGTACGAAACAATTACAAACAAAGTAATACGGTCTCTAATGGATTTGAAGGGCTGCTTAAGACTCATTATCACCATTACCCTCACAACCCGGCGATTCGAAAATGTTATGTGACCAATCTTATTCCCCAAGTTGTTATCCATAAAAAATTACACTATAAATATTTTATTATTGTACATTTTGCTCTAACTACAACTATAACGGAGTTAATGGTATTGTTTTGCTTTTAATCTTTAGTACTCCCTGCTTTATGGGGTTTCATATTAAGTTATGAAAATATCTCATTTTTACCTTAAATTTAAAATATATAGTGTGACGATGTCATCATTATATAAGGTCAACAAATGAGGTGTCTGCTGATTTATGCAAGCTATGCTTTATGGGTTTTACAAATTGAAGTGCCCCGATATTATGGATGTTCAGTTGGCCGACTCATTAGTTACATATTAAGAGTGAACACACAACTTCCATTAAATTTAAGTTTAATTTTCCCTTGGACGTGGCAATGCAGAAAATAAGGACAACCCTGGTGGTGTCAAATACAGGAGACTGCCACAGGACATGGTTTGCTGACGATATACTGATCTCTGGATTGGATTCCAATTTGTCTGGCAAACTAAGTAAATGAGAACCTCCAAAGAGAACAGGGAGATTCCTTGTCCGGGGCTTATACTTATAGAGAATAGACTAGTAAGGAAGCAGATGTAAAAGCCAGTGTTATCGCAGGAACCAGGTGTTTCTGTACCCAGCAGAAAGGCCTCCGTCCTAAGAGTCTCTTTATGTAGACGGTAAATACAAATGTATAAAATGGTTATCAGAATAACAATTACTTATGGCAGTGGAACGTTGACTCCCACCAAGGAAACAAGAAGAGCCCTGCTGATCTGGAAGGGAAGAACTTTGAGAAATATATTTGAAGCAGTGGGAGAGAAACGCAGATGGATGATCAGAAACAACACCGAGTTAATGAACTTGTTTGGTAAACTTTATATAACTAATCTTGTTGCAAATTTTATTGCCTAAATTGTTTTCGTATCTTAAATATTAAATGAGTCACATGCATTTTTTGTTGTCAGGTGATAAACCCTCACTAATCTCACGTAACTAAGCAAATTTATTAATAAAGGTATTCCAAGCTGAGACAACTACTATTGTTTTCAACTAAACTTCACTATGATAGATGCAAGCCAGTATGTTATGCGGGACGTCATCATTTAAGTGTTCCCTATCTAAACTACATAATTTTTATATCATCAATATCATACTGAATATTTAACCGTTTCAAGCAAAACTAAATATTGTATTGGGTAGTAGATGAGATTGATCCAACCAAAGGAGGGAGGGGGTTCAGAGGAGGGACAGAATGAAAAATTGAAGATTTCTCCATTATAATGAGTCGGATCAAAAAATGTTTCATGACCAATCTCTTTGGAAGTTTAATTTTTTAATACTATTGTTTTATACATGATTTCTTTAATTGGAATATTAACCGTTTTATTCGTATTTATTTTATTTAAGTCATCAGTGATCCCTCATTTCTACTCGTCCAGTTTTCACTCTGAATAACTAAGTGACTTATTACACAGGGTAACACTGAAAAAACATTTTCACTGAAAATACCTAATTCTTACGATGCTGAATTTAAATATGATACTTAAAAAGCTGCACCAGCCACCATTTATCCAAATTTCATAAATAAACAGCTTTTGTATAGTTTAAATAGATTAAAAAAGTAGGTATAATGGATGTAGAGAACGTTGGTAGCACTGCTGCAACCCTGATTATTTTATTTGGCTAGATTGGCCTGTGAAAGAGTCTTTCAAACCTTTTGAAAAGAAAATTCTGCCAAAAAACCTTGTAGATTCAAAAAAGTCCGTCACGCAGGAGCTGCGTAAACTAAGCAGATTTCCAATGTGAAGTTTTACAATAGAGAAATTTCACGAGAGCCGAGCCAGTCAAAGAAACGGCCGAACTAGCTTTTGGCGGGAAAGTAACT
Organism: Riptortus pedestris; assembly: GCA_019009955.1. Classification (NCBI taxonomy): domain Eukaryota; kingdom Metazoa; phylum Arthropoda; class Insecta; order Hemiptera; family Alydidae; genus Riptortus; species Riptortus pedestris. The sequence goes on along the minus strand of CM032228.1, from coordinate 108,204,297 downwards.
CTCGTCCGTTAGGCTCCGAGATTAAATTAAAAACAATTCAATCTCAAAAAAACAACAAGAACACAAAAGATGGATTACCTCTAATGATAGCAGCGCTCTGAACACTTATTACACCAACACTAAATAGTACCACAGAATATCCATTATTTGTAAGACTTAATACTGCTGTGAATATTAAGTAAACAAATAAAGGGCAAGTCAAATGGTAAGAGCTTTCCTGATAGTAAACAGTCTGAGTTTTAAACAATCAGGTTAGCCAGCTTTTACCGGAAATAAAAGCAATTACGGAAATATATTTGAATATAAGTTATAAATTTTATTCATATAACTATTTATTATATCTAGTACTATAATTAAGAATAGACCAGAATAATTTTAATCACAACCATTCCAAATTTAGGAATCCGGGAAAAAAATAGAAAGGGAGGGGCAAAATACGATTCAGACGGTTATGAGATTTTCACATGATTAAGGACCAAGCAGGTTAGCCAGCGAAGGTTTACAATAGATAAATATACATACAGGTAACACTTCCGTGAATATTATTGAATAATTACAAACGGCAATGAGAAATCTTTCAGTGAATTTACAATATAAGTTAATAGTCCCTACAACGTAATACGGCTGGATTGTAATCAAACAGGTTAGCCAACCTTGTAGTGCAGTATCGATAGATAGACCGGAAAAACAAACAATTAAAGAAATATATCTAAATATAAAATATTAATTTTATTGGAAACTATTTATTATAGTTTAGTGGAGTAATTTGAAATGAATCAAAATAATTTCTATCTCAATCACTCAGATTTTTGTAGTCCAAGAAAAAAAGGGGGGGGGGGTCAACAGAACGTATTTGTTTGTACCTCGTAAAATAAAGCTTCGTTGAAAACAATATTTTTCATTTAACCTAATAATGAGGTGGTTCATTAGATATCAGCTTATTATTAATATGCCCCTAGTAGGAGTAGGGGTTTACTGAAAGCGGAACTCATTACAAAAAATACAAATATCTCGGTTAATACTCATTATACGGAAAATATGTATAAAACAATATTTATAGTAAATGTAATTTGCAATAAGATTGATTTTATACAATTTTTCGATCCCACGTATAGTAACGGAGATATTTCGAGTTTTCGAAAATCCTCCCCTCTAAACCCCCCCCTCCCACTGGTCCGATTTCAGCCGTTAACGAACTTGATCTTTCTTTTTACATAAAACGACTAAGTTTCGAGTTTCGTAACGATCAAACAAAAATTGCGACCGCTAGAGTGGTAACAGACAAATATATATATATATATATATATATATATATATATATATATATATATATATATATATATAGATATAGATATATATATACAGTTTTGAACGGACCTCATTTTCGTCATCTACTAAGTAGGATCGATGGACATTTGAAGAAAAATGTCGAAAATTCCGTCATGAGTACAACCTCAATAGCTGATTTCCCTGAAGGGAAATCTGCTAAAACGTGCTTCCGCTACCTCTACATATAAAGTTAGATCTAATGAAACAGTTTGTAAAGACTAAAATAAATAGCTTTGCCTAAAGATGGACCATGTTTCGAGGATTTTCTGTCAACAGTTTCCATACCTTTCAGAAGCTAAACTAAAAGATGGCGTCTTTGTCAGACCAGACAATAGAATATGTATGCTTGACGGATCTTTGAATCCACAATGACCTTAAGTGAGAAAGAAGCATGGGTAACATACAAGCAATTCGTTAATGAGTTCTTGGGAAATGAAAAGCACACAGAATATGTTTCTATTGTAGCTAATGTGTTAAACAAGTTTAAAAATGTAGGGTGTTTGATGAGCCTGAAAGTTCCCCTTTTAAACAGCCAACTCGATTACTTCACAGAGAATTTGGGAGAGTTTTTCACCAGAACATTAAAGTAATGGAAAAACGCTACCATGGCCGCTGGATCACGAACATGATTGGGGACTACTGTTGGTCACTTCACCGAGAAGTTCAGCAAGCGACTCATCCCAGGAAAAGTAACGTAAAAGAGAAAGAAAGTATATACTTATTCCAGCTGACAAGTGAAACCTGTATTTGCACATTATATCATTGTTACTGTAAAAACAACCTATGCTTATGATGTAAAAAGAGTTTTCTTAATTTTCCCACATACTGAAAAGGGTGCTACAAAAAAAACCAAAGCCACATTTAGATGTAGCACACAAATCTATAAAGATCAGACAGTAAAGTAAAAAAAGTTTTCAAAAAATATTTTTTCGTTGGCCTGTGTTATTTCACTTCCAGATTATATTTCAATTACTATTTACATATTTTTTTTTATTATTTCACGGGAAATAGAGAATATTTGGCGAGATGAGGTAAACAATCTATCAAGCACGTGGGAAATGAACTTACAATTACTCAGTCTTTGTTATTCGTGAAGAGCTTCAAAAGATTGAAAGCTCTTCAAAACGTTTTCTTGTTATGTGTCCTTGGAGAATAGACCACAGTTGTTTAAGGTTTTGCCTAAGTGCCGAGTTGGACGTGCCTATCCGAGATGGGGAGTACGACTGTGGGGGTGGCAGGTGATCCCTATAAATATTAACAAGGGCCAGTCCTAGATGCAAATCTTCTATTGTACCTTTTAAAACACAACTCTCTTTGCTTCTTCCATCATGAATGGCTAGATCGTGACTGTCGTCGGTCCTACCCCGTTACTCGCTGAATTAAGACATCTTCGTTTGTTTGGGACAAGGACCATTCAACCCACTGGCTGGATTGATCCAGAATAACCTAGCTCGCATTGTCCAGTTCAGGAGTTCATTATGCAACATGAAAAATTTGAACTTTCATTTAGAGTGGAGGAGTTTGACTTAATAGATAAATTGTAATGATTGTTAGCATTTATGAACAAAAAAAGAATGGGATACTATGAAGAATGTCTTTTGTTTGAGCTGAAAATTGATTTAAAGAATTTTTCTCTAGACCTATTTCTACCCACATAGGTGTTCACTTGGGTGGTATACCTATATCCTGTTGGAATTTGACCGTCTATAACCGCCTTCACTTCCTTGTGGTGGCAGCGCATTCCCATTTCTTCTTCCCTATTTGAATTGTGCTACATAATCACCAACGCTCCTTCGATATATGACTTCATTCAGTAAAGTATCATGTACATCAAGATTTGTTGGTCCGCTGCTGGGAAAAGTAGGGGAGAGTAGGGTAAAACCGGGTAGTTGGGAGCAAACCGGGTACCTCCTCTTAGCCGTTGTGTGTACTGCAGTCGGGCTGATAATGTAGGAACTACAATCCACCTTTGAAGAAGAAGCAGCGGCCATTACGCCAAATCATTAGTCCTGCTTGTTTTGTGTCAGTGACAATAATTCAATTTACGTGGAACCTGCTTATGATTTTGGTGGAAAAGGTTTTTGATTGTACTGCGCTCCTATTCCAATTAGAATACAGGGATGTAGTTCCCTTAGTACAAGTTTTAATTACCTTTATTTTAGCACTTAGTATATGTTTTTAGCGTTTGGTATGCCCGGATGTCGCAATGTTTTATTTAAACTTTACGCGCGGGGTAAAGCTATGCCACGATTCTCGAAACATGAAAAATATAATTTTACCTTATTTTGTATAATTATTTTACTGTAAAAGCATGTATAATGACAAACAATATGATAAATCTTGCAACTATGAATTTACTTTTTAAAATATATAATTGTTTTGAAATTGCTAAAAAGATTAATATTGTTATTTGTTTATATATTTGGGGCTCGGGTTGGCCGTGCGGGTTAGGGCGTTGGTCCTAATCTCGCAAGACAGACCTAGAGTTTATTTAATGACGGACTCATTAAATGAACTCCTTATTCCCACCCTGGCTAGAAAAGGATGGTAAACTGTAGATAACCCGTCCCGATTAGCCTGGTAGCATAAAGTGGACGTAAAATAAAATAACATAAATTGTTTATATTTTTACTTTATTTTTTTGAATTGTTCCCAAAAGGGGGTTTGTTTTAATGCATCAAACAATATTTTTTATTAACAAAAAAACACATTAAATTGATTAAAAATCTTTACATTTTTATTTTCCAATAAGAAAAACATATGCACCCGGTTTTACCCTACTAGTGGGGTAAAACCGGGCAAAATGATTTTTTACAGGTAGGGTAAACTTCTTTAAAAATTTAGATTTTGGTTTTAGAAACTGTAGTTACGTTAACAGATAAGTAGACTTTATTTCAACAAAACTTTACTTATTTGTAGCAATAATTATGGTTTCTGGAAGCCTTCAAGACTTAGCTACCCGGTTTTACACCACTTTCACCTACGCCTCCTTCCAGTTTTAGCAGATTTCCCTTAAGGGAAATCAGCTATTGAGGTTGTACTCATGACGGAATATTCAACATTTTTCTTCAAATGTCCATCGATCCTACCCAGTAGATGACGAAAATGAGGTCCGTTCAAAACTGTATATATATATATATATATATATATATATATATATATATATATATATATATATATATATATTTTGCTGTTACCGCTCTAGCGGTCGCTCATTTTGTTTAATCGTTACGAAACTCGATATTTAGTCGTTTTATGCAAAAAGACAAATCAAGTTCGTTAACGGCTGAAATCGGACCAGTGGGAGGGGGGGTTTAGAGGGGAGGATTTTCGTAAATTCGAAATATCTCCGTTACTATACGTCTGATCGAAAAATTGTATAGAATCAATCTTATTGTAAATTACATTTACTATAAATATTGTTCTATACATATTTTCCGTATAATGAATATTAACCGAGATATTTGTATTTTTTGCAATGAGTTCCGCTTTCAGTAAACCCCCACTTTTACTAGGGCCATATTAATAATAAGCTGATATCTCATGAATCACCTCATTATTAGGTTAAATGCAAAATATTGTTTTCAACAAAGCTTTATTTTACGAGGTACAAACAAATACGTTCTGTTCTGACCCCCCCCCCTTTTTTTTCTAGGACTACAAAAATCTGAGTGATTGAGATAGAAATTATTTTGATTCATTTCAAATTACTCCACTAACTATAGTAAATAGTTTCCAATAAAATTAATATTTTATATTCAGATATATTTCTTTAATTGTTTGTTTTTCCGGTCTATCTATCGATACTGCGCTACAAGGTTGGCTCAGGGGGGTGCCATTCGGCAGGTGCGCAGATCGTGACTTTTTTGCGACTTTGGCGCATTACGTCATCCAATACCTATTTGAGCTTTGTTTACATAGTGAGCATCTCTATCTTTTTGTGATTTTTTTTAGCTAATACTGAAGACTACATGCCAATGACAGTTTTTAAAAAGGTAAGATTTAAAATGTAAGAAAGAGAATTATTTTCTTGTAATGTATCCTATAGAGCTCTATAGGAATTTATTTCCCATAGTCCATTAGTAATGATATTACATGTGTCTTTCACAGCTATTTATTCTATAGGACAGTGCGGTTTAAATTCATACACTCCACATATATCAGCAACAACTGTTTTCGACAAGACAGACTACATGCCAATGACAGCTTTTGAAAAGATAAGATTTAAAATATAAGAAAAAGAATTATCTTCCTGCAGTGTATCCTATAGAGCACTATAGGAATTAATTTCCCATGGTCCATTAGTAATGATGTTACATGTTTCTTTCACAGTTATTTATTATATGGGACAGTGCGGTTTAAATTCATACACTCCACATATATCAGCAACCACTGGTTTCGACAAGACAGACTACATGCCAATGACAGCTTTTGAAAAGATAAGATTTAAAATATAAGAAAAAGAATTATCTTTCCTGCAGTGTATCCTATAGAGCACTATAGGAATTAATTTCCCATGGTCCATAAGTAATGATATTACATGTGTCTTTCACAGTTATTTATTATATGGGACAGTGCGGTTTAAATTCATACACTCCACATATATCAGCAACAACTGTTTTCGACAAGACAGACTACATGCCAATGACAGCTTTTGAAAAGATAAGATTTAAAATATAAGAAAAAGAATTATCTTCCTGCAGTGTATCCTATAGAGCACTATAGGAATTAATTTCCCATGCTCCATCATTAATTTGATTACATGTTTCTTTCACAGTTATTTATTCTATGGGACAGTGCGCTTTAAATTCATACACTCCAAATATATCAGCAGCAACAGTTTTGGACAAGCGGACTACATGCCAATGACAGCTTTTAAAATGGTGAGATTTAAAATGTAAGGAAAGAATTATTTTCTTGTAGTTCTATCCTATAGAGAACTATTGGAGTTATTTCCCAAGGTCCATTAGTAATGTTATTACATGTTTCTTTCACAGTTATTTATTCTGTGGGATTTTAATGCATAGGCTCCAACATCAGTGCCATTCTCTTCACAAGGATTTAACTGGAACCGAGGCATCCCTGCGACTCGAAATATATGCATCTTTTTAGGACAAGAAGGATTACATGCCAATGATAAAATTTAAAAATCTTGTACCTGAATGGAATAGATTATGTTTAAAATAATTTTCTAACTTATTCTAGTAACTGGTATCTTTGTTTTTTGCTTGGTTTGTTCAATGTCATTGACTTTAATTTCTTTGTATAATATTAGGCATAACTGTTTTCATGTTTTGAACATTTTATCTTATTATAGCAAAATTTTTCTTTGTATTGTGTTGATTATGTAGAAAAATTACGATTTTAAATATATCTCAATTTTAAGGAACTATTGTGTATTTATTTTTAATGGAATCTAATTTGTATGTCATGTTGGCTACTCGGTAAGGCACACACATGGCTGGTTGGTACACAGATATATTTATAAAATATATACATAGAAGCTGACTTATCTACTATACTATATCTATGTTATACAGATATATACACACACACATACCTATACTACACCTTACAACATAAACTAAAACTTAACACTAATTATATTATAACAGACATACCGCTGGGGCCAAGGCAAGCAGAAGGCACTGTAATACTAGCATAGGAAGACTGCTCACTGTCTCTCAATCCTAACGACACAATGCGCCCCAATTTCCAGTAGCGCATTCGTCAGCAGTCTCCTTTTTGCCTTGTCCCCCGCTTCTCGCTCTAATTACATAACACTGTTCTATCTCTAACACAATGACTCCACCACACTATTCCCCCACAAACAAAAGTTGCCAATACAACTTTTATACAGCTTCCTCCCCCGTTGGCCAATGAATACGCCTGGCTGCTGGAGCTGGAGATGTCCCGTAGTCTGATTGCAGGGAAGGCCTCTGCATTGACATGTCTCTCCGTAACCTGCAGTAGAGTATTACCACGGTAGTTACTACCCAAGCAACACCGCTGCCTGCAGTCGTAGCAACGTAGGTCTCCTCTGCTCCTAACGTGCGCCGCAGCTCGTCTAGCTCCATGAAAGAGGGGTGGGAGGCATATTCGCGAACATACCAAGAGCAGTCTTTGTCCGCTTTCCTCCAGCCTTCATCATATGGGCGAAGAAATGGAGATCTTCCCTCAACAAAATCTCCGTTCACGTTTTTCTTACGTAGGTTGACTTGTTGACATCAGGATGGTAAGTCGGCGCGGGTGTATGGAGAAGGTCTGGCGGTGCTCTCGTTGGGAAACGTACACGTGATAACACAGTGGAAGTTGTGTAGCTGCTGACTTGGCCCGGCCAATGGCGACCCTACCCATGGCCTCCACCAGTTTAAACCAGGAAGGTTTGGTTTTCTAACACTTACAATATAGACCTTATTACTAGGTTTATCTTACCAATATATACATCATGTACACGTTTAGTTAAGCTCCATGGGCCAGCCATGTTATGTCCCCTTCCAAGTCGATGTGGGTCTGTGTCGGTCATTCCAGAGATCGAGCCACTGACGAATATTGTTCCGTTTAGTAGAGTAAACCCCACCGCTCGCAAGAATAGCAGGCCGCACCTCCCGCATTATGAAAGGGCCATTATGTGCGAGGTCGCAAGAAGTACGGGGACCTCTCTGGGATTGGCGGTTGCTCGATCGGGGGTTCCCAGGTCTGATCCATAACCCCCTCGTCCTCCTGCGAGGCCAAAGAGGAGTCGTAAATGCTCGGTTCTTCACGAGGCTCTAAAGTACGGGGAAGGCCATCCTCATCCTCAGTATCATGTGCGTCCTCTTCCGGGAGGACGTTATAATCGTCCTCTTCACTTTCACCGGGCCAAACCTCTTGGTTGTCGTCAGGAAGTATACTTTCATCCCCAGTACACCGCGATTCTCTAGCTCTATTATTCCGTGGTGTTGGTCGGTGTGGGTATTTAGGACAATCGCATGTTATCTCCGGTGACGCCTTTAATCGGTTGGCGTGAACTACCTTTGTCTGCCCTTGTGCGGTTGTAATTTCGTACGTGACCGGCCCAAGCCGCCGCGAAACGTGGAATGGCCCTTGCCACGGGTGGTAAAATTTAGCAGCGTAGCCCTTAGGAACAACCGGTTGGTGTAGTAGAACTGCCTGTCCTACTTGAAAGGCGAGGTCTGTTGTTTTCCGGTCGTAGTGACGTTTGTTGATTTGTTGGGCCTTTTTGGAAGACTTCAGAACCACCGACCGCGCTTCCTTTAGACGTGCCGCCAATCTCTTTAAGTAATCGTCTACATCGTCCCCCCGAACTGCGCCCTAAAGCTGGTGTCGCAGTCGAATGGTGCCCGGACATCCCGCCCGTAAACGACGCGATTCGGGCTGACAGACGTCGAGGAATGAGGCGTATTGTTATAGGCCATGACTACGTATGGGACCCAACGATCCCAGTCCGTCCGTCCTTGCGCACAAAATGGGAGAGTGATTCGGTGAGGGTCCCATGGAAGCGCTCCAACATTCCGTTACACTGGGGATGGTATGCCGTTGTCTGCAACTTTGTTATCTTAAGCAACCTACATGCCTCCTTCAGCAGTGAGGACGTAAAATTTGTTCCTTTGGTCGGTTAGAAGGTAGGAAGGAGCGCCGTGTCGCGATATGATCTTCGTAACGAACTGCCCTACACACTTCATCCGTCTTTTGATTGCATATTGGAATGGCTTCGGCGTACCAAGAAAAATGGTCAATGAACGTGAGAAGGTAGCGCTTCCTCGTAAACGGAGGTAGTCGGTAGAGGACCTACGATGTCAAGGGAAACCACCTCGAACGGTTCCGAAGGTTCCCTAGGGGTCGCGAGAGGTGCTCTATGCCGAGCCGGCGTTTTCCTACCTGCGCATGGACCTGCACCCTTCCACATATTCCTTTACGTCCTTATCCAGAGTCGACCAGTAATATTGGCGTGCTATTAACCGTTTTTGTCCTAGCAATTCCCGGGTGCCCACCCAGTGGGGTATCATGTGCCCGACTAAGGATATATTCCACCATGGCTCTCGGAACAAGCATTCGGGGTTCTCCGTCGGAGCGGAGGAAAAAGAGACCGTCCTCGTCGCTTAGAACACTCGTCCCAAAGCTACTCACAGTCTCCCAGCACCCCTTGTCTAACTGTTGTGCTTGGACAATCCTGCTACGATCCCAGGATTGTCCTACCCGCTTCCAAGGGGTCGACCGCTGCCACATGGCGGCTTAAAGCGTCGGCGTTAAGGTGGAGTTTACCTGGCCGGTAGACAGGTTCGTACTGGAACTCCTCCAGTCTGATTCTCCTGCGGTTTATTCTAGAGGTTGGATCCTTCAGACCCAGAGCCCATTTGATAGCGGCGTGGTCAGTGATTAATTTAAATTCACGCCCGTAGAGATAACACCTAAATTGCCGAACAGCCCATACTACGGCTAGCAGCTCCCGCTCTGTCATGCTGTAACGCTGTTTCCGTCTACTGATAACATCCTGCTAGCATAGGAGATGGGTCTTTCCACTCCATGCTGGATCTGGGAAAGTACCGCTCCGAGCCCTGTCGCCGAGGCGTCAGTTGCAAGGATGAAAGAAGCCGAAAAGTCAGGATACGCTAGGACGCTTCCGCTCCAAAGGTATGCTTTTAAACCGCTGGAACGCGTCCCGTTGTTTTCCGTTCCACGTGAAATTTATATCCTTCCTCGTCAGGTTCGGACAACGGCTTCGCTATGTCCGAGAACTGCGGGATAAATCTGCGATAGTACCCCACTAAACCCAAAAAGGCCTGTACATCCGCCTTAGACCTTGGTTCTGGATAGCTCTTCACGGCTTCGATTTTCTTTGGGTCCGGTTTAACTCCATCCCTAGTAACAACGTGCCCCAAGTATTCTACAGATTCTTCCGCGAATCTACATTTCTCCAAGTTTACTTTTAGATTGAATGCCTTGAACCGCTCTAAGACTCGCCCCAATCTTTCAGCGTGCTCCTTCATGGTCTTGCTGAAAACTATTACGTCGTCCAAGTACACAAAACACTCCTCCCCTTTTAGCCTGTAAAGTAACCTATCCATAAGCCGCTGAAAGGTAGCCGGCGCACCGTTTAGGCCGAACGCCATCATGGTATATTCATAGTGTCCTTCGGGAGTGCTAATGGCTGTTTTCGCACGGTCTTTTTCGGCAATAGGGATTTGATGGTAGCCACTCGCGAGATCCAGGGTGGTGAAATACTGAGAACCACCTAGCCCCTCAAGCGTCTCTTGTATCAGGGGTAAGGGGTAAGCATCTGGTCGGGTCACCGCGTTAAGCTCCCGGAAGTCAGTACAAAATCTGTACTTCAGCTCACCGCTAGCCGATTTCTTTCGTACGAGTATTACTGGGGCCGACCAGGGTGAGTTCGACGGCACGATGACTCCCTTCTTGAGAAGGTCATCTATTTGCTGTTCCATTTCCTTTCGGAGATGGACTGGCACCCGATATGGTCTCCTTGCTATGACGCGCATCGCCCGTATCAATACTATGCTCAACGGGAGCCGTACACCCTCCACTTCCTTGCCCTAGGGGGAGCGAACAACGATTCAAAATTTCAAGAGCTCTGCCATTAGGGTATCCTGATCTGCGGAGTCTAAATGCTTAAGCTTTCCAAGAAGGTCGTCCTCTAACTTATTTCCGCGGCTTTCCCTCACAGAATTCACCCTCCCTATTTCGGCCGGCTCTTCTTCAACTGGGTACACTGTGCCGATCACCTGGCGCCCCTTTATTCTCAGAGTTCTATCGGTACAGTTCACGACCTTGGTCCATAAGTACCCCTCCATCGACGAGACCTACTACTCGAGCTACCCGTAGCCCTTCCTCCAGGAGCCTCTCGTCGGTCTCCAGCATAGCTTATACTATCCGGGATTCCGGTTACCTTCACCTTCAGCAACCCTTCCGACCAAGGTGGGACCTTCTTTTCCTTCGGGACTATCGCGTTCGCCTGTAGCCTCCCGTCAAGCGCATTGACGCTTAATACTCTAATGGGACCATTACTTCTATTCCCAAGGACCTCTGGTGTTAATGCGCTCTTCACTATTCCATCCGTACCTTACTTTTTGTACCACCCTGATCTCTCTGTTACCACTTTTGTTTCCCGCACTACAGACCTCTATTCTCCTCGTGGGTATGTCCACCCTGGCTCCCAACTTATCCAGAAGATCCATTCCCATTATCCCGTCATAAGGGAGGTCTACTTCCGCGATAACGAATATATGAGAGGTAGCCCTTCCTCCATAGCTCAATTGTACCCGCTGCTGTCCTAAGACCTTGAGCGGGCTTCCGGTCACCCCATTAGCCCTAATCCTCGTGGTTTCCGTCTTTACTCCAGGTACGGGCCTCTTCAAGAGTGAAATTCCCGCTCCTGTATCCACCAAAAGATCACTGTTTATGTGTTCCGAGCTGAACCCTCACAACTACACTTACACCCTGATTAGAGCTAACGTTGGTGATCAAGTGAGAAGCCCCTAGACCCTTGAGGGACCCGGCCCCGGGGCTGGTGGCCAGTCGTTCTCGTTTGGGGGATCTCGAACTTTCCTCGATAACGTGAATCCCTTCCATTCTGAAATGGCCCCTTCTCCCTTGCTTTCATAGCGCAATCCACAGCCATGTGACCGAGTTGTCCGCAGACGAAACAAGCACCACCGAACGCGTTCCCTGTCTTAAATGCACCTCTTTGACCTGGCCTGGCCGGGGCATACCCCTTCCTCGTTGGTCTCGCTACCTTACCCCTGCCATCATCTTTTGGAGTCGAGCAATTCCTCGCGAAATGACCCCAGCCACCACAAATTGAAGCAGTTCCCCCGACCCTCACGGCTACTCGTTTGGGCTACTGCATGAACCTCCGATCCTTGCACCTGTTCGATGAGGGTGGGCTCTTTCTATTGCCTCCCTCAGCGTCCGGGGTGGTGAGAACTTGAGTTGCTTACCACTCTCGCCCCTAAGCCCGTTTACGTATGACGACTTGACCACCTGCTCTATTTGAGCGTCGGTCCAAGGGTTGGTTTCCTTCGGATCTTTGTATGCTTTGATTCCTAGACCCCGACATCGATCTGCAAAATCGCGAGCTGATTCACCCAGGCCTTGCATTGCACAGTGTAGTGCCCTGGCATAATAATCCGGTCCCAGTGGAGTCCCAAAACGGTCCATTAGTGCTTCTTTTAGAGCGGGAAGTGTATCTATGTCTGGACGGCTTTGGAGAAAGACAGCCGCTACTCCCACAAGCTTTCGACTCAGCTACCAAGAGCGTGTCATCCTCAGTCCACGCACCGGCCTTAGCGGCTTTCCCTAGACTACTCAAGAAAACCTCCACAGGGCAGGCCTCGATATCGCCCCCCCACGGCTTTACTAGCTGCTGTAAGGACATGTCTCTCCTCTGTGGAAGAGCCGCACTAGGCTCATTCAAGGATGCTTGGGGGTCATTTCTCATTTGTAATGATTTTAAGGATTGCCTAAGCTCAGCCAACTGAGCTAGGCGTTCTTGTTCTTTAATCTTAAGAGCTTCGTTGGCGGCCAACGCCTCCGCTAATTTCCCTTCTAGGGACATGATTCCTACCTAGTGAGATTGTACGTATTTTTCCTCTTTCCAACGAGCCCCCACACTACCACCCGTCACTCTAGTGCCAATTCCTCATAATAACCTAATTAATTACTAATTGGTAATATATGGTAACAAGGCATAATTTTTCTCAAAAAAAACGTTATTTTGGATGAAACACCCTCCGCACGCCTAAAATCGCCCGAGCGCCTATAGTACAATCGAAGCTAGCCTCGCGCACTGTGTCCTCTCCGCACGAGCTGAGCCTCTTAGCCTCCCTCTCCCAGCTCCCGCTCTCGGCCTAACACACACGATGTGGTTCGCACCCCACACACCTGTCACCAATTGTCATGTTGGCTACTCGGTAAGGCACACACATGGCTGGTTGGTACACAGATATATTTATAAAATATATACATAGAAGCTGACTTATCTACTATACTATATCTATGTTATACAGATATATACACACACACATACCTATACTACACCTTACAACATAAACTAAAACTTAACACTAATTATATTATAACAGACATACCGCTGGGGCCAAGGCAAGCAGAAGGCACTGTAATACTAGCATAGGAAGACTGCTCACTGTCTCTCAATCCTAACGACACAATGCGCCCCAATTTCCAGTAGCGCATTCGTCAGCAGTCTCCTTTTTGCCTTGTCCCCCGCTTCTCGCTCTAATTACATAACACTGTTCTATCTCTAACACAATGACTCCACCACATTGTACATGGTTTATTTAAAGTAAAATATATTCAGCTAAAGTAATTTGTACCATTTATTGACCTATACCATTTCATAAATTTTGTATTCACCAAATTAATCAGAATACAGCGTATATCGGTCGTTTTTAAGCTGGTTGGGGGAGTGGCTAGGAATCGAGTGACGTAGCAGGCTCCCTGCATTTTGATTGGCTATTCGTCAAATGGCACTACCTTATCTTATACGTACCTTGGGTTGGCTAACTTGTTTGTTTACAATCCAGCCGTTTTACGTTGTGGGACTATTAACTTATATTGTAAATTCACTGAAAGATTTCTCATTGCCGTTTGTAATTATTCACTAATATTCACGGAAGTGTTACCTTTATGTATATTTATCTATTGTAAACCTGCTTGTTCCTTAATCATGTGAAAATCTCATAACCATCTGAATCGTATTTTGCACCCCGCATTCTGTTTTCTTCCCGGATTCCTATATTTGGAATGGTTGTGATTAAAATTATTCAGGTTTATTATTAATTACAGTACTAGATATAATAAATAGTTATGAATAAAATTTATAACTTATATTCAAATATATTTCCGTAATTGCTTTTATTTCCGGTAAAAGCTGGCTAACCTGATTGTTTACAACTCAGACTGTTTGCTATCAGGAAGGTTCTTACCATTTGACTTGCCCTTTATTTGTTTACTTAATATTCACCGCAGTATTAAGTCTTACAAATAATAGATATTCTGTGGTACTATTTAGTGTTTGTGTAATAAGTGTTCAGAGCGCTGCTATCATTAGAGGTAATCCATCTTTTGTGTTCTTGTTGTTTTTTTGAGATTGAATTGTTTTTAATTTAAGCTCGAAGCCTAACGGACGAGAGTTTCTTTCCCGCCAAAAGCTAGTTCGGCCGTTTCCTTGACTGGCTCGGCTCTCGTGAAATTTCTCTATTGTAAAACTTCACGTGGGAAATCTGCTTAGTTTACGCAGCCCCTGCGTGACGGACTTTTTATAATATATCAATTCAGTCAGACCAAAAATAATTTTCGTTATTAACCTGTTCACAGGTTGTTAGTAAGTGGTAAGCGATCTCTATCGCGGTTGTGATCCAATAAAGAGAACAAGGGCGACGACAATGGGGTTGGGCCTTATCTCAAGGCGCATCCATCCCCCAGAAAAAAGGATATGTAAAAAAAGGTGGCGGGTGGGCCGTGGATAGGATATTGCTGTACGGGATGTTAATTGCATTAATGGCGCAATCTACTGGTCTGCAGGGAAGATAAGGCCCCATGTCGTGGGTAATTGACCGCTTCCACTGGACGTGTCATGTGTACAAAGAAACAGGTGAAACGCACTACTCCTCCAACTGGAGGCTACCAAGCCGGCTTACCTATTAACTCTCTAGCTTATCATATTTCTCAATATCTCTGGCCATATTTATAAATCACGATTAGATAGTGAATGAGTAATCATGAGGACATTCTAAAAAGTCGTGGGGGCTGAGTAAACTAAGCAGATTTCCCGCGTGCTGTTATTACACATTAGTGATCTCATCTCATTGCCAATTCTGACTAAAATCAATAAAATACGAATAACTCTCTTAATACTTGAGTTACGAAAAAATGCAAACAACAATATTTGTAGAACACTATTGGTTTCACAAGAATGGTACAATCACATTTTTGGAGGCGACATATTATAACGGAGATATTTTTAATTTTTGAATCCCCCCCCCTCTAAACCCCTCATATTACAGGTCCGATTTCAGCCAATGACAAATATGATATTTAGTGTCGACTGAAACGGCTACATATTGAGTATGACATAGATAAAATAGACATTTACGCGTTAAGAACATAACATCTTAAGTGATGAGATGACGTTATCACAGAACATAAATGCACGATCTAACACAGTATGAGTTCAATGAAAACAGTATTTATTTGATTCACGATGTAACAGCTTATAGTTAATATGACATGAGTAGGAGTGGGGGTTTACTAAAGGCTGAATATTAGATAATGCAAATATTCAAGTATTGAAAATATGTATGTTACAACATTTATTGAGCAATAAATTTTTGATAATATTGATTCTATAACATTTTTCGATCCGACCTATAATAACGAAGATATTTTGAATTTTCGAAATTCTCCCCTCTAAACCCCACCCTCCCCCCAGTCCAATATCAGCCGTTAACGAACATGATGAGGAAAATAAAACCATTTCAAGTTTATTTGCACACATGCGTGTACTCACTATTGAACTTAAGATGTATAT
Source organism: Riptortus pedestris (assembly GCA_019009955.1). Classification (NCBI taxonomy): domain Eukaryota; kingdom Metazoa; phylum Arthropoda; class Insecta; order Hemiptera; family Alydidae; genus Riptortus; species Riptortus pedestris. Next base: position 108,188,402 of record CM032228.1, on the reverse strand, counting down.
GGAACGTTTAAATATTTTCTGATAACGATCGAACTGTCGCCACCTGAGTGAAATATATATTTGCCTAATAACACTATCAATTATTTGAATGGATCTAATTTTTTTTCGCCTACAAGGCAAAATCAATAGAATTTTTAAAATGTTTTTAAATTAGTGATGCGTACAACCTAGATAGCTGATTTCACTTAAATAAAATTTGTTAAAGGTTCATCACAGGGTTGGGCCAGAGGTCCTGTGCAAACGGTCACAGCTAAGCAATGATCTCTGATGTGATAGTAGGTACTACACACGTTTTGATACAAGCCCAAGTCGATAATGAATTGACGTAGATTGCAATCTGCCTATAAATTCTGCGTTTTTCCTACAGAAAGAGCCAGACGTTAATAATACACTGTAATGAATTTTTAATTATTTACTAACGTCCACTTTTTGCAACTAAGGCTAATTGGGACGGGTTATCTACATGTTGCCACCCTTGTCTTGCCAGGGAGGGATTAAGGATTTTATTTAATGAATTCTGTCGCTAAATAAATTCTTTTGACACGGTAATGAGACTGGGTTATAAGACAGTTTGTATTTCGAATTTCCGAAGAGCATGACAGCTCACAACTACTAATATAGAAATAACAATATTTATAACTTCAGTTACTCAACACTTTATTATAGGAAAAACAAATCGGAGAACGTAACTTGTTGATTGATTGTGTACTATTTTTGGTAATTCACAGAGTAACAGAGATATTTATTGTTTTGCATTTTTATTTTAATCAGAAGCCTCTCCTTATCGTGCAACTGTGGCCATTCCCGATCTAGGCATTTAGTTTTCTCTTCCTTTTTTTCACTTTAGTAAGTGGTTCACTGGTCACATTAGTAAGTGATCAGGCAAAAATAAATGTTTCTACGGACCTCAGCATAATAAGTTTCAAGATAGGATCGGTAAGCGTTTGAAGAATGAATGAAAAATCCTCATAAGAGTAACCTCAGTGTTTGAGTCGTTATGGGAAATGTGCTTCAAGGACAACAATCTATAGATATTACGAACTATGTGTCCTGAGTTAATTAATGTGAATATAAATTTTATTTTTTTTAAAAATAATCGAATGTTAAATCAGACTTTGATTTTTTTTTACAAAGGGTCTTGGTTTTATTCAAGTAAATTACATGCGAATTAAGGCTGACACATAAATTATCTTGCCAGCCATGCCGACATCCAGAATGGTAGTCTTGACCCTCCACACCAGCCCATGTTCTTCTTGAAGCCACATCTATTCATAATATAATATCACCTACGATACTTTTGATAAATTATCTGCTATTTATTCATAGGAGCTGTTGAGTCCCGAATTTAAAGTTCTATGTAAAATATACCTTTATCGTCGACAGTGCTGAATTTGGAATGAGGACCAGAAGTTCGGTTGATCTCAGTCCTTTGGAAGTGATCGGGCATTGCGGCAGTGCAATTTCGGTTTCTTATTTGTGATCCGCTGTGCCTTGTTTCTTCAGCTTTTCCCTCAGATTTAGGTTAGCACAAGTGAATTAATTTTTTTTGGTTGAGGTTATTAAGGCATCCTTAAAGAAGTTAGGTGATAAAATGGGGATTGGTCAGAAAGTTAACAATAACTATACGTATTAATCTTATTTAATATTAATAAAGCAATTTAAGTTATTTCCTCCCTGATCTATTTCATTTTGTTTTTGTTCACCATTTTTCGTGCCGTGCTTGTGAATTTTTAAAAATCTAAAAGCCCTCTCCTAGATAAAATAGAATACATATATATGAACAAAGTTCCTCGTTAAAACTATCTAGGTTTTTTCCTTAGGCCTAGATAGTTTAAAATGTGGCTCGTGTCAAGATAGATATATGAAGATTTTTCTGCTTCTAATGATCACTTAGCTGACTTCCGACGGATTGAAATAAAAATGGTTAGTATTGAGTTAAAGAGATAAGGTCAACATTAGGACTAAATAATTCCTGCATTTCAAAGGTATACCAAACATATATTCACTTTCTGTTTAGTCAGTATTGTAGTAGCAGTAAAGAATGATGTCGGAAGGCTGTAGTCCATGTTTTGAATTCCAAACTGCAAAACAGCATTTTTTAATATTAAAAAATCCATTACAAATGCAAACTATTTATTGAATATTTTTCAGTAAATCTTTGGCAATTCACTCTTCTTATTATTAATATGCGAGTGTTCCCAAAGCCCCTTTCTTTATTTAAACACCAACTCTTTACATAATTCTTTATTTCGTATAATGATGTGACGAGAAAGTCCTTCAAGATGCGGAATTGTTTTAACTGACTTAATAAAGATGGAATGAGTGTAGAATATGAAGATGGCCCAAGACGCATGCGCACAGCCATATAGATAGCTGGGTATGTTTGAGATTTTCTCCGATTGACAGGACAAAAGCTGATAGCGGCGAAAACAAGAACAGAAGCGCACGTGGAAGTGAGGGACGTTTGTATTGAGTGGAACTGTCACCAGTTTATAAATGAGCACTGGCTGTTTTCTGTGTTGTGGAGCGGTTTTTAACTCCGCCTAGTCATTTGACACCGATCCATCACTTCCCCCTTCAACTGGTCCTGGCCCTTCTGTCTATAGTACACTAGCAGTAAGTAGGGACAAGCAGCTCACTAGTTACATTCAAAAATTGTTTCATCATATTTTTCCATTTTTGTTTCTTTCTTAAATCTAATTAAGATCAATTTAGAAAATATGGTGATAGAAGTCCAATCGATAAAGAGGAGTTGGTGAAAAAAGCCCTTGCTCTATCAAGTAAAACAACTCACTTCAGACTTTTCTTGTGTCTAGGCGGAGAGTAGGAAATAAAAAATTATCATTATAATTTTTGATTTTGTCATATTGGTTCTTTATTAACTAATCATTAATTGCAGGTGTATTAACAGTGCTTTACATTCTTCTTTTATGTCCAGATCATTTCCTGTCAACTAGTCATAAAGGCGAAAAAGGTATGAAGAAGATATTTCTCTCCAAACGTTTCCCTACATATATAATTTAACTTCTTTCTCAACTCACACTGTTGAACTTTCTGAAGACTCAAACGTACTCGTATTACCACAGGAGAAATTCTTGATCTACAGGACCGCTTATTGCTTTCAAAATGCATGCAAAAAATTGGGAATGAATGAGTCAGAGTTTGGTCCTTGGGCTCATTCAGTCTCAGTAGAATATGCTGATTAGATTCCAACAATTTTAAGTCATTTTTATTCTTTTTTTTTTTTTGGAAAACTCAATTGTGCCAGCAATATGTTGAGTTGGAATGAATTCCCAGGAGCTGTTGTATGCAGTACCTCTACTGTAAAATTTGCGGATTATTTAGTTTGAGTTCTCATTTACTTCAGTATTCGTTTAGGAGATAGCTAGTCAACCGAAGTAGAAATGTATACTACAGCTGATCTAAGTATTAATCATGCCACGATGTTCTTCGTATTTATCTCAGCTTGACTTCAATAAATATTTTAAAACTACACATGATCAACATACAGTTGATTTTTGCCATAGTCATATGAGACATTAATTGCTGCTCAGTTATTCCAGCAGTAGGAAACATTGGATAACTCCATTATGCCTACTGCATTATATATTGTCTACATCAAAACAAAAATGGCTTTCGTTTTTCCTTCAATACTACCTACCTACTTGTTTATTAGTTAGCCCATGTAAAGCCTACGGATACATGTAATAACTCTCTAATAATTCCTAGGCCAAGTGAAATTTCATTCACTTATGTATTTATTGTCATGAACGAAATTTTCCTTCTGAAGCCTTATACGCAGAGATCAACGGCAGTCCACTCCATATGACTGCACTCGTTCCCTTGCTCGTTCCTGATGAAATTCTCTTTTCCTGTTCATTGGAACAGTCACCTGTAAATACATTTAGAAAAGGAAGCCAGCAATTAAATTCATTACCTATATATATATATATATATATATATATATATATATATATATGTCTGTTACCGCTCTAGTGGTCGGAATAATTGTTTAATCGCTACCAAACTCGACACTTAGTGGTTTTATGTAAAAACAAAGATCAAGTCCGTTAACAGCTGAAATCGGACCAGGGGGAGGGAAGGGGGGTTTAGAGGGGGAGAATTTTGAAAATTCGAAATATCTCCGTTACTATACGTCGGATCGAAAAAATAACAAACAACACACAACCAATCTTATAGCAAATTAAATGTACTATAAATATTATTCAAAACATTTATTCCTATTTTCAATATTAACCGAGATATTTGCATTTTTCAGTTTTCAGCCTTCAGCAAACCCCCACTTTTACTCATGTTACATAAACAATACTCGGATATGTAATAAACCACATCATTCGAAGCTTAAATACCAAATATTGTTTTCAAGAGACTTTTATTATACGAGATACATGAAATATGTTCTGGTGACACCCTCCTTCTTAAGTTTTGGGACTATTTAAATTTGCTTTAGATAAAAAATATTGATTCATTATAAATTAGATATAGTAAATAGTTAACCAGATAAATATAACCAGATATAGGAAATAGTTTTCAAATTAATTCGTTATATTCAGATATATTACAGTAATTGTTTTTCTTTCTGTTTGTTTACATTTCAGATGCTTTCCGTCGGGAGGTTTCTTATTATCGTTTGTATTTATTCACTTAATATTCACGGGGTGTTGTGCTATCGGTATGTAAATTTATATCATTTGACGATCGGCGTGACGAACTTTTTATATCATTTGTAAGATTTGTTTAATACATACTTCGTGCAATATTATAATATCATTCTTCATAAGTAGAGTGTGAACAACATTTTTGAAGGTTTTCTATAATTATTAATCCATTAATTTTCTTGTCTTGTATAGAAGATGACTTTTGTAGAATTTTCGATTAGCAATGTTGGAAGGATGGAGGGAGTAAAGTGTAGGTTTGGAAAGGGTTACTACGGTGGCTGTATCGACAGAGTGTAAGATTAATGTTGGCCATGTCGTTTGTCATAAACAGCACAGCTTCATTAGATGAGGCCAAACCTATATCAAACCTCACCACTCACGACTGCCCGTCTAACCCAACCCCTCCTTCTAATAGGGTTTATGTCAGTTTCTCACCACCTTGGCCGTCCTTAAATTCTTTCATCATTCCTGTTAGCAATAAGCCCCATTGATATTTCCTTATTCAGACACTTTGTCATAAATTCCATCGATATCAAAATAGTTGACATTTATAACTAGGACGATGTTAGGGAGTGAATATTATAATGAACGATTGTTATATTTATATCTCATCAAACAGCCAGCTGGTAATTCACAACTTCAAGCCAGCAAATTACATTTACTATAAATATTGTTATATACATTTATTCTCTATCTTGAATATTAACCGAGATATTTGCATTTTTATGAAGTCTGTGGTGGGGTATAGTTCGGATTATGTCGGCCATCTTCGTCATTTCTTCTTCTCTTCTTCTTTATTTATTCTTCTAACCTGGCGTTTTTAACCTTACCTTACCTTTCTTACTTTGTGAGATTTATGCAAATACGTTCTGTTCATCCGCCCCCCCCCCTTCTTTAGTTCTTGGGCTACTAAAATTTGAGTTATTAAAATATAAATTATTCTTACAATTCAGAAGCCGTTTCAGTTGGGTATTTATTTTAATTAACTGAAAGATTTCTCATTATCTAATCACGGTGTTATTGTGTTACCAGTATGCAGATTTCTCTATTGTAAAACTTCACAGGGGAAATCTGCTTAGTTTACGCAGCCCCTGCGTGACGGACTTTTAAATATTTAAGAAATAGTTTCAAACTTGGCGAATCTTATCTGAGTTAACATTGTCAAGTTTCTCTTTTTCTCTTAATTGTTTTTTTATTTAGTACTGTTGTACCTATATGTATTAGTAATAACAGGAACCAAGATAATGATAATTTTAATAAAACTATTATTTGAAAATATAATGTTTTAATATTAGTTAAGATAATAAAATATAATGGCACTTATTGGTTTAGATTTTTCTAGAAATGTTAAAGTAAACTCTAATCAGTTATACTCAATTCTGGTTTGTAAAAATATGGGTATATATTTTATATATATGGGGCTCAGGTTAGCCATGTGAGTTAAAGCGTTGACCTTTATCTCACATGGTAAACCTAGAGTGGCGAGTTCGATTCTTGCCTCGGCAAAGGAAATTATTTAGTAACGAAATTCATTAAATAACATCCTAAAAGCCACCATGGCTAGAAAAGGGTGGTAACCTGTAGATAACCCGTCCCAATTAGCCTAAGTTGCAAAAAGTGGACGTTAATAAATAAATAATAATAATAATATATTTTATAAAACATATGTTTTAAACCTAATCTATTTCTTACCATTACAAAGAGATATAAATATAACAATCGTTCATTATAATATTTACTCCCTAACAGACGACAACAAACTTGTTTATATAAGTTATTTTATCTGATTTAATGTTTTATCAATTTGGGAGGGGGGAGGGATAGGAGGACATGGTTAGAGATTCTACACATTGCTAGAAAGTATTTATTTTAAAAATTATTTTTTGTGTATTATGTTATTTATTAACGTCCACTTTATGCTACTTTGGCTAATTGGAATGGGATATCTACAGGGCTTCCATCCTTTCCTAGACAGGTACTAATTTTATTTAGTATATTCGTCACTAAATATATTCCTACTGTCCACATGGGAATGGAACCCATGACTCTAATTGTTAATTGAGTTTATAAGACCAGCGTTTGAGTGTATTAATAAAATGAATTTGAATACGTAGTCCAGCAATCATCTAAACATATACCACTATTGAAGCCACAACCATTGCATTGTTTAATATATATTGATTTATATTTGTCTTTTGCCTCACCCCTTTAGAACTTTTACATTTACTTATCCATATTATGGCTGACTATTGTATGCTAAAATCGATGATCGGGGTTATAGTAAATCTCAGTACTTATGCTTGATATCAAATAGAGGTAGTGACTGGTATTTTAATTATGGTTATCTATTTACTCGTCCTTGGGCAGTATATATATATATATATATATATATATATATATATATATATATATACATATATATATATACGAAGGGTTTTTTTTTATTTTTTATTTTGTTTTTTACAACTATATCACACCATGTACTTAATTTTCATTAAAACGCTTATTCTCTTCCTTCTTGTGGGTCATAATAATTTCTTGGTATCTCCAAGTTAAAACTCATTAATTATAATTATGTTTTCTTTCTCTCTTTGTCTCTGTCTCCCTCTCTCTCTCTCTCTCTCTCTCTCTCTCTCTCTCTCTCTATATATATATATATATATATATATATATATATATATATATATATATATATTACTCTCTTTCACTCTATCTTTTTGAGTTTGCTATTAATTTAGTCTTCTTTTTCTCACGGCAACTAGTTAAGAAAGGCATTAATTTGTTTCTTTCCAATACTTTTTCATGTCTCAGCATTCAAGCTTTTGTTTTCAGTATTTGTGAGTTGAAAGCATTGGTTAGTGTTGAATCTCGGGTGTTATAATTCTTCTAGCTGGTCCAATCACTGTTCTAAATTAAAGGGGGATAGGTAAGTAGCGGGGGGAGCTACAGGAGGGACGTTGAATCTGCCTTTTGGGGGAAGTGAGCAAGGCACCGGATTAAATCTTAACAAAAAGTGACAAATTGAATTAAGGGCTGTAATAAAAGAGAAGGAAGGAGAGAAGAACTTGGAGAGAGAGAGAGGTTGGAGGGAGGGAGCGTATTTCTTTATTAATCAGCTGTAGGGGTTGGTGATCAGCAGACAGTGGTAGATAGGACCCACTAGAGGCCCCGCTATCCTGAGCCCATTACTTCACTCTCCTATCGGCTTCCTTAATCCGCCTTGGCGTACAGCTCTAATTCGGGCCAATCCAACCCAACTACCTAACCACCCACTAACACCATCAAATATAAACACTGCCACTTCCCTAAGTGGATACAGATACTGCGCGAGCTCTGCACACCCTCCATGAGATTAAGCGGAGAAATCTAGCGGGACTCCATTTCAGGATTGCTTTTATTTAGCCACAAAGGCTAAATAAAAGCAATCCTTTATAAATAATTCAGGTCCGCCTTGGCCAATTTCTACTAGGGTGGCCAGGGAAACAAATAGTCTTTTGTATCAATTGAAAATACCTTTATTTTACCAATGTGAAACAAACACTGATACGGTGCAGTACGACAACTAGGCACTCGCATGCAATATATAGACATTTCTCCGCTAAATTCCACATCATAGGGAATTAATGAACGTACACAAAATGAAGGAGAAATGGATTCAATGTAACGAAAAAGTAAATGTAAATGAACCCCATTAGACAAGGTTAGAACATAAGTCGATCAAAAGTTAGATTCATATATATACATATATATATAAACATGGTGTCCCAAGTTCCCATGACACCCCCTTAAAATCTCCAACTATTTTAATACAAGGCTGAGACTTGGTGTGCAATAATTAATTGGGACCCCGGAAGAATCCTTTCAGTCCTAAAACTTTGGAAATTTCCAATGGAATGCCCTACTTTTTATGATGGTTTCTTGTAGAAAATCAAATTCTAAAACGATTTTATATTGGTGAATTTTTCTATTTGATGCATCCTTTACCCGTAAAATAACGGGGGGGGGGGCATCCTTTACCCGTAAAGAAACGGCACATTATATTGATAAATGCTGAAAAAATAAAAGCTGTAGTCAACAAAATTATCTTTGAAACAAGCATAGGGGGAAAGGAATGGATTCTTAAATTAAATAAATATATTACCTAAAATATTGAACCGAAGTTTATGAAACTAAATACGTGAATTTCTCCTACCCCATCTTACAAACTTTATGCCATACTAGTATTCTTAAAGACGAACAGAAGTTGGGGTTGCAGTTGTAGGCTGTGTTGAAAAATCGCAATATTTTGTTTTCTGTAAAAATGTTGCTAACCTAAGTTGTTTATTTTCTCAATTAGAGTAAGTTTTGTTATATTCGTATTTGTAAAATAATAATACATAAACAAAATACTCTCATAAATGTATAACGAGCCACCAAATAAATGTTGCTTTTATAATTAAATCAAATTTAATGACTTAAATATCTGTATTTTAGAGAAGCCGGATTGGTCTTAAGATTGCATTCATATTTTACAAACGAATTAGATTGCGACGATGTTTAGAAATAAAAATCACGAAAATTATTTCCTGTGCTTTTTCTTGCAAAATGTTGCTTTAGGCCAAGCTGTTAAATGGTGTCATTGCTTTTTCCATCAGGTATAAAAATTATTAGAACATTCCAAACGTTTAATAAATAATAAAATAATTTATGTAAAATAATGATGATAGCTCTCAATCGGGAATGTAGCGATGCTAACGCAGTTAATTGTGTTAACTTATTTCCTGTGAAATGTTGGCTTTATTGTATTTATGTTTTACTCGCATTTTCTATTATGTAAATAATGCAATAATAATATAACTGTGCTAGTGCTGAGGTTGTTTTTTAGCAGGAACATTAATATAGATTATAGTTGATTTTTAATTGTGATATATATGCTATCTATGATTATGATTTATATTATTCACGGCGTAAAGAGGGATCTATTACGAATTCACTTTCGGTTATTCTTCCGGAATATAAAACAAATCCATAAAATCCCGACAGTTACCTGACCCTTATGGCAGAACATAATACGGGGAGACGGGAAGTGTATGTGTACATATTAAAGCCTTGCCCCTACAAATATCATTATGCTATCTCATGTAAGAATAGAAAGGCCTCGTTCCTTCACACTACTTTATTCTATGCGACAGAGCGTCATCATCAGTGCCCACCTGGCAAACATTTACCATTAAAAATGTCGTATTAAATAAATTAAAAAATAATAAATATATGTACATATTGAAGGTCAAGAGTTAGAACATAAAACCTTAAGAATACAAATTAGTGGCCCTGTGAATATATAAGAAGAAAAATATTTATACAGATTAAAATTAAAAGCTTGCCAGTAGAATACATACAAAAATTTTAATAAACAGCCAAAATAAATAATAAAAAGTGAATATTTACAGTTAAAAAATATAACACAGGATAAATAGTAAAAACCAAATAGTCGAATAAAAAAAAAAAAAAAAAAAAAAAAGTGGAGTAACACAAACTGGAGGAGCTACAGGGAGCGAAACATATAAAAAGTCCGTCACGCAGGGGCCACGTAAACTAAGCAGATTTCCCACGTGAAGTTTTACAGTAGAGAAATCTGCCCAATAACAACTGTAGTAGTAAGGGATCTCTAAACCTATTCACGACGGACGAACAGTTACGGAAACGGCCGCCAGAGCTCTTGGCGAAAAGTCCGGAACATAGCCGACTCCTGCCGGCCACTCACAGAATATAAATGCAAATATCTCGGTTAATATTCAAGATACAGAATAAATGTATAGAACAATATTTATAGTAAATGTAATTTGCAATAAGAATGATTTTATACAATGTTTCGATCCGACGCATAATAACGGAGATATTTCGAATTTTCCGCAAATCCCCTCCTCTAAACCCTCTCTACCACTGGTCCGATTTCAGCCATTAATGAGCTTGACATAAAACGATTAAATTCCGAGTTTGGTAACGATCAAACAAAAATTGCGACCGCTAGAGCGTTAACAGACAAATAAATATATATATCTATCTATATATATATATATATATATATATATATATATATATATATATATATATATATATATATATATATATATATATATATATATATACATATATATATATATATATATATATATATATATATATATATATATATATAAAATTGTAACCTCTGTCTGTACATTGATTTTTTTCCCGAAGTTTCACGATAACTTTTCGTTTCACATGTCATAAACACCATAACTGCATTTTGTTTCTTTCGTGTATGTTTGTTTGTTACATAACAAAAGTTGTTTATTTTGTTATTTAGAGTAACTTTTGTTATATACACTTTTTTCGTATACTGAATTATAAACGAGATATACGCTAAAACCTATAGCGGAAGTGAACAATTTTATTTGGGACAAAAGACCCAACCAAATAAATAAAACTGGGTATGTATATTAGCACTAACGCTTTCATTATAATAAGCCGTACCAACATTTCTAGGGACGGGCAGGAGTGGGGGTTGTAAGGGAGGCCTAAATTTAAAATAGCGGTATTTCGTTTTCTATTCGTTTTTCGGCAAATATGAACATAACAAAAGTTGTTTATTTTGTTATTTAGAGTAACTTTTGTGATATTCATTTTTGTCTTTTAACAATGTATAAACGAGATATACACTATAAACTAAATCGGGAGTCAACTATTTTATTGGGCGCTAACGATTGAACCGAACTTAAAAAAACTCGGTATGTCAATTAGCGTTAATTCTTCCATGATTATAAGCTATATTAAAATGTTTAGGTTAGAACGGGAGTGGGGGATATAAAGGAGGCCTAAAATAAAAATTCGCAATATTTCATTGTCTATGTGTTTTTCGACAAACATGCACATAACATAAGTTGTTTACTTTGTTATTTACATTAACTTTTGTTTTATATATTTCTCCAGGAACAATGTGTGGAGCAAGTAATTTGCGTAGAAATATTGATATGCTCAACAATTCATTCCAATTTGAACTATGAGGTACCTCACCTGGAAAAATTAATTCAAATCTATGTTAATATTTTGTCCTTAATAACTGAAATTTATGCATAATGCACAGGAGACGGGAAATATGACAATTTGAAGGACAGTGAAGTCTTACATAAAAAATTAATTTTATTATTAACAAATGCCAACAACGGGTATTAACCCTAAACACTGGGATGGGTAAATGTCAAAATATTGTGAAAAATTAAGGCTTGCAAAAAAAATACCATCACCATTCAGCCTCAAATGAATTCCCGGGCGAAGCCGGGTATCTGAGGCTAGTATATATATAAAAAATCTGCTAAATTGTAACCTCTGTCTGTACATTGATTTTTTTCGCGAATTTTCACGATAACTTTTCGTTTCACATGTCATAGACACCATAACTGCATTTTGTTTCTTTCGTGTGTGTTTGTTTGTTTGTTACCTTTTCACGCATAAACGGCTGAACCGAATTTTATGAAACTTGGTATGTATATTACTACTAACCCAACTTAGACTTTAGGTAATATTAATATCCTCTGAGACGAGCAGGGGAGCCTGAAATAAAAATTCGCGATATTGTGATTCCCATTGGTTTTTCAGCGATATTCTATAAAAATATAAAAATACCATCATTAGTCAGTCAACTATGATTTCCCGGACATCGTCGGGTATATTAGCTAGATTGTATACAGAAAATACCCACATTATAGATGATATTTAATAATAATAAATGCTATTCATGATTATGATTTGAATTATTCACGGTGTGTCAAACAGTGGAGAGGGAATTATTTTCATTTATTCTTCAAATCTAAAATTTTATTTTCCATAAGTCGCCCAATGGGCCCTTACGGGAAGAAATGAGCCCAGACGGGAAGAGCAGTTGTACACGTCGAAGCATTGCCAAAAACAAAATAGAATATTTCCGTCTCAAATCATTTCCCGAGCGAAGCCGGGTACCTTGGCTAGTGTATATATATATATATATATATATATATATATAATTTTAAACGGACCTCATTTTTGTCATCTCCTGGGTAGCATCGATGGACATTTGAAGAAATTTTTCGAAACTCGCGTCATGAGTACGAACTGAATAGCTGATTTCCCTTAAGGGAAATCTGCTAAAAGCGTATAAAGAAGACAAATAAAGAAGCGAGACAATGACTTACCTCTTCACAAAGATGTTACTGGAACCAAGGATTCCCTGTGGGAAACCGGCTTCGGAACCGGGGAGTAATGAGAGAGGCTTCCGAGACATGCTTCAACCTGGTGTCCTCTCCTGCCTTATTGATAATGAGGCCTCCTTTCTTCATCCTGTCCAATTTTACGTATATGCTTTCCACTATACTCAGGGTCTTGCTTTTTTCGCTTCATAGAGCAGCTCATATTTTATTGCGGACTTATCATGACTCTCCTTTATTATTTTAATGATTCCCTGAGCAACGCCGGGTGCCTCACTAAATACAATTTCTCTTAGCTGACAAGAGAATGGAACCCAAACATCCTTAGGCGATAAGTGTATAAACAATAAATACGATTCAATTAACAAAAAAAGTAAGAGTAAGATGTGTTGGGATAGCGACTAACATAATATGTGCTAATGTCAAAAAAATGAGCTAAACTTAGCAGACCACGTCAGATGGTATATTGATGCTGTTACGTTGTATCGGATCAGTTAGTATGCTTAGTAGCCAGTGAATTGTTGAAGGTCGTGAAGTATCTGTAGGCCTTTCTTGTATGGTCATAAGGTGAGAGTGTGTATAGAATGGTCAATGCCTGGCTTACAGCTGTGGCCTCACCTCTTTATCAGATTTCTATGGTAAACTCACGCGCGCGAATATATATATATATATATATATATATATATATATATAAAGTATGCATTTTATATAAGTATATAAATGAAATGACTTTATAACCTGGACATGTCATTTAAGAATAAGAATATTATGTCATGGGCCACTTCATTCCAAGGTTAATTATCAAATACGGTTTTCATTGAGATTTTACTTTGTGAGATGCATGCAAATACTTTAAGTGATGATGTCGTCAATTAAAATATTTGGTTCTCGAAATGTTTATTTGATCTAAACCCTACTCGATATTTACCCGTTTCAGTCAACACGAAAGATAATAATTGTAAATAGGGGAAATCGGAACTGGAAATGTTGGTGTTTTGAGGGGGAGGGGATTCAAAAATTCAAAATATCTCCGTTATTATGAGTTCAATCGTAAAATGTTATAGAAGCAATCATGTTGAACTATTGATGTTCTACAATTGTTGTTCTATGCATTATTCCGTTTCTCAAATATTAAGGGAGTTATTCGTACTTTCTTGTATCCTGCTTTTAGAATCCTCCCTTCTACTCATCGGTTATTTACATATAAATATAGAATATGTGCTCTGATGAGATCACAAGCATTTTGTACCAGCACATGGGAAAACTGCTTAGATTACGCTACCCCTGCGAGGTGGACGTTTTTCATAATCAGGCTATTAGCTTGGATGTTTACAAAAGAGGGATTTAAAAAACTTAATTAGCTCATCATTGTGAACCGTACCGGAAAATTTCCATGTATCTAATATTTTAAGTAATGTAAACTTCCTGAATTAATTTTCTTCACATTTTTCTGTAACTGGAACTTTCGAGTTTTTGAGTTCTTCTTGGTGTTTTTGCGTTAGGGACTTTCAATTAGCCAGCTCAATTTTCGTGCGATTTTTACATTAAGCTATTACATCACTAAACATGACTGATATACATATTTTCTTATTATACGAGAGCTTCTTATTTGGGCTCAGATGAACAATTTTGGTTGATTCATTAATATTAAGATAAATTGATCTTAATACACTTAAAAAAGATTCTGTTTAGTATTTATAATCTCGTTTTTCATATCATCGAGAAACGATACAGATAAAGACGTTTTGAGACCATGAAAGTGATGGAACAACCTACACGCGTCTTTCCTTAACAATGTCTTTGAATGTGGACCCTTGACGTCAAATGGCGCTGTTTAGAAAAATAGCAAAGTAGCAGATTTACACTTAGAAACCAAATATTTCATTTACTTACTACAGATTGAATCCTATATAAACACCAGAATAATTCGATATTTTGAATAGTTTTTTAGGAAATGTCAATAAAATGTTTGTTTACATTAATATTTATTGTATTGCATAACGTCCAACTTTCCAGCTAATCAAGGCAGGACATCTGCGGGTGAAGAATTGATTAATATCTGTAACCAAAAACAAGGAATGTAACGGAATAAGAGACAATTATTTATGCGCACAATTCTATTCACATTTGGAACTGTGAGACGTCTCATTTTTTTTATTCGTTCTCAAGGAAGCCTATTTTTCTCCGTTTAGGAGAAAGAACTTTAAATTTCATAGGGGGGGGGGTCAGAATAGATATAAAAACAAAATGCTTTTGTAAGAGGTTGGTAGGACTGCATATTGTGAGCTGTAAACCCCAATAACAAAGTTGCATAGACTAAGCGGCAGTTTTCGCGAGGCGATCAGGAGGTTGAGAGACCATTCCGGGAGAAAGGATGGCTTAATCCGGAAGTTTTACACCCACCTCGACCCTCCGGCCTAGACTATTTGCCCTTCAAGTATTCTTCCTGCTAGAAATTCATCGTACTCTCAAACCTGCCGAAGGAAATATGACTTTGAAAAAAGGCCTTACAACCCTGGCGATGGTGCCCAAATAGGAGCCAAGATTACTCAGGCTTCCAACATCCGGGGCACTGCATTTTTCACCCTCCCCTCATGCCAGACTTTCCAAAAATGTTTAAAACTTTTAATTTATTTTCATACCAGTTTTTAGTTTTAAGTGTAAACGTTAATATTTTACAATTTGCTCTCCAACATTCCTCTTATTTTATTTCTCAGGTTTCAAATTTGAATTTATTTAGAACACATAGCAAATGATGACCGCACATTTATAGAGACCAAGTAATTTTCATGAGTTATGTAAGAAGTTGATCACAAATTGTGGATAATTGTTTTGATTTGAAACTCATTGATGTATCTAATCCACATTTTTATTAAAAGTAAAATAATTAAAATATATTGAACTTTACAAACACATTTTATCTGATTCTACAGGACTAGTTGGTTTATAAAATAATAATAATTATTAATGCGTTTGAATGTTCTGGTAATAGCAACAAATATTACTAAAACTTCGGAAAACTGTCGATGACTGACATCTTAGTGAATTAGTTGCATACTAAAGAAGTCCGTGAAGCAGATGCTGCGTGGCAAGTGGAACAGTGAAAGTTTACTGTAACATTTAAAAAGCTGTAACATTTAAATAAGATTAGTTATTTGCAGTACATATTTCAGTGTATCCTAATGTACTATTATACATTGAAAATAATATATTATATATAAGTTTTCATCATGAATTCCGTAATTATAAAACATTAATATTATTTTATAAATGTCTATAAATACACTTTTTGCAGTGGCCATTTGTTTATTTGTAATTGTCATTGGAGAGAGACCAGCTATCACCGAAGTCTCAGAATGATTGTTACACTTCTGATAGCTCAATCCTTTTTATCGTCGATGCTAATTATTAATGCAAATTAATGTACTGAATGGACGTACATATAGAAATTTCAAATCATCTTTAAATCTGTCGAGAATACTCCCTAGGGGGGGGGCATCTTAATCTACCCTTTATGGAAATCTATTAAGCTAATTTTCTGGCTCTCTCTCTCTCTCTCCCCATGTGAATACCCGCCATTTTTAATACGGCAGTGTGTGTGTGTCTCGGCTAATCGCTGTAATCTGTGGATCGTGGCCTGATCCAGCGGCGGTAGAAGGACCAGATCGTAGGAACAAATTGCAGTGTCAATATAATGAGGGTAGTTCCCCTAGGAGCGGTGAGAGACAACGCACGAACACCGCGGATTGCACAAGGCTTAAGACCGGTGGGTAAAATTATACCTTGCCACCAGTGTTCTCCGGCTGGTGCCCTCTTCGGTAGTTTGTGTCGGATCCCGATAATGGGACACGTAAGCAACATTTTCGGAGCCGGCAGCCCTCTTATCACGAGATCACCGGCTAAAACTTTATTATTGTTATTAAGGGTTTACATTATCAAGAGCCTGGCAAGTCAAGCCAAAGCGAAATTCATGTATGGGTTTTATTTTCCAATTATAAAATACCACAATAGCTCGGTGATTGGATTTTGCACAGCTGTAATCTGAGTTGAGTCCTCTCGTCTTCTCAGGAAGTAGACCATTTCAATACTTATGACTTGACTTTAGCAGATTTCCCTTAAGGGAAATCAGCTATTGAGGTCCTACTCATGACGCGATTTTCGAAACATTTCTTCAAATGTCCATCGATCCTACCCAGGAGATGACGAATATGAGGTCCGTTCAAAATTATATATATATATATATATATATATATATATATATATATATATATATATATCTTAATATATATAAATCTCCTGTCACGATGTTTGTCCGCGATGGACTCCTAAACTACTTAACCGATTTTAAATTAAATTGGCACACCGTGAGCAGTCTGGTCCAACTTGAGAGATAGGCTATATTAATTTTCTCTGAGACGAACAGGAGTGGGGGTTATAAGGGAGGCCTGAAATTAAAAGTCGTGATATTTCGTTTCCTATTGGTTTTTTCGCAAATATGCACATAACAAAAGTTGTTTATTTTGTTATTTAGAGTAACTTTTGTAATAAACACTTTCATCGTATTCCGAAGTTTAAATGAGTTATACGCTTATGACTATAGCGGGAGTCAACAATATTATTTGGGACAAAAGACCCAACCGAAATAAATAAAACTCGGTATGTGTATTAGCACTAACGCTTTCATTATAAGAAGCCATACCAACATTTCTAGGGACGAGCAGGAGTGGGGGTTTTAAGGGAAGCCAGAAATTAAAAATAGCGATATTTCGTTTCCTATTGGTTTATCGGCAAATATGAACATAACAAAAGTTGTTTATTTTGCTATTTAGAGTAACTTTTGTTATATACACTTTTTTCGTATACCGAATTATAAACGAGATATACGCTAAAAATTATAGCGGAAGTGAAAAATTTTATTTGGCACAAAAGACTCAACCGAACTAAATAAAACACTCAGTATGTGTATTAGCACTAACGCCTTCCTTATAAAAAGCCATACTATTTCTAGGGACAGGCAGGAGTGGGGGTTATAAGGGAGGCCTGAAAATAATAATAGTGATATTTCGTTTCCTATTGAAGTTTCGGCAAATATGCACATAACAAAAGTTGTTTATTTTGTTATTTAGAAAAAATTGCTCAAGAATTCTTTTCAATATGAACTACCAGGTACCTCACCTGGAAAAATTAATTCAAATGTATGTTAATATTTAGTCCTTAATAATTCAAATCTATGCATAATGCACAGGAAGCGGGAAATATGACAATATGGAGGACAGTGAAGTCTTACATAAAAAATTAATTTTATTATTAACAAATCCACAGAAACGACGGGTATTAACCCTAAACACTGGGACGGGTAAATGTCAAAATATTGTGCAAAATAAAGCCTTGCCAAAAAAATATCATCAACATTCAGCCTCAAATGAATTCCCGAGCGAAGCCGGGTATCTGAGCTATATATATATATATATATATATATATATATATATATATATATATATATATATATATATATATATATATATATATTTGTCTGTTAACGCTCTAGCGGTCGCAATTTTTGTTTGATTATTGTTTGTTACGAAACTCGATATTTAACCGTTTTATGTAAAAAGACGGATCAAGTTCGTTAATGACTGAAATCGGACCAGAGGGAGGGGGAGTTTAAAGGGGGGGATTTTCGAAAATTCAAAATATTTCCGTTACTATGCATCGGATCGAAAAATTGTACAGAACCAATCTTATTGCAAATTACATTTACTATAAATATTGTTATATACGTTTATTCTCTATCTTGAATATTAACCGAGATATTTGCATTTTTAAGTTTTCAGCAAACCGCCACTTCTACTCATGTTACGTAAACAATACTCTGCTACATTATCAATCACATTATTGGAAGTTTAAATACCAAAAATTGTATTCAAGAGACCTTTATTATACGAGATACTGACTCATTATTAATTACAGTACTAGATATAGTAAATAGTTCTCAATAAAATTAATGTGTTATATTCTGATATATTTCAGTAATTGTTTTTCTTTCCGGTGTGAGGCGGGCCGACCCGTTTGTTTACATTTCTAACCTAACGCTCCCTGTCGGCAGGTTATTGAACTTGGATGAACCATTTCTTATTTCCGTTTGTATTTATTCCCGGTGTTGTTGTGTTACCAGTATGTATATTTATCTATTACTAAACTTCACGAGGGAAATCTGCTTAGTTTACGCAGCCCCTGCGTGACGGACTTTTATTCCTAATAAAAGAAATAATATTTTTTTAGAAATGTGGTTGCACTAAAACATAACGAATATTCAAAATGTTTCAAAAATAGTAAGATTGCATTTTTTTTAATTCGTGCTATTTATTAATTTTATTATTTCTTTAATAAGAAAAGAAATGAGTGTAATCCCTAACAAATTCGTTTTTCATATTTTATAGGAATTACCCGTTTTGATCCTCCCTAAACCCATTTTAAATAGTTTTGGCGTCAGGACTTATGTATTCATAGACATCTCCAGCAACTCAAAAACGGCTAGCCTAGAGAATTCATTCATAGGACTGTTGTAACATTTAGTTTTGCACCTCCCCTTTATATAGAAATCCGCTAGAAGGTGGAAATAAAAAACCTCATCTTTTGATTGAAACTGACTGAAGGGGAGAAGGGGGAGGTTAGAGTTGAACGAAAATAAAACTTAACGAAGTTCAAAGTACCTATTAAAAAAAAATATTTTGAGAGGTTCCATTGGACTTTCAAATGACAAAATTTTCAATGCTGTGCAGCTAAATATTTTTAGCTTTTTTATTTTTTATATATAAGTTGAACAAGACTGAAATCGAGTCAGGAGGAAGAGGGATTTTTAGGGAAGGGGTAGGGTGACGAAAATTCAAAATATCTCCGTTACTATGAGTAGGTCCAACAAATGTTGTAATCTTCTTGGAAATATAATTTTCTATAAATCATGTTCTATAAGCCTTTTTTTATCTCAAATAATAACCCTGATATTTGTATTTTTTTTTAATTTTCAACTTTCAGTAAACGTCCAATTTTAGCATCGCATATATAACAATAAGGTAATATATCGTGAAATGTCTTATTCCATGTTTAATCCATATTAGATACCAAATATTGTTTTCAACGGCCTTATGTTATGCGATACGCATTCAAATACGTTGTATGATGGAAGTTCTCAAAGAGAATTTTCTATGGCTCTCCAGCCATCTTGCTCATCTTTTTTATTTTGAGGAACTGAGGTAACTGAAATAAACTGCCTTTAAAAAAATGAAGTGATTGAGAAGTCTCCTGATGAATATGCCCGGCGAGCAATACAAATTTGGCGTTACTAGGTGACAGATGACCGATGGAGTAGACAGCCAAGGAATATGACCTTTCCCCAGCGCAGTAGTTTAAAAAATAATATCCGTTTTGTATTTATTACGCCTATCCGGAGCACTGCTTGAATTATTATTTTTTTTTTACACATATGAAGAGAAAATAACAAATTGTATCTTCACAGTGGTTCACTTTTCCAGTCTGATGCGTTCATTAAGGTCGAATTATGCTATTCGGTGAGTTTGCTTTAGGAACCATTATGTAAGTGAATTTAAAATAGATTAACATAGTACTTTTCTTTTTTTTGCAAAAACATCCATTTATTCTCCTTCATTTTGGTACCATTCAAGAATAATAATTTCTTAAGGGTCATTTGTTCACAGTAAACGATTGCACTTCTACCCGTGACTTCAAAAAGTATGAGAATCTGGTATACCGGGAAGCATTCCAAGTATGCGACCTCGCAAAGAAGAGTACACATTTCTAATTCTCTTCTCAAGTCAATGGTCTATTTCTGGAACAAGGGATGTGGTCGATAAATATAATGCGAAATTGAAATAGGAGTGAACCATTTTCTTCATTCGATAGAAATGAAAACTATTAAAATTTATGAATAAATAAAAAAGAATATCACTACTTATACATAGTTTAGGAGTTAAGTATACATAATTTAGGAGCTTCCCGAGCGATATGAACTTCTCCATGCGTTGCAATGGATATGGTCGTTGGACAGAATTCCGGGAGCATTAACTCAGATATCAGCTTTACCAAGGTCGACATTAAAGGCTGTTAAATATCAGCTTTAATTATTTCCCCGAGCGTTTTATTATTAATTTCATGTTTCTTGATAACGTATCCATGTTGTTATGCTAAAATTGAAAGAGTAAAATTATTTTATTGTCTCGTTTTGTGTTCAGGAACTCGAAATTCATAAAATGGAACTGTTTACATTAATAAATAAACGAAAAACATTTTAAACAGACATAACTATTATTAACAAGTTGCTAATTCATAATGGGTTTGAGCTGAAATATTCCTTTATTTCGAATGCATGCTCATTTCTCTGCTGTAATCATTTTTCTAAATAAAAATTGGTGTCTCACAACGTTGTGGTGGCGTTGCCGCTGGTAAAAGCACTATGATCCCGTAATAGCGGAGTTTTGCTTTAACTAGGGATTTGCAGAGTAAATTTTATTTAGTAGCGCGCTTACCGAGATTGGATATAAATCTGCAGCCCCGGTATATAAACAATCCTGATCTATTTGAGTAGGTACTAGGATAATGAAATAACACTGTTTAGTCAGAAGTGCCTCCACAATATGACATGGATTTGACCTTCTATCGCCGAATGGCCGGATCCTGGTTCTACATGGGTTGATAATGATTTTCAAGAGCCAAAGCATTACTGTATAGGCAAAAGGCATTGACTTTTATTTTATTTTCAACATTCAAATATTGCAAAGCAGACCCATTGCAGTGACATTATTGACATGTTTTTCTTCTTCTCACTTGATTGGCAGGATTGAGGGGGGGGGGTAAGCGGAAAGTAGTAAAACAAGAGCATTCCCGCCATTTGGGATACAATGTAGGCTTCAGTTTAGGAATACTTCAACACGTGAATAATGTTTTATTTACTTATTACATCGGCTACTGGCAAGATTCTGATTTGGGTGTTGGGAGGGGGGGGGCTGTCAAATTATGATTGTAAATAAAAATCTAGCCTGCCATTATGAACTTATATTTTAGCGCAAGGCAACAGAGTTCAACCCCCATTTTCTGATCACCTGAAAGTGTGTGTTTTTATTCTTGCAGGTGCTTCATCAGCTGTATCAAGGAACGGATCAAAGATCCTTGACGGAGGAAGGATGTTTTTTTAAAGGAGGAAAAAATAACAGAAGTAAATTTGTTAGCATGGTCTTGGGCAATACATTTCCAATCACTGTATCTATTTTAATTTTAGTTTTATTACAATAGGCGTACCTCCCTGTTCCAATTGGGGAATAACAGTTGCGAGAGCACCTGCTAAAAGTTTCAAAAACTGAAAAATTGAGTGTGATAGAACTTTTGCTCTGCAAGTCTTCTTTAGGAGATTCAGAAGTGCTCAAATTTGGACAAATTGCAATACAAGGTTTGTTCCTGGCTCTGTTTCGTTTTTGGGCCACTTTTACTAGGAGGTTCCAGTATTGAATGTTAGCCCTTTGCAATTCAAGGGCTAAGCAATGTCGAAAAATCTTGGTTTCACATAAGTTTGAGCGTGTAGCCGACTTCCTTTCGAAAATCAAAATTATTTTCCACTTCATTTTTAAAATATTCGCCAATATCACAATTATTAACCCATTGACAAATTTCTTGAAAAAAATCAATTTTCAATAAAAGAAGCTTAGAATAATAATGGTTTTGAACTAAGCTAGCTAGATCTTGAGGAATATCTGCAGTAATTTCATCAAACTTATAAATCTTAATATTTTGATGCCAACTTCAGGTTACACCGCAAGTAATAATATTTTGTTTTCTTTTAGGGTCAATACTCCTAGGTTGAAGATTGCCTCATATGAATAATTTGGTTTTCCACACCTGGTAGAATGTTGTGTAAAAGAGAAGAAACTGGAGTCTAAAAAAGAAGAGAAAATAACGATTTTCGGTATTTCAGAATACATAACGGACCTTTGTATTCTACACGGTTTTAAAAAGACTTACATTCTTAGAATTAACATCAATATTACTGTCAAATTTGACTGTAGAAGCCACCAGTACTGGTTGATCGCCGTGTACGAAGGCGATTGCTTTCAATGCAAGGGCATCATTTTCAAGCCTGTCGAAAGCAGTACCGAATAGTTGTCTATAAGCTCCCAATTATCAGTATTATAAAAATTCAAAAATGATAAAAAGTCAAATAACAAAAGTAAAATTAATCAACGTTTTATAAATGAACATGAACTAAATTCAAGTATTTATAATCAGAATATATATATATATATATATATATATACACATAATATATAAAGAAAAATTGATGTTCAGCATAGTTGGTGAATTATTAATAGGAAATGAATTTCTGAAAATGGGACTTTGCTAATGATTGACGTAATGCCCTCCGGCAGGTTAGCTGTTGTATATATAAACAAATAAATAAATAAATAAATATATATATATATATATATATATATATATATAAATGCAAATAATTTGAAATCTCGTTATACACCACCGGCTTAATTTGTATATTAAATTATGTCGTATACTTGAATTTTGTGTAGGTATGAGAATATGTTGTTAATGTAAAGGCATCGTCCGTCAGTAGTTCTTGTAAGTCATAGGGTAAGTCCTGATGTTGTTTTTGGCATTCTATCAGTATATGTCTTATCCACAGATTTGAAAATTGCATTATATATACTCGTGGAACCAACGCATTAATTAATATCAGTGTTCATAACAAATATTTGTAGTTTGAAACTTATTGAAGTATTTTCTCATTCTCTTGAGTCTTAACCGTACAGTACAACTTTATTTTTTTTAAATAATAAAAATTAAATATCTGTACTCATATCACAGTTTTGTATGTGAAAATTATATTATTTATTGAAAATGTTGTATGTGCAATGGCTTCTTAAAATGAGAGTTTTAGCTAGTACGTCTTCAGAGCCAGTAATATCAATTAATGGTAAACCGAGTCTGGTCTAGCCTAAAGAAATGTGGCGTCCATTGCTAGAGTCTCCCACCTCTAGGAATATTAATTAAGGAAGTTAGTGACCGTATATCAGAGTTTCCGGTTCAGCATGGCCGATCACAACCCTCTCATCGACTAATCTAATTCTAGCACTTGGTCTACTCATGGAAATGAATTTTTCCCCCTCTACTCTACAATATGGAGAATAACGATTTGGCCCAATTAACACTCGTGGTGGTGGGAGGGGGGGGTGTCAACTTACTTCCAGCCGGAGATCCCGAAAATGTCCGTCACGCAGGGATTGCGTAAACTGAACTACAAATTTCCCACGTGCTTCATTTTCTTCAACTCCTGGGTAGGATCGATGAAATATTTGAAGATATTTTTCTGTAAATCTCGTCATATGTACAACCTCAATAGCTGATTTCTCTAAAGTGAAATTTACGAAAGCGTGGCTCATTTCATTTGAAAAGCATACAATATATATATATATAAAAAAAAAAAAAAAAAACCTCTCATGGCCTTCATGCCTCATATTTGCGATAAAAGACACTATTATTTATGAAACAATATTGTTCATCTTTCATAAAGTGGTCGTCAACAAATACAATTTAATTCAATTTTATTTTGAAGTTATTAGAAAAATAATTCAAATCTTAAGTGCTCTTTTCCAATAACCCCATAAATTCCATGAGGTAAATGAGTGTTCCCCTATGGACAAACTCCAGTACTTGTAGTTTGGATTGCACATATAATATTATCCATTTAGAACTTGTTTAAAAGACTTGTTGTTTCTTAGATTGTTCTTTTAAAGAATTTCAGGTTTAAAGAAATTAGAACATTAGTTAGAATATTTAAGGATGTATGTTGTATTAATTAACAATTAACACAAGACTGTTTCTAGAAAGAGCCACAAGACCTAACTTAATGAAGTAAATGATTCCTTTTGTTAAAAAATAATTTAATCAGATTCATTTTAAATATATTTGCTAAACTTTATATTTTGCTCGTCATTGTTTGCATTTTTGTATCTTTCTAGGGTTTTTGTCAGAAAATACAAAACTCCTGAATGATTTTTTTTAATTAAAAAAAATGCTCTTTAATTTTATGTGAAACAGAATTTGAATTGGAATTTGTGATGTCACTGAAAAAAAATTTTAAATTTGCAGAAATATTTCTTTAATAATGGCTATATTTCCTCATTGTAAAGGTTAGTATGTATAATTATATCATTTCAAACATTTGTTTTCATAGTTTCGTCTTTCTAATGACATCAAAATTATCTAAATTGATTTATAATTAAAAATGATATAGTAAGACAAATGATATATCGAGCTATTTTATTAAATTAATGAAGAATTCTATATGGCAGCCTAACGTAAGTTATGATTATTATTATGAAATTCTATAATAAAAAAATAAATAAAAAAGTCATTTCATTATGTTCACAACTAAGTGAAACTTCCAAAAATTTTAATACTTGAAGAAAAGAGTCATTGACGGTTTTCGGCTGAAATAGGCCTTATTATATATTCCAAATTATTTAAATATCAAAATTTTGTTTAAGATGTCTTAGAAATGTTTCCTTAGAAGTGTATAAAATGATGTTTGACAGAGTTTTTCAGTTCGATACGTGGATTTCAGGGTATTATTGTAGAACCTATTTGTTTGTGGTTATCAAGATCTTATTTTGTCGTTCCTCACAATATATTTGAACAAGTTTATTGTGAGGAAGCACAAAATTGAGTTCTTGATAACCTGGTTCGTCACTCTCGCCATCAGCAGAAATAGAAATGACTTATTCCATTGAATTTAGTCATCTTAATTTCGCTATACTTGTGTAGTTTTTGGTAAAACGAATAGGGGGGGGGTTATTAGTTAGGTGATAAGTTACCGTACTGTTAAAAAAATTACATAGATTTGATAGCATTAGTTAATCGTGTTCCTAGGCGACAAATGTATGAGATACTCAATTATCGTTAATGTGAGAACTGGAGTACTTTGTAAATGTAAAAAAAAGTAAATGGTAATTTAAGGACTTAATTTCCTTAAAGTATAATATAATTGGCCATTAAACTCTTACAATGAAATCAAAGGAAATTGACATAGTTAGATGTCCAACTACATGTGTTAACAATGACGTTAAATTACCCTTTGGTACCCTCGAAGACATTAGGCTGGAGGTATAAAAAAAATATAAGAGAGCCGGACAAAAAGCTGAACTGGAAAATGGCAAAATAAGAGTTATAGTAGAATTATAGGGGTAGATAAATGGAGTTAATGGAGAAAGAGCGATAGGCCCTGCGTATTGGACCAGGTATAGAGTCTAAATAACCACCGCGCTGGGCATTATGTAAACCTGATTCTCCTGGGGTAAGTGCTCGTATTAGTCGCCTAGCGGGACAAAGGTTGTGGTTTTCATTCATTTCCACAAATGAAAGGGGTTATGGTAGAAAAAGGTCCTGGCATGGTGACTGCACGACATCCTGATCCATTATAGCCATGTGACTGCCTCATGGCAGACAGCTATGGTAATCGCCGGGCTTCTGTGTGGCCTCCGCACGCCACCACCAACACCTGGCAGACAATCTCTGCTGTGGTTACTCATTCAATTCCTCTTATTAACTTGTTGCCACACTAATATTACTAACTTAAACTCTAAGGCAAACTAAAAACTAATCGACTTAAGTATCACAATCAGTGTTATAACAAAATTTTCTCTAAACCCAAAATTGTCCATAGTAGACAAAAGAAAATAACATTCTCCACAGAGTTTATATTCTCAACTGAAAATATATCTTATGCGATACACCTAGTATATTTCGAAAATTAAAACATGACTTATATTGCTCAGATGATTTGTATTTTATTTGTTTTTTTTTAAGTTGTCGTGGTTTCATTATTTACAAAAACAAAAAAAAAATGTGAATGAATGCCAAATAAACTCTATGGTCATTCTAGAGTGTCACACTAAAGCTTTCATGACTGGAGAAGGGTGTTGTGTACTGCCAACCACCACATATATTACATGGTTGAAATGGGTCTCAATTTACACCAATGCAATTCGCAACATAATGTTGGACCTAGCATTCGATGGTTTGAAGCGACATAGAACATAATAGCGAGGACTCAAGGTTATTTTTTATTTTTTAGCAGATTTCCTTAAAGGGAAGTCAACTACTGAGGCTGTACTCATAATGGTAATTTTGAAATTGTTTCTCAAATGTCCACCAATCAATCCTACTAAATAGACGACGAAAATGATTTCCGTTCAAAAATACAAATATTTGTACGTGTGTGTCTTTTATTTGTTAAATGTTGACTCAATCGTTCCAGACAAGATATTTAAACGTTACTTGTTCCTGAATGACTGAAGTGCGTACAGAATCCGAGGAGGGAAATGTAACTTCTTAAAAGTCTCCCTCGTTATACCTCTAATTGTCTCGACTTTTATTTAAAATCTTAATCAACTAATTTCCTTCAGTTGTTAGTCTATACATTTTGTTGTAACTCGAGTGTGGGGGAAGGGGACTTGTCTTCATGACATTTATTACTTCAAGCAGTAATGTTGCACAACATGTTTATGTGTCAAATCTTAGTTTATAGATATGAGGTAACCAATATGAGAGAAATAAATAAAAAGAAGAGATACCTTATCAGAGTATAACCTTTGCCAGATAAAAAAACTGCTTAGTTTACGCAGCCCCTGCGTGTTCTTTCCTGTCAAAAAATACGAACGTTTTATTGGAATTGACATTTCTAAATCAAAATTGTAAATGTCTTCCCTTCATCACATTAAGGTGATAAAAAAGTGTTACACGATTGTTTATGTCAATAAGTTCCAAAGGGCAAATCTTCTTTATCTCTAATAGGGACAGAGAATTTTTCAAACCCTTATCCCTCCCCTTTATCATTCGACAATTTTATTGTAAATGGAATAAAATATATTTATTTCCATTATATTTTAAAAACCAAATGGGATATGTCAAATATTTTTATTTTAATATTACAAAGCCAGTAATAAAGGAAAATAATGTCTTTCCACATTATTAAATAAGAATGTTATATAATACATTCCTTGTGAAGATATCTAGAATTTAATGATTATACTTTCTAAAATCCAATAATTATATTTAATAAATTATTTTTCTTAACAATCTTAATAATGATCGCAATAACACTAGACACATAACATTCATGTTTATTTTATTGACATACATGTTATTTGTCTGAAATCTATTTAAGGGTTACTCGCTTAGTCAACGATGATACATTTTTTGTCACCTTAAAGAGCCATAAACTATCATAAATTATTGTTTGACCAATTGTTATGACAAATATTTTGGAGATTTATTTTATACCTAAACATTTTAGATGATATACAACTTTTGTATGAAAACATCCTTCAGACATGATGGTCCTTAATTCATTTTTAAACGGTGAATGTTATTAACATAATAGATTAATACATTCGGGCAGTACATTATAGTGTTTTACTCCTGAAAACAATACGATTTTCTCGAAACATTTGTTTGTAAGCAAACAAGCTATATGGAATACGAATAGAAAAGTTTATTACCAACATTTTAGGAATATTTGACATTTTCTTCAATACAACCGGGCTGGTTATACAAAAATAATCTTTAAAACAATAAAACAGTGATGTTTCAACTCTGTAATAAATAACCCAGTTTTAATAACCTCCCAGATGGGAAGGTTTGTTTTAACGAGTGTAGTGGGTTCATCCAGCTTAATTGCTTTTCATATATATATATATATATATATATATATATATATATATATATATATATATAAAAGATGAAACAATTAGTTCATAGTTACCTGTTTAAGGAATTACGAAGAAACCGACTGCAGAAATTGAGGTTATACAATAGTTCCCATGAAAATGAAGATTCGAATGATGACATAGTAGGCCTCTGGCATCAGAACAGTTGAACTGAATCATCATTAAATGGAGCAATAAAACGATTAGACGGTATTCATTATAGCTAAGTGATGACACGATGGAGCTAGCTGGAACAGACAGAACCGAGCCATTACCTGCAACAACATAATTGTATAATTAGCAGTAATCGGTTTAATCAAATGACCACTGGCAAATGAAACGCGCCCTCTAAAGCGATCTCTCACGCACGACTTAGATCGTAAAAATTATCTTGATTCTGACCAATTCCTTTCTTAAGTCGTGACTCTTAAATATTACACTCCCAATATAAATAAAATTTAATTTGTCTTTTTTTTTTGTCTATCATAGAAACGGTTATTTTCATCTTGTATTCGGACATTATGGAAGGGTAATTTTCGAAGGTTTAGTGCAGAATTACAAATATCAATAAATCATTTTTTCATCGTTTAGTATGATGAATTAATTTTACATCATTTGCACTATGACTGTGTATGTTATTTTATGTCGATTGCACAATGACAATGTATGTTAGTTTATGTCAATTGCACTATGGCAATGTATGATATTTTATGTCCTTTGCACTATGCCAATGTACGGTATATAATGTCATTTTCACTATAATTATGTATGTTATTTTGTGTCATTTGAACCATTGCAATGCATGTTATTTAATGTCCTTTGCACTATGGCATTGTACGGTATATAATGTCATTTGCACTATAACAATGTATATTATTTGATGCCAATTGCACTATGGCAATGTACGGTATATAATGTCATTTGCACTATAACAATGTATATTATTTGATGCCAATTGCACTATGGCAATGTACGGTATATAATGTCATTTGCACTATAACAATGTATATTATTTGATGCCAATTGCACTATGGCAACGTATGATATATTATGTCATTCGCACTATAACAACGTATGTTATTTTATGTCAATTGCACTATAGCAATGTATGTTATTTAATGTCATTTGCACTATACCAATGTATGCTATTTTATGTCATTTGCACTATACCAATGTATGCTATTTTATGTCATTTGCACTATGGCAATGTATGATATTTTATGTGATTTGCACTATAACAACGTATGATATATTATGTCATTCGCACTATAACAACGTATGTTATTTTATGCCAATTGCACTATGGCAATGTATGATATTTTATGTCATTTGCACTATAAAAACGTATGTTATTTTATGTCATTTGCACTATAATAATGTATGTTATTTTATGTCATTTGCACTATGGCAATGTATGATATTTTATGTCATTTGCACTATAAAAACGTATATTATTTGATGCCAATTGCACTATTGCAAATGTTATGATTATTTTATGATTAATTGCACTATGGCACTTTGTATGGCAATTTACGGTATATACATTTAATGTTATTTTATGTAACATTGCACTATGGCAATGTATGATATTTTATGTCCTTTGCACTATGTCAATGTACGGTATAATAATATCATTTGCACTATAACAATGTATATTATTTGATGGCCAATTGCACTATGGCAATGTATGATATTTTATGTTATTTGCACTATAACAACGTATGTTATTTTTATGTCAATTGCACTATGGGAATGTATGATATTTTATTTCCTTTGCACTATGGCAATGTACGGTATTATAATGTTATTTGCACTATAACAATGTATATTATTTTGATTGCCAATTGCACTATGGCAATGTATGTTATTTTATGTCATTTGCACAATAATAATGTATGTTATTTTATGTCATTTGCACTATAAAAAATGTATGCTATTTTATGTCAATTGCATTATGGCAATGTACGGTATATAATGTCATTTGCACTATAACAATGTATATTATTTGATGCCAATTGCACTATGGCAACGTATGATATATTATGTCATTCGCACTATAACAACGTATGTTATTTTATGTCAATTGCTCTATGGCAATGTATGATATTTTATGTCATTTGCACTATAAAAACGTATGTTATTTTATGTCATTTGCACTATAACAATGTATATTATTTGATGCCAATTGCACTCTAGCAATGTATGTTATTTAATGTCATTTGCACTATACCAATGTATGCTATTTTATGTCATTTGCACTATGGCAATGTATGATATTTTATGTCATTTGCACTATAAAAACGTATGTTATTTTATGTCATTTGCACAATAATAATGTATGTTATTTTATGTCATTTGCACTATAAAAAATGTATGCTATTTTATGTCAATTGCATTATGGCAATGTATGATATTTTATGTCATTTGCACTATAAAAAATGTATGCTATTTTATGTCAATTGCATTATGGCAATGTATGATATTTTATGTCATTCGCACTGTAACAACGTATGTTATTTTATGTCAATTGCACTATGGCATTGTACGGTATATAATGTCATTTGCACTATAACAATGTATATTATTTGATGCCAATTGCACTATGGCAATGTATGTTATTTTATATCATTTGCATTATGGCAATGTATGTTATTTTATGTCATTTGCACTTTGGCAATATTGAGTCTTTATATTTTATTTTCATAATTACGTATCGATGGCTCAGAAAGGAGAAATGGTTTGACGCTTTAGGAATTATATTTTTGAAGGTAATAATAATGAGGGACTGGTAGAACGACATTTTTTAAAAAAATCGGTACATCGTTAATTTTGCTTAAAAACATTATTATTTACAGATAATTATTATGAAATTGCGTGTGGGAAACAATTGAACAAAGTGTTTTTATTTAACTGTAAAATTAATGGTGTAGCCATTTTTGAACTAGAAAATAGGATATTAATCCCAATAAATGAATTAAGATGGAAAGATCTTTCGAAGCACTTGCTAGATCATTCATAACTGGAAATGGGGAGATATAGTTGCTAGAAGAATTATGCTGATGATGAATTATCATTCATGATGAGTGTTTTACGTAGTCTAGACAACTATGTTATCCAAGTGGACTTACAATGAGTAGTCTCTAGAAGAATGCGCCAGGCATCGTTAATTCCCGGGTGATCTGATGTACTTGGACGGGACCTACGATAGTCAAAGTCCTTCAAAGACTCATTTACTCTCAATACCTTCTAAATTTACCTTCAATTTGTTGAGTAAAGTGGTAATTGTACCTACGACATAGCCAGCACAGGCAGAAGCCTCCACATCACACACACACACACACACACACGCACGCATGCACGCACACACACACACACACAAACACTCACATATATATATATATATATATATATATATATATATATATATATATAAGTGGCATGGTCTGTACATGCCACATACATGCGCTTATATAAACACATCTAATTTTAGAGTTAGCGCCCATCGAGTTAAAACTGTTTCTTTTCAATTCCTTTAACGTGCCTTTTTCGAAATCTCTTTTAGGGCTGAAATTTAAAAAAAAAAAAAATTATTATACGATTTTAGCAGACTCCCTTTAATGGAAATCAGCTATGACGTGATAGTCTTCAAATGCCCATCGATCTAACCCAAGTTGACAAAAATGAAGTCCGTACATAATTTGTTTGTTAATGCTCTAGTGGTCCCAATTTTTTTTCATTAAGAAATTCAGTTTTAAACGTTTTATGTATAACTAAAGATGATGTCAGTAACGGCCGAAATCGGACAGGGGCCCACCTGGTTTGCGGGGGGGGTGGATTTGAATGTTTAAATATCTCTGTTATTATACATCGTATCAAAAAATTGCATTGGTTCCAGCTTATTGCAAATGTAATGTTTCTTAATTGTAGTTTTATTTGAATAATAATCAAGATATTTGCATTTAACTCATCGGTATTTGTTATTTATATAGAAATAGAGAATATGTAGTGAGATGTTTTCCCAAGTGTGTTAAAACTGTTTAGTTCAAGCAGTCCATGCGTGACAGACTTTACTTTTAAAAATAGAAAACATATTTACCTTCAGCATTGATGTTCTCGGAAAAGGTGAGTCCTGTCCTGAATGTTCAGGAGTTTTTTGGCCAATAAAAGCTTATATATTATTGAGAAAGCCGCCTTATCCAGTTTGCATTCCCAGCTAGTCTGCCAAAACCTCTGCTTAACCTCTGTGTCTACAGACCTATAATATCTCGTTTCCTATTGGTTTTTCGGCAAATGTGCATATGACAAAAGTTGTTTATTTTTTTATTTAGAGTAACTTTTGTTATATTAAATTTTGACGTATAACGAACGTTCTGCCACTTCCCAGCCAAACCTCATTTTGGTCTATGTTAATATATCACTTGATGCTTGTACTTTTAGCAATACAGTGTTATTCTCAGGAATGTGAATTTATTTAATTATCATAAACAAATAATTTAAAAGGATGAACGCTATGGAGGTGGACCCAGTTATTACTGGTATTTATTAACTCTGCTACGTTAATATATGATATATTTTAATGAAAAAACTATGTTCCAATATTAATATACAGTTTACAATCGAGACTTACAAAAGAGTATTTTCATAGCGGTTATGGCGTACCTAAAACAGCTGTCACCGTTAGGCTTTGTACCGCATCAAGGGAAAGGAACTTTTATTCATAAAAGGCTTTTTTTTCTCCTCATAGTAACCTTGTGAGGAGTTATTTATTCGAATACATGTTCCATTGCCACATGGCATATTACATGTATTATTATGTTTAAATACATCATTATTTTACAATAAATATTTGTTTATCAACTGTCTATTCAAGTATTCAAGAAATAAAATATAAAAAAAATGAAAAAATAAATAAATAAAAATAAAAAATAAAAATAAAATACAATATTAAAATAAGTATGGTAATTACAAACAGAATTAATAAATGAAATGAAAAGTAAATAAATAAATACAATAAGAACAAAAGCATATCAATTAAAATTAAACTTAAACTCAACGATGTTTAGTTGTTCCATAGGCTTGGAAGACAAATACTTTCTATGATTATGAATTATATGGTCCATTACGTTATAAAAAAAAACTACATGTACAGTAGACGGGAAATACAAAAATATTGAGGACAGTGAAGCCTTACATAATAAATAAATTTATTATTAACAAATCCACAGCAACGACGGGTATAAACCCTAAACAGTGGGACGGGGAGATGTCAAAATATTATACAAAGTAAAGGCTGCCAAAAAGATACCATCATCATTCAGCCTCAAATGAATTCCCGGGCAAAGCCGGGTAACTTAACTAGTTATATATATAGTTGGATTGTCCGATTCTTCTAATCTTATTATTTAATTTCATCACTCGCAGAGATTTATTGACGTATTCTATATGCAAAAATTATGAATAATACATTTAAAACCTACTCAGTCACATATCTTTATTATTGAATTTTTTTTTGTGTTTCCCTTCGTGATTAAGAATCATCCACGTGCTGTATATTTATTTCTGCAAAATCTTTACATTATTTCGAAACAGGTAGCTGGAATAATAGGGATGCTCAAACCCCGGAGAATTGCTCCGAAATTGGAGTCTATCCTGGACAATCATGTGTAACGGTGCTGAGCAGAGACACAGCTGCTCACAAAACCGAATTTATGAATAATTCACGAAGGGCCCGTGCCATTTTACAAAGGGGATAACTGAAAAAGGTCTTTCCTTGTCCTCATCATTTTACCCTATAATTTTCAGTCACATTATATTTCTCTTTTTGCTGTTGCTTGACACGGTTCGGTGTTCATTACTTTTACGCAGAGAAAAATAACTTAAAGGACTCCAGAAAAATTGTCCAGAAGTGAGTGCCACAATTTCCATCTTATAGCAGATTTCCCTGACAAGGGAAATCAGCTATTGATGTCGTACTTATGATGGTCGGAATTTTTCTTCAAATGTCCATCGATCCTGGCTAGGAGATGACAAAAATTAGGGCCGTTCAAAACTGTATATATATATATATATATATATATATATATATATATATATATATATATATCTGTTACCACTCTAGCGGTCGCAATTATTTATTAATCATTACCAAACACGATATTTAGTCGTTTTATGTAAAAAGAAAGATCAGGTTCGTTGATCTGAAATCGGAATAGGGAGAGAGGGGGAGAGAATTTTGAAAAATTCAAAATATGTCCGTTACTATCGCCCGGATCGAAATAATATATAGAATCAAGCTTATAGCAAATTAAATGTGCTATAAAATTGTCATGTACATTTATTCCCTATCTTGAATATTAACCAAGATAATTGCATTTGTCAATTCTCAGCATTCAGCAATCCCCCACTTCTTCATTGTTACATAAACAATACAACACAGTTTTTTGACTACTTTTAATTTGATTGATTGAGATAAAAGTTATTCTGATTCATTATAAATTACAATACTAGATATAGTAAATAGTTTTCTATCAAATTAATGCGTTATATTCAGATATATCACAGTAATTGTTTTTCTTTCCGGTAAGGAGTTGGCAGAACTGTTTGTTTACATTTCAGATGATTTACGTCGGGAGTTTTCTTATCTTTAGTATTTATTCACTTAATATTCATGGTGGTGTTGTATTACCAGTATGTATATTTATCTATTGTTAAACTTCATGCTGGAAATCTGGTTAGTTTACGCAGCCCCTGCGTGACGGACCTTTTTTTTAAACTGGTTTGTCCACACCAATAAAGAAAATTCTCATCTGAATGTTTATTTGGAGTAATTACAGTTTCTCCTAGCCTACATGACATCATGCCAGTGGGTACAAACTGCAGGTAAGTATATTAAAAAAACGATGGACATACTCATAGTGTCATTTCTGTCGACTTCTGTAGACTTAATAATTATTTTTACCTCTGCACAATGGAGACAACTTAGAATTTTATCTACTCTCTTGGTGTCTTTATTTACATATTGAAGATAACTAATCACTTTGGTCCTTGAGAGTTATTAGTTCGTTTTCTTTTTTCTTCCCCCCCCCCCCAAGACGTAATGAGTAAGGAAAATAAATATACTTCATTATATTATCAATTAACAGTAAAAGTTTTACCCAATGCTATGTAGATAAATTGCAAATTTAAACCAACAAAAATAATTTATTATAGGCAAATAAAATAACTGTCTTTACTAATTTAAAGATAACTTTAAAAGCACATTTAGGATTGATTTTGTTTTTCCAAGGGCATTATATTATATAAGCATTATATTCATTATATCTACAACACTTGAATGCTAATTTTCTCAGCTTTGGAAATAACCCTTAATTTGTTAAATTAACAAATATAACTTTTCATTCTACAAAATGTATTGTCACTTGCAATAAATACGTTTGTTAGTTATTCAATTACTAAAATAAATATGGTGGAAAGAAATAAGCCTAATGATTAGTATTATAAATACAAGTCAGGTTCAAAAACCTAATTGATACATTTCTCTCTTTAAAAATAGAATATTCAAAAAAATAAAAAACATTTTTTAACAAAATGAAATATATTTATTCAATGACTATTATTATTATTATTTATTAACGTCCACTTTTTGCAACTTAGGCTATTTATTCAATGACATTGTGTTATTAATGAATATCTAATTGTTTAGTTTTCAATAATTTTATAAATAATTCCTTAAACGTACTATGGTTTCAACATGAAATGACAAAATTAAAATTTACCTTGGCAGAACACCAATGTTGCCGATGTACCAACGCTGAAGGAGTCTGCCCGAGCCACCAAATGAGTCCAGACATGAGGTGCATTTGAATCCGTCTAACATTCGCATTTATCTTATTATTTTATGTCCAAATACTCCACGATGTCAATCACGGGACCCCTGACATCACTGTCGAGTAATTTGATCTCATGTTTGTCATCTCAACCTTTGGAATAAAACTCTTAACCTCATCCCATATGCTTCTTAGCAGTAATGCGAAAAGTTCCATCTGTTCGCCCAACGAGTACGACACATCCCACATTTCGGAATATATCCGCAGGATCTATTTCCTTCTGTCCATTCTTCTTTCACCTTACTGATATGTATATATCGTACATATCTTCCTGTATGATACTCTAATGTCAGTCTTTTAAGCATCCTACTATCTCAGAGAGAGGCTTGGGTGACTTTGATCTCCGTAAGTTCCGAACACTTGTGAGTCAAGTACAACACCTGCTTACTTGGACCTTATTTTTACATTCTCTAAGGGGAAAACAAATCAGTTCTGAGGCTTTATTATTGGACAGTTAATCCAGTGATTTTTGAGTGGTAGGGTGTTTAATACAAGGTATAACCTCCGTTAACCTTACAAGATTTGTATCGATTTCACTTCGGGGAGGAGGACGAATGACCAGTATCCCCAATACGCCAGGACTAGTATGTCTCTACTGACCTGTAGAATCCAGTATACAATTGTTTTAACAATCGGCAACTGATGCATCCTCTCGCTTCGGTCACCGTCCGTCATTTTCCACAATCCACAACTTCTAGAGTATCTTTCTGAGGGTAAATATCTGATCACAAGTGCTTCCTTCTCTTCTGAGCCCTTTTTGATAATCGCCCGAGGCTGTTTCGTAGTTCATCCTGTTATTGTGTATGTCAGGATCTTGCAATCTACTGGGAGCAGTGCCTTTCGAGTTGATGAAATGTCTTTTCTTCATCCAAAAGATCTGGCTCCTCGACCGCTTTTCATGTTCTTACCTTTTAAGCGATCGTTAACTCCAATCTGTATCTTTTTATCATTAGTGTCACTAAGAGTAGGAATTCATTTACCAAATCTTTACGGCCTTTTTCATTGCTATCTATCTTATATAAGATAAATATAATTATGTTGAAATGAATTCTCTTCATGTCCCAGCCTATAATTACAACGAACGTTTGAATAATATATTTTTCATTGGCATCGAACGCAATCTCAATTATTAATTTTCTGTTCGCTCACGTCGTTCATACGTACTGTGCTATAATACAATGTCAATTAGTATGAAATAAGAAGGAAGATATAAGTGTGGTAAACATGTAGAGGGACAGAATATAAAAGAGGGCGGTTGGAGAACACAAGGGCACAAATAGAAGCCTGATAAATCGGTGGCCGGCCAGAAGCCATAACTCTCCCGCACCCCACAACAAAGTACACATCAACTTTCCTAATGAGTCATAATTTACATCCTTTCTTAATCCCATAATTACGCTGAAAACGTTCGCTTTAAATCCTCGGACATTTTTCAGGACGTTCAGGTCGGAGGACAGTGTTTTCCCATGCTTCTTAGCGGCCCTGGTGATCAATGCCATATCTCCACATCTGACGGCCCCATTAGCAGTTATGTTCTTATTGCTTTCCTCTGTCCACGCACGCATGCTCCAGCCATCTTCTCCTCCAATCCCATCTACAAAATATTTAAGCGATTTGCTTATTATTACTCCTATTTCTTTAATTCTTCTTATATTATAAATGGATGTGAATTAACACAAATCTTTCTAGCTGAGTGTGAAAGAAAATTTTTCAAACGGCGGAATGTGTTAAATAATGTAATTGACTTCTTTAAACTTATAAATATTTCAAAAATACGCCTAAAACATGCATCTACGTGCAGTTTTTGGGACTGCTACTATTTTGTGCCCTGGATTGGATTTGACAACTCCTAACAAATTTCATTTACAATACACTATCTCGATATGAAATCGTATTTCTTTCTCTGTATTTTATTTCTAAATCCCCCTTAAATCATAAAAACTATAAAGTGGAAATTAAGGTTTTGCGTAAATTATGTAGTAATGCGGCGTATAGAGTTAGGGGCTTAAGAGAAAATCTTCAAATTATTTTTTATACAATTTTGCGTTTACTGGTTAGATTACACCTCTAGAGATTGGATTCCAAGTCCGGCCAATTCAAATATTTGTTTCTCTAATGTATCACTTCCAATTACATCTGACTTTGCCCCGAAAAAATTTAAATAAAATGTGTCAAACGATGTTACAGGAAATATCAAATGAAAGTGATCTGACATTTCGATAGTTTCTTAACATTACATTTCCAATATATTTCTGTCTTATAATGAAGTAATGAAATTCTTTCCTGCCGGCAAAAACGAAGAGCGATTATAGGCACCCTTTTGGCCAGATTGTAGTTCCACTGAATGCCGTTTAACAACACCTCTCATTTGGGGGTGAGACACAGTCAGGCCTGCCTCCAACCTTTCGTATTAAGCTTTATTATAGAAAGAGGCATTCAATTTGATATGACCCTCTTGTAATGGCTCTAGGGTCACTACACTAACAGCGCCCCCAACCGTAATTTTCGCTATTAAATTACCTTTTCAAACGATTAGTAATTCGGAAAGAACAGTGGCCTTTTGCCTCGACAGAAAATCCCTTCCCACAATTAAAGGCAATAACACAAATTAAGTTTACTCAAAGAATGATGTCTGCAAGGCAATTATGCATTTGTGGCACACTTTTAATTATCTTTAAAAAGTACCTCTGCTATAATGTTCTAAATATGTGTTTTAAAATACACTGAATTCTATTTGTTCTCCGCGTGGCTTCAAAAATTTGTCAAATTAGTCCTAGAGCTATATTTAGACATGTTGGAACGAATAGATAACCTCAGTCAATTTAATTATAATGTATAATCAAAAACTTCTTATTGGAAAAAAATAAAAGGAAAGCAGCTCGGTCATTGTATTTCAATGAGAGAACCCTATATTGGATGAAGAACAAAAAGATAATCTCTTTATATGTATGATATCATCCGAAATATTGATTCACTTGACTCTCTATCTTTGATCAAATTTTCAAACATTCTTCATACTTTAATGGAGTTAATTACCAACCAAAACAC
The DNA here is from genome assembly GCA_019009955.1 of Riptortus pedestris. Taxonomy (NCBI): domain Eukaryota; kingdom Metazoa; phylum Arthropoda; class Insecta; order Hemiptera; family Alydidae; genus Riptortus; species Riptortus pedestris. The sequence goes on along the minus strand of CM032228.1, from coordinate 108,148,803 downwards.
CTTTTTTCCAAGCAGACTCTTTTTTATAAATGCCCTACATGTTTCGCGGCCTATATACCTCCTCTTCACAGGTCATTCCTTTTATAAAAGTAATAACCTTCAACTTATAATATCCCAGCTGACATAACCTGCTTCTGGAATCTTAGTTTCAATGAGCTCCCGAGTTTAAGAAACTTCTTTTCGACGAATGTAAGAGAGGACGAGCACTTAATAACTGTAAATAAATTATATGTTGTTAAGTTTAACAAATTGTATTATTTTAATAAACCCTTATAGGTGTTTTAATTTTTCATAAAATTATCTTTCAGGTATTATAAATTTATGGTTTTTATAAGTAGAAATGGACTGGCCCTTGAAGAGGTGGCATATAAGCCACGAAACCTGTGGTGCATGTTTTAACAAAAAAGTTCCTGTAGAAACAATAAGAGTTTTCACTGATGACCATTAAAGTATGAAGAATGTTTTTGTAAGTATATTGTTTTTGCGTATAATGAAATATGTTGAAAGCCTTTTTTGTGAAAGGCCGATTCGTGTGAATAAACAACATGCTACGGGAAAAAAATAAAAAATTTCAATAAATTTTGACCATGTGGGTCGGAAGTAGGAAGTCAATTTATAGGTGTCCTCAGTGCCCTATTCTGGAATAAAGGAAAGTAGTGGAAGAAATATAACGACTTGGGAAATGTTGTTCTGCGTGTTTCTGGTTTCAAAGGAGCGGAAAAGGATCAAACGAAGATGTAATGCTGTAGGCATATAAGAAGGCAATACTAGCCATCCGGGATGGGGTCTCTCTGACTCTCTTTTTTATCCCCCCCCCCCGCTGTACCTTAGGGCAGCCCAATACCAGCGGTCCATCAACTTTGTTATCTTTAAATTTGTGATTTGATTTAACTGGTAGTTGGTGACCCACAAACCTTACACAGTGAGTTTTTTAGGCACCTTAGACCTCCCAGCTGCCAAAATAGTGTAACTTACAAGAACAATATCTGGTTGTCGCTTTCTCTCTCTCTTCCTCTCTCCCTATTCTTTAACACCATTTCGAAAAACGGACTATTTCTCTTTTATTGCTCTAACTCTCCCCAGAACAGTTTTGTTGTTAGAAAAGGAAGCGAGGTAAATATCGTCAAGTGGGAGATAGTTAGGGAATTCCATTATATATAACTACTGCTAATTGGGAGTCTTAGATATTTCCTCAATGTGACTGGGGCAAAACTGGCTGGTTTTAGAGGCTATAAAGAGCATGCTCTAAGTAAGCTGGGGTCTCTCCGTGTTGCCAGCAACCGATGACGATGGAAGTTCTGTCAGGACTGTGTTATTACCTCTCAACTACGACAGCCAACTCTCACAATAATTCAACACTCAAACCATGTTTTGTGTCTGAGTAATCAACATTTAATCTTTTTCTATACCCAAGTATCGCTTAAAATGTAAAAATTATGATTTTCGAACATATGTGGGCCATAACCCGTTCAATAAACATTTATTTTTCTTTATGTAAAGAATATTACTTAATAAACTAAATTAAATTATTTTTATTTATTTGGTTTGTGCCCCACAGCGATGGTGATTGGCATAATTAGAATAATGTATTTACTCCTTCATGCACTTACCTTCGTTGTACATTATTTTTATATTATGGAAAATATTTCTTAAATATCTGATTGTTTCTCATATCCGTGCTTTGTCTAAATGATAAAAGTTAACCCTTTTAAATCTTTTTAAGTATGCAGTAGACCTATTTTGTTTTATACTATATGTTTTTGTAAATGTTTATGTGTTTTAGTAAGTTAGTATTCGTGGAATATATTGGCTGCTGTCAGCTAATAGTTCTGTCATATAGTGGGGTATGTGAAGGTTTTTTCGTTGGATGCAGTCTGTCAGTATGTGTTTTATCGTAAGGTGTTTGTTGCAGTATTTGCATATAGGGTTATCAGTCCTTGTCATTAAGTGTCTATGTGTCAGGTATGTGTGTCCGATCCTGAGTCTGGCAAGAACTACTTCCTCCCGTCTAGTACTCCTATGGCTCGATGGCCACTCCTTAATAGTACTTTTGATACTGCGGTGGTGGTTCTTTACTTCCATCCATTATGATTGCCATTTGTTTCGGATTCGGTGTCGTATATGTCTCACTATGTCTTCGTATAGTAAGTTTATTTGTGTATATTGAGTGTGTTGAGTAATTAATTTAGCCTGGTAGTCTGCTGTTGTATTAAGTCCATGGTTAGATAATACTAAATTAAATTATTTATTAACGTCCACTTTTTGCAACTATGGCTAATTGGGACAGGCTATCTGCAGGTTACCACCCTTTTCTTGCCAGGATGGCACTCAGGAATTTATTTAATAAATTCCGTCATTAAATAAATTCCTTTGTCCAGGCGGGAATCGAACTTAATAAACTAATGTTCTACTAATCTATGAATGAAAACAGGGTTTTCATATTTTAATCGAATATCTTTATGTTTTGAACATCAAAACACAATAGCAACATTGAAAATTTAATGAGAGGTTCATATGTGGCGAAAAATATAGTTTTCACGGTATAATAGATCAAATAATCTGATCATAATTTGAATGCCACTTAACTATAAAAACATTCCTAGGGTTATTATTAAATTTTCAATTATAATATTTCTTTATTTTTTAACATAGACTGCAATTTCCTACTATTGTCATGATGCTCATTCCGGTAGCTTCTATCTGAACATTAGGTAGCTTCTTTGTACAGATGTAATTTTCTCATTGCTATTCAAAGCAAATTATCATGTCCGGAGTTATGTAAGTTTCTAGACTTGTTTCACAAGGGTCCTACCGGGGAGGAATAGGTGGTGGTCCGCCACGCTGCTTGTTTCTTCATGCGTTCTCTATTTCTCCCCTAGTAAGAAGTCTAGGTAAACAGTAAATTATATGTTAGCTGAGCCTGAGATATTTAGTGGCTATGATACATAAAGTGTCAATTAGATGAGTACAATTTACAGAGAGCTGAAATCAAAAATATACAAATAACGGTGTTAATATTCCAAGTAGACAAAATGTATATAAAATAATAGTTGTAGAAACTTAAATTTTCATTTGCAACAAGAATGTCAATATACAATTTTTGGCCCAACTCTTAATAACGGGGATATTAACAATTTTCAATTATTAGCTATTAACGAACTCGCTATTTAGGTTTACTTAAGGCGTTCAAAAATCAATTGTAACGCTCAAAAATATTATAAAGCTTTGAAGGGGCCTCATTTTCGTCGAACCCTGGATATTATCTATGGACAATGAAGAAAATTGGGATGTAAAATTTAAATGATTTAAATTATTCTAAGGAATAAGTTAAACAAACATAAATAAAAATATGTGCCGTTATTATCAGGTGGGAGTTTTATTTATTTCTACTTAAAACTCACAATGCTCCAAAACTCCTGTATATCATGCTGTTTGCTTTCCATTAATTTGAATTGCAATATTTCGTATTTTGCTATACCTTATTTATTCATTCCAAAAAACGTACTTACGCAGGTGCTACGTAAACTAAGCGGATTCTCCACAAGGGGGAATGTGACACGCTGATGATATCAGTTCTATTCTCTATTTCTCCCATAGTGAAAACTGCATGAGTAGTATTGCAAGGTATGAGTAATATTCCAAAATATTCGTACCATTTAGTTTAGCATGAAATGCTTATATCTGGATATTTATTTGTCTGCTGGCTGAGGGTCATCTCTGAGGTTAATGAGACCTCAGTTTTGTGGGTCAACACAATTTATATTTTAAAAAACGCAGAGTGCATCAGTAGAGTTCAGCCCAGTAGGATTTCTCGATGCACGTCCTACGCACTGCCGCTCTGATGATGGGAATGTAAATTCCTGAAAGCGCTAAGCCTTTTTTAAAAATAAATTTTACGGAGCTACAACACTGTTCTAAACAACCTTATACTCGTATATAGAGTTTGGCAGTGATTAAACCGAAATTGCTTTCGCTAGAATGGTAACAGCAAGTATATATATATATATATATATATATATATATATATATATATAGAGAGAGAGAGAGAGAGAGAGAGAGAGAGAGAGAGAGAGAGAGAGAGAGAGAGAGAGAGAACTTTGAACGGACCTTATTTTCGTCATCCCCTAGGTAAAATCGACGGACATTTGAGGAAATGTTTTGGAAAAATCGCGTTATAAGAACAACGGTAATAGTTGATTTCCTGGGGAAATCTGCTATAATACTGTAAGACGGGGAGGAGTAGATGTAAGAGAGAAAGAGATAGAGGGAGAAGGAGTGAGAGGGTAGGTATGGTGACGCAGCCGCGGGGACAGGGAGGACAGTTGGACAGATGGGGACACGCCCCCTGGACCTCCCACTCGGCGACACTGCCACCTGTGTCCTGTCGCCATCGCTACACCCTCTCCCACCCTCAATCGCAACACACACCCTCTACAATTATTTTGGAGAAGTATGAAAACGGTTCTTTAATTAAAAAAAAAAAAAGTAGTATAGTTAATGTTGGGTAGTTTATTTCAAAATACATTCATAGGCAGAGAGAGGGTCATTTTGTAGAAAAACACTCACAGTCCTTCTTCAATGCATTTATTTATCACCTCTTCAGTTCCACTTCCTCGGTCGTCTTTTCTGGAGGTAACACTAAGTTACCTACGCCTAGATTGCCATCACCTCAGAGAGCCACGCCAATACTAAATCAAAAATGGCAGGCCCTATAAAAAACAGCTGACTGCTATTCCCTGATTCTATCCAAATCACCTAATGTAATATTGATTATTTTACTCGATCGATCGAAACCAACTAAGGCCGACAACTGTCAAGCTAATAGAACAAACTTTCTTACATCCCTCAATTTTGCATTGATTAGGTTATTGCGAGCATAAAGCGTAGGAATTGTTATATTGGTCTGACCCTCTGGGCAGAAGGTGATAGGTTGTAAAATAAGTTCTGGCGGCCCGTTAGTGCTGATTGTATGAAAGAAATCAATGTCTGGTGTTTTGTGACCAGGCGATTCTTTCAATAAATCGGGATACTGATGAAATATTTGGCAGTATTTGTTATTTGGGTCAACAAGATGGACATCGGAGGATACTGACTGTGAGGGTGTTGAGCCATGTTGAAACAGGATTGTTTTGCCGTCAATTAACTTACTATTTTTCATATCAACTAAAAGGTTGAATTCTGATAGGAAGTCTGCTCCAATAATTGGTTGTTGGACGTCGGCAATAATAAAGGGCCAACAAAATGACCTGCGAAGACCTAGGTCTAGTTGTAAAAGTTGTTCACCATAGCGTTTACCAATATTTCAATTTAATCCGCTCTGAGTTTATAAAATCATGCTTGCTTGGTCAATAATGTTTACATATTGTAAAAAAGGATTAGTTAAGGTGCTCAGTTGGAACAATTAAAGGCAGCGGTTGAGCAAAAGCGACCAGCATTGGTTGATCGCAAAGGCATAGTTTTCCATCACGATAACACCCGTCCTCAGGAGTCTTTGCAGACCCCTGCAGAAATTGTTGTAGTTTGGTTGGGATGTGATCCCCCGCCCACCTTATTCACCAGACTTGCGAAACGAACCTAGTAGAGGTGTCCATTGCACAAAAATCTGAGAAGTTCAGGGAGGACGGAATTAAAAAATTACCTGAATGATGGCAATATGTAATAGATGAAAATGGGTAATATATAATTCATTAAAAATATTTACAAGAACCTGAAGTTTTTATTGGAACCACTAGTAAAAAACGCCCCGAAGTTATTTTACTACCCAATAGTATAGACCCAATATGTTAAATAGCGTATTCTCCTTAAGAGGATTCCGAAGTAGTGCAACATATAGAGATGATCAATAAATGTGTCAAAGAAGAAAAGCAGAGTGTTTGTCTACAAAATCTATCATATTTATTCGTGCCATATCTATTCATATAAAAATAAATAGTAGATACATTCGGTTTGAAGAGATTTGTTGAGGTACTTTGGTAAAAGATAAGTAATCCATCTACAAGCAGCACAAACCCTGATGAAGTTGTCGTTTGATCTGCGAACATAATGAGCAAGAAATTTTTTTTAGCGAAACACATAATTCAGTTCAGTGTCAATCTTGAATGCTGGACTTTTACATCCTACTTCAATGTATTTTTCATTGCCTTTCTAACTTTAAAATTTTAATTATTTATTAACGTCCACTTTTTGCAACTAAGGCTAATTGGGACGGGTTATCTACAGGTTACCACTCTTTTCTAGCCAGGGTGGGACTAAGGATTTTATTTAATGAATTCCGTCACTAAATAAATTCCTCTGCCCAGGCGGGAATCGAACTCCCCACTCTAGGTTTACCGTGTGAGATTAAGATTCTAACTTTAGGAATATGGAAAAATATCGGAGAACATAAAAAACTTCTTAAAAAGAACAAAATACTTAGTTCTGAAAATTGAAAGTGTTCAGCTAGTTAATATATGAATTAAAATGTATATAAACGAGCTGATGATGAAGCTGTCGTCTCGAATGAACACTATCAATGACTAAAAGTATCTAGTATATGTCATTGGAGGTTGTCTTAATGTTTGATCTACCAAGTGACTGGAATATTTTTAGTTTAAGCTTTCTAAGTTGTATTAAAAAGTATTTTCCACTTTAAACCACAACTAGCGTGTCCTCTTCTCCCTAAACTGTATCAGGTATGGTTGACGGTAGGATTGATAAGAGGTGGACCTAGTGAGACATAGCCGGTGTAAGATCGATGTAGCTAGCATGCCATCGGATGTCCCAGCACAGCACCAATGTCCCTATCTCCCTAGGGTCACGCTATTGTAGCGCCAATTACAGTCCACAGCTACTATCTCCCTCTCACGGCCCACAATTAAATCTAACAGCCACTAACTCCTCTATCTTATAGCGGCATATCTACCACCTTTTTTTTATCCTACTTGCCTCAAGAAAAACTTATCCAACATTGAATCGTTTCTTCAACGGGAGAACTAAACCCCTCCAAACATTATTTACTCCTTACATTTTAATTTAGCTGTCCAGATTTTTGTCGATAGAAAAGGTCACCGTATTGGTGGAAAGTAGTCTAATTGAGATATTCATGTTTTTGGAACACGTTACGTTTGTAATATTTATTGTAAGTGTACAAATCCCTTCCACAAACTATTCAGCTATTACTAATACAATGAAACGGAGTAAATACATGAAACATGGGCCGAACTGTGGCCTGTTTCGACGCTACGCCTTAACTTTGGTGCGTAATTCAATGAAAAACTTCGGGACAGACTTTCAGGCATCTGGTTAATAAGGTCAACTGACATAACAAGTAATCTTTGATGATTTCAGTCATAGATTCAACTTCATTCGCTATTTTCTCTTCAATGAAGTCTGTCAATAATATCCATTAATTAATACAATATTTGAATATTTTTTTATCATTAATATAATAATATTTATACATAAGTAACCGCTTTATGTTTCAATGAGAATAGTTTTATGAAACACACGAAGAATGTTACTTAATTATGCAATAATTCGTAGAACATTGGATATGTATACATTTGGGATTAATTAATTATATAACTCATGGTTTTTGCCACAAACGTTTAGAATTTAACGGCGGCTAGATGACTCAATAAATCAAAATCCATACAGTCTACTCTTTCAATCACCGTTCCACTTTCTTGTGGCTCAATGGTTTTTTATTCAGAAAATTGGTCGCCGTCACACCTGTAGAGGAGGAGGAGTAATTACATAGACATTCGTCTTCGTTTTTCTTTGAGGTCTATTTACAATGTTAGGTTTTTCCAGTGGCTGACTAATTAATTGTGTTTAATAAATAAAACCATTAAAAACATTTAGTTTTATTGGAGAATATTTAGTTTTATTGGAGAATAATATTTAAAATTAGAGGATTTCGTCACGAAATTCATGAAGTAGGATGGTGTATACTTTAATGCCTTGGATATCTAAGTAGTACTTTGTGTGAAAAAATGTGACACTAATAAATAAATGAACGGAAATTCGGTCAGTCTTTTCCCGAATAATAGGTAAAGGTAACATTGTCTAGTGCATATTTTCATTTAGCTAATACCAAGTTTCTCAACATCATGAGTTGTTCTTCCAAGTGAACACAGGAGATGACTTTATCTAGGTCGAGGTTCATCAGTTATCTTAAAGCATATGATTCAAACAAGAAGTGATAGCAGAATAGGGGAGGGGGAGCAAGCATTGCAATAAAATAAAATAGGAATCAAATTTATAGAGGTACAGCACTTCTTTCCTCTTCCTATAGGATCATATAAGACGGTGGCCATGGATGCTATGCCATACAGGGAGAGTTCCAGAGTAAATATCACCCAGGAAATCGACCAGGGCAAAGGACTATTAATATGAAGTTAAACCGCACCACACTCTTCCTTGACTTACGCAAGGCCATTTACAACTTAGGCGGGCTAATGTTACTGTAGGGCATTATATTCATTTAGAACAACTAGCAAACATATGACGAGGGTACCTTTGGAAGGGACTATTTGAAAGATCAAAATCTGAGTTGGCGGAATTGATGATGGCTTTGAAGTTACTCTATAAAATTGGCTAAAACAGAACATGGTGTCTGCTATCCTTTTCCCTGAAAAAAATTTAGCATCATTTGTGTCTGAAGAAGTTGCAAATACCACGGAAGATCAAGGGCTCAAAATAATTTTAAAAGTCCTAGTACAGATGGATCTGGGTGGTCTTTTCAAATTAGTCTTCCCATTTCTTAGTTGTAGCACCTGTAACTAACTATCTTGGAAGTTAATTACGGAGAGTAATGGTGTGAAACAGACAGCCAGAATGCTTGACCAAGGAAACCAGATGCATCTAAATACTCTCCGCTTCAAGAGTCTCTACACTATGAAAATACATAAAATGGTTATCAGATTAACTAATATATATGGCAATGAAACATGAACACTCGCCAAGGAAACGGGATAACCATTCTGCTCCGAGAGAGTAAAATATTTGGAGCTGTCAAAGATCATTGTGCTGAAGGAACGCCGTACTTGTGAAGTTGTATGAGATCCTGCTATCATTATTGATATTAAGGATGACAGATCGTTAGCACCCATTTGGCGAATGTAGATAGGACGCCTGGGTGCATGTTACCCTGGAAAATGTTGTATGAAATTTCACTACAGTTAGAGGGAAGACTGGACTAGACATAGGTGGATGGATGAAATGAAAGAGGATTTGCAGACCCTGGAAATCCGATACAGGGTTCGCAGATGGAGGCAGTATGTTATAGTTAACAGTGTTTCAGGTCCTGGAAAGATTGTAGGGCCAAGAGTTTCCTTTGTATGAAAATATGAAATGTATGGTCTTGAAACTCCTGAACCAGAAACATCTATCTTGAACCCGCTGTCTTCATTGCCAACTAGCCCATTGTCTTTAGGTCTAGGAATCTTTATCACCGGGCTACCCTAGTTTATTTGGTTAGATATTTGTGTTTAGTGTTTCTATTATTTTTTATCTTGCTCTGATTGTGGGCAAACGTATGTCCACTATCTGTCAGTTTGCTTTTATCGCCTCTCTTGTCGGCTAAATGTTCAGGCATACCTTAATTGTTTAATCCTTGTACAGTATCAACTTTTCTTAAGAAGTCACTTTCTATTTCTGGGGCAGGCTCATATGCTTATTTATACTAAAAGATCAACTACACTCTTTTGTATGACAAAATGTCTTATCAATTTGTTGATCTCTAAGCATTTCTCAGCTGCTATAATACTTTATTTTCATCTCTCCTTCGATGCATTGACGGTTTCAAGTTATATATGACATCTGTCGCTTTCTTCAAAGTCATTCCATTATCAACTATTTGATCTGCCTTTTAAATTACCCATATTAGTCAGGACGAAGAATGACGAGAAGACCGCTGGAGCATATAGGCGGTTAGAAGAAGAAAATACAACCCAGCTAAGAAGTCTACTGAACCACATGTTTTAGTAATCTAAATTTTTATTGAACCCCAACCATCAATATTATTAAATGATGTAACCCTTCCTTAGTCAACTTTATTCATTCCTCTAATCATTTACTGTGTTTCATCAAGAGGCAAAACTGCTGACTATTTAACACTTAAAGGTAAAACTATTTATGAGAATCGCCGGGCATTAATGTTGGGTAAGGCTCATTCCAGGGTGGAACGCGTCAGCCTGCACACTGTAATCAGCTCACTTTTTATTGCTTGAAAGCTCAAGCTAGCACTGAGAACCTGAGGATTGGCGTTGCAAAAAAGAATGGAATTTAAAGTTCAATTGCTGGTCTTTTAACATTGGATCACGGCCAGGACTTTTACCTCTTTAACGATATAACTCATTGCCATTGAGTAGACTCGTTTTAATAGGTTGACAAGTGAACCAAGACGATTGCCAGTTTGTAAAACGTCCGTCAGGCAGATGCTGCGTAAACAAAGCATATTTCCCACGTGCTGGTGTACACTTGTGTCCTCATTTCACCACATATTCCCTAATTCTATGTAAAACATCCGATGAGTACAAGGTAGCGGGTGGGGGGAGGTTACTGAAGGTTGAAAACAAGCACGAATACTCCGCTTAATACTTGAGTTAGGAAAAATGTAATTGTCAACGATTGTAGACAATCAATGGTTTAATAAGATTGATTCTATAATATTTTACGATCCCGCTCATAAAAACGGATTTATTTCGAATTCCACATGTATACCCCACTATTCCGATCTCTGCCAATAAAAAATATGATCTTTAGTGCTGACTGAAATGGTTAAATACCCTAGTATGGTACAGACCAAATAACCATTTCCAAAACAAGAGCATAAAATCATGATTGATAACGTCATCCTACAACGAATTTGCATGTCTCTTGCATAACAAATATAAAACACTATTTGGTATTAAAGCTCAGAATAAAGTGCTTCATGATATAACAGCGTATAAAAGCTACTCGGACATGAGTAGGAGTAGGGGTTTACTGAAGGCTAAAAATTAAAAAATGCAAATATCGCGGTTAGTATTGGAAATAGACAATAAATGTATATAACAATATTAACAATGCATTTAATTTGCAATAATATTGGTATATATTTTACCGATCTGGCTTATAATAACGGAGATATTTTGATTCTCCGACTGGTCCTATTTTAGCGATCTTGACATTTAGTTTTGCTTGAAACGCTTATATATCGAGCTAGGTAACGATCGAACAAATATTGTGACCAGTATAACGGTAACAGACAAGTGTGTGTGTATATATCTATATATATATATATATATATATATATATATATATATATATATATATATAGGATGAATGGACTTTTGACTAAATCTTTGGAATAATAATATTCCTTAGGGCAAAAATAGGAAGGGGGGGGGGTGGAAGAGGCCCGAAGTCTCAAAAAATCAAACTATTTAGTTTCCTGTTCACTTTTCAGTAAATCTTATATGAGGAATGTTTTATTTTATTATGTAGAACAGTTATTTCCATGTAAGTTTTGTCATATACATATATATATATATATATATATATATATATATATATATATATAAATTATATGTATAGCTATATTAATAAGAGGTTGTAATGCCTACCTGAAATTGTAAATCGTGATATTTACAATTATTGATCTTTTTCTTGTGTTTTGTTTCCCCTTATGAACCGCAGTAAGGACGTATGTTGAGTTCGTTAATTAGGGTTAGTATTGTCTTTTACAATTTTTTTTTGTAAGCGAGATGTATATAAACGAATTAAATGAAACATAGTCCGTAAATAATAGGTACTTAGACTAACTGGGCGCCGGTGGCCGTGTGAGCTTCCCGTGGATACATCTACCCCTTGTCAGCAGAAGGTAAAAACAAGTTCAATCCCCGCCAAGGGGAACGTTCCCGAGTTTGCTACTAGAGCTTGCTAGTATCGCAGTGCTAATGAATCAGCTGAAGTCGCCCTCGGGACTTAGACACGGTGAGCTGGCCACAGAACTCCCGGGTACAATATGGCCCGTCAGTCAATAGGAGACATCTAATTCCTGGTCCTCTTTGGTTAACGGGGATTGTACGTGAGTAGATCACTCAGTTAGCAAAATCTCTGATTGTGAATGCCTAGTGTCTTGCTCGGGCGTGGCTAAAGATCTGAAAAGGTATATTACCAACCGAAAAGAAACAACTATATAGGCTATGTTAATATATCTCGTTTATACCTCATGATATAATAATACTCTATAAGACAAAAAAAATACTCTAAATAATGAAACGAACAACTTATGCCTTGCTTGTAATCGCTAAAAAAAGAAAAGCAGATGATTAACGCATCTTTTAGGAAATATCAGGCCTGCCATAATGAATTCAATGCCATTTTAAAACTTAAAACCATTTCGTCCATTTTAATGATTTTGATTTGAGCTTTCAAACCCCCAGGCCGTGTGTTAATTCATTCTATCTATGAAACCCCTCTCGGACTAACCTGTGCTTCATAGTTTTGTATAGGGTGAATACCTATTACTATATATCAGAGGTATTTATATCATGCTTTAAAATGGAATCCAAAACAAGCAATCATTTTCAATATAGCAGAAATGCCAATATAATAAGTTTTTCAATTTCGTCAGTATTAGTGGAAGTTCCATTTAGTAAACTATGCACGCTCAAATAAGTTATTTACAATAATCAGGAAACTAGTATATATTGAAACTGTTCTGCACCGCATTGAAACCTATGTGATATGCGTTCAACGTCGTGGAATTTTAGTAATTCAATTCACAAAGAATGTTCATTTTGAATGTCTACACCCTGCTAGGATGCTGGCTAGGAAGAGGGAATGATTGGAATGTTGATTTGTTTGACTGACTACAGCAGATTATTATAAAGGGCTATTATAAATCCCTGGGGAGGAAGGGTGGTGCAATATTGCCGGGCTCCTGCAGTCCATGTATATTTACGGATATTGCAACTAGTTATACCACAGCTTAATGTTCAAATGGAAGTAGATGATTCAGATCAATTGCAGTCATTCTTAAGAGAGTTTGAGGCCCAAAGTTTGCCAATTGCGTAAGAAACCCAGATTTATCTCTGACAGAAATGATGAGCAGATCGCGTTATAAACGTTTATAAAAACAAATCTCACAAATGACACTTGATATAAGATCTAGGTAATATAATTGTTTAGTGTGAAATTAGTGTTAGTAAGACTGGTGGAATGGTTGGTGAAGGCTGAAAGTATCAGGGAAAATAAATTAACTCCCTTAATTTTGAATAGTGTTAGGATTGTATTGAACAACAGTTATAGTTCATTTCTTGGACAACAAAATGGGCTATTTAAATTATCGATACGACAAAGCTCTATGCCTCATAAAAAAAAAAAAGAAAGAAAATATTGTTCCTACTATTTAATTCCTATTAGACAAATGATTTAAACAAACAAGCATAGACCCGACACTATAAGTCAGCTTTTTCCCTCATTTGTTGCCATTTACCTAACTATAATTTAATGATTCTGAAGTCATGCCTATCTACCATGCTGTTTATTTACCGTTCATGTAACGGCTCATAATAAGTTCCTTTAATAGAGGGCAGAATTAAAAAAAGAAAAAGTTAGAAAGTTATTCGCTAAAAAAGCTGCCAATTTGTTTCCCGAGGGTTTGCCATATTTTGACGAGAAAGTTGAAATAAAAAGAAGGCACTAAGCTTTTCTTGACATTGATTTATTATGAGAAAAACATTAACTTTTCAGGCATACTGTAAATTTCCAAAGCCTGATACTTTAAATTTGATTGCTGGAACAACTACCACGCCTTAAATACAGGAACACGCTCTTCATAGTTTCCATAAAACTATAAAAAGCGTATGAAATAAATGCCCAATATTCAATATTGGAAGCTTATTAATTAAAATAAATGAATAACAATACTAATAATAAGTAAAAAAAAGGAGTAAATTTGTTCTGAATATATGTGCCTAAAGATAAAGTTATTATTATCATACCCGCTCATTTAGTAAATAAGGAAGGCTCAACTGTTCTCACTAATAATAAAGCGGAAGAAATCATTTTCTTTCTACAATTTCTTTTTGGAAAATCTATATTGATTTATTACTAACACATTACATCAACTAAGCTCGTACACACTACTATTTTTGCTTAAAGCTTATCTATTATGTATAAGCTACACATCAAAGTGAAGTTCATCTTCTTATATCTTACTTTGCAGGGAACGTAGTTCTTCTAAGGGAGAACTTGAGAATGAATTGTGAGATGTTATTGTCTGTGTGTCATCACTTAAAATTTTCTTTATTTAGTTAAACCCTGTTTGATAGACTCTTATTTGCAATATTTATTAATTTAATCTTAGATAAATGTAGGCATTGTTTCAAAGGTTGGAGTTAATACCCAAGAAGTTATTTTTTTATACCATTGTAAGGAACACTTGTTGCCTAACTCTAAAGATGTAGGTACCTGGAAGTGCATTTACTTACCCCATGACGATCCTCAGCTGATAGTAAACACAGTGATTAGGCCGTACATATAAAGTATTGAACCGATTGCACATTTACATTTCGAATGCACAGGTGTAGAAAAGGATACAGATATTTACATGAAACCTTGTAATTCTGTGATCTACTATCTGATTCTAAACCGCCAGACAAGATATTTTTTTAGATGGCCCCTCGGAGTCTGTACCAATGTCAGATGGAGAATCGAGCGTATATGGAGCTCTGTAAATTATACGTTAGAGAAATCGAGGCATACTCCTCGAAATACTTATAAAAACACGTTCCACCACCTATGTTTAGGCAGTGTGAAGTGGTCGGGTGCAGGTGGCCTTTTTGTGCCGTGGGTCTATGGCAGTGCCTTAGCGTGCAGGGTGATTTACAGAAGTCCGGATACTGCGGCTTCGAGTACTAATTAACTCTGTTCACATTTGTAATTACAAATAGACAGAGGTTGAGCCACAATTAGTTGCACGGCCCTTCTTCGGGGGGTGGCCACGGAACCCACTACCGAATCACGGCATTCCCACTTATTTCGAAAACATCCTAATCACCATTATCGTAATACCATTTTAACTGAAACAATAATTCTAATTGAAACGTATGTGACAGGCTAACAATTTTATGAAATCAATAATTCCTATCATATCTGGGTCCCGAAATAATCGTTAGAAAAAGATTTCCCACGTGCTGGAAAAACGTGCATACCAAGATCACATGTCAACATCAATTTTCTATTTCTCTTGTATTGAGAAGCCTATGTGAACAAGAATCAGCATGCTGAACATCAGTTGTACCAGGACACAGGTTCTCAATGTATGTATCAGAAAGGCACTCAAAGTCGTCGTGCTACCAGGGGCTGTATTTAGATTACCCTCAAAGACTGAGTGGCTTGGAAAGTATTCATAACTTAGAATCCTAGTGATATCTTATTTAGAGAAGATATTGTGTAATATGTGATAGGTAACACCTGGTGGTTAGCATTGATTTATAGGAGATGTATAGTTCATTTAAAATGCTCGACGTGACTTAGGTCCACTGCTATTTCTAGAATCCTTGTGACACCTTGATTTGGGAGATTGCCTTGATTAGAGATGATATTGAGTATTATATTGTAAATTACACCTATATCTGTCGGTTATCATTGCCTATAGGAGATGTCTGGTTCCTTTAAATATCCCATAATGGCAGCTGTGCACTCAGATCTTTCCTAACTTGGCAAGCTACACGGAAGCGTAAAACCATTTAAAGGATTTTCCATTTCTTTTTTGTTTTTAAAGAGAATTAAGTGCTATAATCAGTAAAAAAAAAGATTAATGTACGTTCGCACTATTTCTACTATGCCAGAGTAAAGAATATCCAACTTTATCTCTTGCAATTCTTTATAAACTACATAGTCAATATCAAAATACAGCTCATTATATATAGGAATATTGTCACATGTCACAACTCAAATAACATCTCCACCAAAAAAAAAAATGTAAATTACACTTAAAAACATTTTTGCGAATCGAAAGCAGGTGCCACGTATGCTATGAAGATTTCCCAAATGTCGGATGATGGTCATCGTCGAAAATTTCATTTGGACATGAATGTTTAGTAATAATAGATACCTTAAATGAAAAGCAAATGATTGCGATTGTGGGGTTAAGTGAATGGCGAATTCAGAAAAATGGAAATAACTCGGTATATATTTGGGTTAGAGTGCAATTATAGGTCATTTCATAGTCAATAATATTGTTAGTATTTTAACAACATTATAATAACAGAATTATATATTGGAGTCTGTGGTTATCAATCTAAAAGTTTTACCGAAAACATGAGTAGAAGAATACAAACATCAAATGGGTAGAAATTCGCTGAAAGCTTCTAACATTGTAGGGATAAGAATGAAATAAAAGTTGACGTAAATTATCCCAGTTAAGCTGTTTTCATGTAAAACTTGAGGACATACGAGTATTGAATAAATACTATAATATATAATGTGATAAGGCTAGGGCTTGTGGTGAGAGACCGTGGGCAGACACTACTGTCTCCTGGCTTGGTATAATGTATGCAAAGTGGTATTGGTTAGGTCAGTAACAGAAGCTAGTATTTAGCTATCCGTGGGAACACTCCTAGTCTTCACGATACCCTCCCTTGGAGTGGCCTGCTACCTTTTAGCCTAATCACACCTTCCATTCCTTCATTAATCCTTTTTTACAAACTAACCAATAATCTTACTTGAGATTGTTAATTCTCTACCTCGGCTACTGTAAGCTAAACCCCTCAAAAACTTTTATACTGTACATTCCTACTCATGAAGGCAGTTTAAGCGTAAATTGCCCCTAAACTGAACTAATTAGCAAAAATACTTCTATAACTACAGAAAAGTGATACTTAGTTTCAATTTGGTGCCACAGAACTTACAGTACCATGTCCTCTTCCAACATAACTCTGTTCTAGGCTCTTGCAGTCCTCCCTTCTACGTTGTTCATCTATCTCTACCTGGAACTGCATGTCTTTTCTCAGGGTACAATGCAACATGTTTCTGAGCATCATTTCAGGTGTGATTATCGAGACCTACAAACTCCATCTTCATTTTACATTGTATTATGTTTCATCAATTTTAGAGTTGCAGTTGTAGAACCACTATTAGTTCTGTTCTTATATTAATTTGCTTACTTCAAACATTTAAAAGTTGATTAATGCCATTGAGCTTCTTAAAATGGCCAATGATCGGCCTTTGATTTTTGCCCTGCAATTTATTATTTTCTCCTCCCTGACCCCCCTTGTAGATTTTGCACAAAAGGGGAGGTGCACCAATTGGACGGCACAACAATCCACGAAATTCGAATATTCCAAGGCTATGGAAGGTAAGTATACATAAATTCAGACGCCACTCCAAGATTAGTCAAATCTCTATCTGAAAACTGAAAATTTTCAAAATTACAATACTTCATTGACTTCGTATAAAGAGGTAAGAAGTTAAAATAAGATCAAATACTAACCATCTCAAAGAGACCACCGATCTCCTCGGATTGTATGGAGGCTCTCTTTTGCTAGGTTGTTTCTATACTTATTTTGACCCTTGAGATCTGCAACTTCTCTTGCAAATTCTTTTAGATAACCTGTTTTAGCTTTTCTTACTACCAGGGGTTTCTTTATTTTTGAATTCCCACTTCCAGAGTGAGTTCAAACAGTATAGATGATAATGGATCTATTAGTCTTAAGGATGTGGTAACCACAAAACCCTTAGAGGCGCCAAGGCCGCTTTATTTTTTTTAGCAGATTTCCCTTAAGGGAAATCAGCTATTGGGGTTGTACTCATGACGGAAGTTTCGAAATTTTTCTTCAAATGTCCATCAATCCTACCTAGTAGATGACGAAAATGAAGTCCGTTCAAATGTGTGTGTGTGTAATCTTGTTATCCAGTTTCTTCTTAATATTTCTTAATACTCTTGTTACTTCCATTTTTTGTAGCCGTTGTGGTTGAGTTCTTCTTTCAACTGTGCTATTTCATTTTTTAAATGGGTTTATATTAGAAATATTAAGAAGAAACTGGATAACAAGATTCAACAAGACATTGAAAATACTCAAGTTAAACCATTAAGCAGCGTTACACTTCCTTATATAGCGGGGATCTCAGAAAGGCTGGCAAGAATACTTCGAAAATATAATTTACGAGCAGTATTAAAGCCACATAAAATATTCAACGAATATTTAAAGAGCCCAAAAGACACCCAATTATTACTGAATAGTGGAGTATATATGATACCGTGTGATTGTACCAAATTAAATTTGACGAGACAAAGGTTTTACATCCACCTTGGTAAAAGATTAGTCCTGGAAGCCCTAGAAATAAATAAGAGGGCAAATACTATAAACGGCGTGGACGGTGTCATACTTTCAGAAACGTGGAAAGTCATACTGAAATAAAATAAAACTCCAAAACATATGATAATTGAAGTAGCCATTCAAATCAAATTTATGGAACTGATTTCCCCTAAGGGAAATCTGCTAATATATATATATATATATATATATATATATATATATATATATATATATATATATATATTTGTCCTTTACCGCTCAAGAAGTCACAATTTTTGTTTGATCGTTACCAAACTCGATATTTAGTCGTTTTATGTAAAAAGAAAGATCAAGTTCTTTAACGGCTGAAATCGGACCAGTGGGAGGGTGGGTTTAGAGGGGAGGATTTTCGAAAATTCGAATTATCTCCGTTACTATACGTCGGATCGAATAATTGTACAGAATTAATCGTATTGCAAATTAAATTTACTATAAATATTGTTATATACATTTATTCTCTATCTTGCATATTAACCGAGATATTTGCATTTTTATTAAATCTGGGCGGCTAACGGACGGGTGACTCCCGCCAAAAGCTAGTTCGGCCGTTTCCTTAACTTAATTTAAAAAAATTTAAACTAAATTTCTCTATTGTAAAACTTCACGTGGGAAATCTGCTTAGTTTACGTAGCCCCTGCGTGACGGACTTTTTTGGATAAAGCTATCCCAGTCTCTCGTGTGGCAGGGAAGTTTGGTTTTAAATGTCCTATATGGTAAAACAGAACTCGGAAAGGTTTATAGAATAAGGAATGTGAGAATGCCACCAAATGGTATGTAACTCCAAGAATTGGTTCTGAGTGCATCATAGGGGTTAATTGGTGACTGGTTTCATAGATGTAGTCATTATGCCCGTGTCTTTAAGTGGTTGTCAAGAACCATGCGTGACTTATGGTATCGAAACTTTTATAGACACTACAAGCTCCCAACCTGACCTTTAATTCTTACTACTCAAGATACTTTCACTGAAATAACTCAACAATGAGTTATAATATTTTAAAAAAAATATCCATGTAAATATATATATATATATATATTGAACTTCACTTGAATTACATTTTTGTATCATCAAAGGTAATATTGACAGGTGTTTGAAGAATTCCAATATCTGGTTTTTCTTTACGTTTATCTGCTAAAAATTTCCCTTAGTTTGACACCGAAACTAGCGGAGGAAACTATCTGATGCGGGTAAGTTTAGGTAGTTTTTGATAGTATGTGTTTACTTTACTTAAAGCCCCTGAGCCATGTTATTATAATAATTCTTTGCTATTAGCTGAGTATTTGTAGTAAGTGCAAACAAGCATTTTCTCCTGCGTATCCGTGTAAACCTGAAGACTGCTATTGCTGATTGTTTGCGCTCAGTATTTTCTTCAACTACTGTTGAATGTTGGATTGGAAAACGATTATTGTTATTTGCGAGAGAAACATTAATACTTTAAATTAAAAAAGGGGGAAATTCGTATAAGCGAGTCGAAAAAACGTGTGATAACAAAAATCAAAATTTATCAAGTATTTTAATGCCTGAGGTCAATTTAAACAAAATCAATAACCAGCTCACTATTTTAAATATTTTATTTTGCTCTACAAGCTTTCCAATTGTAAATTAAATCATTAACGTCTTTTTAAAATTAATAAAGTTAGTTTATTAAAACCAAAAACTATTTTGTATACAGTTAGTTACTAACAGTAATATTATATAATTCCTTTGCCACAGTTATAATAGCCATAAAATAAATATACTACTTTCAAAAAAGTTTAAGAGGCTGCTTGACAGCTGAACAGCTAGTCAAGGGAAGGAGTCAGTGTTGGTAACATAAGTGACACTGATTAGCTGATGTAATTGAGTCAATACTGTAGTTCTATTGATTAATACAATAGTTTCTTTTTGTTGTCTCTTGAAGAGAATAATTAAAACTAAGTAAAGAATTGAATGTCGCTAATAAAGAAAGAGACAATAATAGAAATACTTTTGAAAGAATGATTAATGAAAACTTGTTGTTAGCAAAATAGGAAAAACTGTTAAAACACAGATTTAAAATATATTAATAGTATCTTCAACATTGTGTTATTCAATTAATTTACATTAATAATTTTATTGCAATCAGCTGATCGGAGCCGCCAAGCCTGTGACTTTTATCTCAATAATACTTCCAAGCTTGACAGGTCCTCTTAAACTTTTAGCTACGTAATGTATTTATTTCATGGTTAGTTATAACTAAGGCAAAGAAATTAGGTTATAATACTATTTTCAACTCACTATATATATATATATATATATATATATATATATATATATATATGTGTGTGTGTGTGTGTGTGTGTGTGTATAATAGTAGATTTCTCTTAAAGGAAATAAGTATTGAGGTCGGCAATTATCGAAATGTTTCTTCAAATGTCCATCGTTCCTATGTAGATGACCAAAATTAGATTTGAATATGTGTTATTTGTGTTCTTATATTTTCAGCCTTATGCAAACCGTCATACATGATTTTGAGTTATAGCTATTGTATTCTATCAGGTACATTTCATGGCCAACTTTAATTACACGACACGTTTTATTTATAATACTTAGAAATGAAGAAACAGACTTAGCTTGTTCTCATGTACTTGATCTATTCTAAACCTGTTACTTGCGTCCAACATGTTTGAAGTCCATATGATTCGGCTAGTTCAGCTAATTGTAAGAAATTGCTGTGTTGGGTGGTACTTATTTTGGATGGCAGAATCCATAATATGCCCAATATGAGATGGTGACTTAGATCTATTGAGAAGTAAGACAAGAGAAGAGATACTGCCTGAAACTAAGCAGTCTGAGAGGCTACGATAGACGAGCATAGACAAGAACGACCGGCTCCCTATGTAATACCATGAATACGATAGTGCCTCTCAAGCTGCTTACGAGGACGACCGAAGATGAGATGGAAAGGGAATGACCTAGGAACTTTCATGTACTACATTGGAAAACAGTCGTCCAGGATAGGCAGAGGTGAAGGAAGATCTTTAATTTCTTGAGGGCCGGGGGAGGAATCTGAAATGCCGGAGGAACTGATGTTAGCCTGACCTGAGTCCAGTCCATCTGAACACAGTATCATCTTAATACATGATTATCATCTATGCACAATGTGAACGTATGTAAATAACAAACAATCGTCTATGTTAGAAATTACTTTTATTTACTGTGGGTCTTAGAGAGAGAACTAATCATAAAAAAGGCTGATAACTCTGAATCGTCATAGGGTTTATATTCATGGAACAAGGGAATATACAAGTGGTCGGAATATTTGTTTTTTATCTCGACGATGTTTTGTGTGAGCACATTTTCTCCTCGATTTTATAGTCTGCTTTGATTAAATTCCCACAAATATGAAATCAATATGCTCTCAGCTTTGTTTGAATCTAGACTGTCCGACGGTTCGAGAGAAAAAATATCAGTAAAGGCATAATATCTTCTTTTTATCTCTATGCTAGATTAGATACTAGATACCTTACGCCCAAGGGAGATCTTTATGTCATTTCTAGCTAGGTGCGCGCACATTGTCATACGAAATTAGCTAAACATCACTCTTAGCTAAGTATTAAAGACTCCACATAACTACCATTAGGTACTAATCGCAATTCCGAATAGAGTAATTTTGGTTACTAAGCCTTTAAGATTCCTTGACACTTTATGTGTCGATGGTCTTCTTGCTTTCTTTTCTAAATTTAAACTCGATTTTCAAGTAATTGATAAAATCCTGCTTTGACGTATTAGTCAAAATGAATTATATAATAAATTTATGTCGAGTTTTATAACAGGCGATTTACTTAAATAAATACACATTTGAATATATAACTAAAAGATAAATATGTAATAGTTATTTATTATACAAGTGACGAAAGTAGATCATTTTACAACTCGAGTGAAACGTTTACCCACACGAGCGAAGCGAGTGTGGTAATTTCACGAGAGTTGTAAATTCTACTTTCGTCACGAGTGTAATATTAAATTTTTTCTGTAATCGTGTAATACATGATCAGATCTAACCAGAATATGAACAAAATTAGGATGTTGTGAAGATTATGGTACGTTGTTGTTAGGTTATAAGCATGGTTGTGAAAGGTTATAAGCATAGTTATAAAACAACTAGTGATGATTGTGAAGTAGTGCAGTTATAAACAAGTGCAGGTTATAAACAAGGAAGGTAATTATTATTATATTTAAATTTTAAAATATATTGATTATTTCCACCAATAATTCATTCACATTTCAATTTATTTTGTTAAAATAAATTCTTACAATGTTAAGAAACATTTAAAAGCATTTAATTTCCAACTTCAAATTATTTTTTAATTTATACTTATTACTAATTAAGAAGGCAATTCACTTTCTTCACTCTATTGCAAAATGTTTCACTTTCTTCACTCATTTCACTTTAGTAATGTTACCATTATTCAACGATTACAGAAAAAATAATTTTATTTTAGATTCAACATCTTCACAGAGCATATTTATTTATTGCTAGCACTTATTTATAATGGACTAATAAATTGGTGTTTGACACAATATAAAGTAATAACAAAAAGTAGTTTAGACTGTTGAGAAAATTAATAGTTTTAATAAATCGTGCTAGAACATCTTTGGTGCAATAAAATAAAAGCCAATAAAAGGCAGGAGTTATGCGGCTGAGATGAATAAGGGGTAGCCCTACCAGCTAATCATAGAGCTCTTGGAGGAACAATACAACCCCGGACAGGCTCACGAACCCTGGACATCCGACGTAGTAATTGTACGGGTCCGTCCTTATCTACCTAATAGCGTCTCTGTGGATCCTACGAGCCTGATAACACAAGATAAAATACCATTTGACGACGTCAACAATGATTATACCTCTCTTGTGACGTATACTGCCTATGCGAGAAACATTGGATATATGAGAATAATAAGGAATCATCCAGAAAAATTCGTTATGTACCTATTTGAACAGCCTGCAAATGTTGCTGGGGTATTAATATGATTCTGATTTCATATATTTTTGCCAGGTTGCTAATATTCATTTTAGCAGATTTCCCTTAAGAAAAATCAGCTATTGAGGTCGTACTCATGACGCGATTTTCGACATTTTTCTTCAAATGTCCATCGATCCCACCCAGGAGATGACGAAAATGAGGTCCGTTCAAAACTGTATATATATTTGTTGGTTACCGCTCTAACGGCCGCAATTTTTGTCTTATTGTTACCAACCTTGATATATAATTGTTTTATACAAAAAGAAAGATCTAGATCTTTAACGGCTAAAATCGGATCAGGGGGCGGGGGGTTTAGAGGGGGAGAATTTCAAAAAATCTTAATATCTCCGTTATTATGCGTCGGATCGAAATAGAATCAATCTTATTGCAAATGTAATGTTCTATAAATGTTGTTATGTACATTTTTTTCGTTGTCTCCATTATTAACCGAGATATGTGCATTTATTAGTTTTCCACCTTCAGTAAACCCCCACTCCGACTCATGTCATATAAATAATAAGCAGTTATATTATGAAGCACTTTATTTGAAACCTAAATACCAAATATATTTCTTATTGAAAATTTACTTTTTGAGATAAATGCAAATAATTGACGCACGTGGGAAATCTGCTTAGTTAACACAGCCCCTACGTGACAGACATTTTTTGTTTCCTCGCTCTTATAAGCAGAAGGTCAAAGAATAAAGCTCTATTACTAATGAATGCTTTACTCTATATGTTTTAATCACACTCCTGCGGCCTACTCGTCCACAATTTAAAACTTTCTTTGGTTCCTTTTTTTGAGGAACTCCTGGCAGGACATTGACTAAGCACTAGAGCAAGAGGGCTAGGACAGTAACTAGGGGGGAAAGTGTTGTAAAATAAAATTTTGATTTGTGAAAAACTACTCCAGATGAGGATTTGGTGTAAAATATTTAGAGTAGAGCATTAATAAACTCATCAGTAAGACAAGCGTTTTGTTCTTTAAACTTCAGCCTATACCCATAAATGAAGTTCGCATTGATCACTATCAAAAGTCCGTCACGCAGGGGCTGCGTAAACTAAGCAGATTTCCCACGTAAAGTTATACAATAGAGAAATCACCATACATACGAGTGCCGAATAGTTATGGAAACGGCCGAACTAGTTTTTTGCGGGAAAGTCACTCTCATCCGTTATCGGCCCACACATAATAAAAATGCAAATATCTCGGTTAATATTCAAGATAGAGAATAAATGTATAGAGCAATATTTATAGTAAATATAATTTGCAATAAGATTAATTCTATACAATATTTCGATCCGACGTATAGTAACGGAGATATTTCGAATTTTCGAAAATCCCCCCTTCCCATTGGTTTGGTAACGATCAAACAAAAATTCCGACAGCTAGAACGCTAACTGACAAATATATATATATATATATATATATATATATATATATATATAATTTTGAACGGACCTCATTTTCGTCATCTCCTAGGTAGGATCGATGGACAGTTGAAGAAATTTTTCGAAAATCGCGTCATGAGTACGACCTCAATAGCTGATTTCCCTTGAGGGAAATCTGCTAAAAAGCATTCTCTTTGTCAGAATTTATTGTCTGTCACAATTGAACAACGTTAGGGGTGGTAAGTAAGTAAACGTAAAGGAATATTTTCTTTCCACAGA
This sequence comes from Riptortus pedestris, assembly GCA_019009955.1. NCBI lineage: Eukaryota > Metazoa > Arthropoda > Insecta > Hemiptera > Alydidae > Riptortus > Riptortus pedestris. The sequence goes on along the minus strand of CM032228.1, from coordinate 108,123,818 downwards.
AAAAAAAAACCCTTAGAATTTTCACTCTTTGTTAAATGCGTTGGACAGCATATAGAAGAGATAGAAATGCCTTAGTAACTAAGATATTTGTCCAAAGGCTTTTATAATGGGGCTGAGGTTAGCCATGTGAGTTAAAGCGTTGACTTTAATTTCACATGGTAAACCTAGAGTGGCGAATTCAATTCCCGACTGAGCAATAGGAATTTATTTAATGACGGAATTCATTAAAAAATATTTAGTCCCACCCTGGCTAGAAAAGGGTGTTAACCTGTAGGTAACCTGTCTCAATTAGCCTTATTTGCAAAAACTTGGACGTTAATAAATAATAATAAACTTTCAGACTCTTTTGAGTATATTTATAGTTTCCCTGCAATGATGAATGGTAGAAAAGGAAATTGATCAGGATATTTTACGGGAGCGAAGATAATATAAGTAGTATGAAAATACCACTTAAAATGTTCTTCACTTAGGCCTTCATCTTTTACCTATAAAATAAATATTATATCCAGAATATTAGTCGATTTTGTAAATTATCCTAACCAGAAAAATATATTTTTGGGACATTTCTCCATTCTGTATCATCCCCAATGGGAGGGTAAGATATCAAAGTATTATTTCCAACACGAAATATTTTATTTCTAAGTCAAAGCCTTATTATTATTATTATTACTTTTCATAATATAAAGCTGTATTTAAAAGAAAATTGTTCTAATGATGGTTTTCAAATGCATTATAATTGCGAAAAATATAGAATCTCCATACTGTGCGGAAAAATGTACTTCAGTAATACAGGAGGTGAAAACATTGTGGGGGGGGGGGGAATTATAAAACCCATAGTGTGTATTTATAAATGACATATGGATATTTTTAATGACAACAAACCTACTCCTCAGGGCAGAATAATAGGTTAGCCTATGAACAGGGGGAGGTTATTGTACTATGTATTCAATGCTAAAACTTTGGGTACACACACACTGCTTGTTGGATTCTGTTCACATGAGACAGATTTCACTAGAGTTTTGCTTCCTTATGAAGAGAGACCATTCTAACCAGAGCTGGGACGACTCTAGAGTAATCAAATGAAATTAGGGATTTACCTTGTATAATTGCTTTAATAGAATTGGAGTCTGAAAGACGAATTTATATTGCGTTCGCCATTTGGAAACAAGTCATAATTTGGATGACTCTTCATCGCTGGTTTGTGAGGCATGTGCGAAATGTAACCTCATTCAACGGAAAGTAGATTTAATATTTTTTCTATTTATATCGAAAATTCTGTCTATTCTTCAATTATATATATATAGATAGATAGATTTTTTAGAGAGAACATTTGTAGATAGGAATGGTGTGATTACTCTGGCGATTTATTTCGAATGACTTATCCTACAAATATGAGCCAGTATTGTTATCAGGACTTTGTTACTTTCGGATTGAATGAATAATAACATAAGTATATTAGACCATTCTAACCAGAGCTGGGACGACACTAGAGTACTGTCGGTAGATCGAAGCTGACATCATACAACTTTAATCAAACTGATTCATTACTGGAGACCATGACTCTTGGCTTCCTTTTCCCTAGATATACGCAACGCAGCATTTTATAATCCGGAAATCTTTAGCACCATAAATTCTTCACTAAAGACGGTTATGGTGGCTGGTGTCCATTATAAATCCGCATAAAAGTATGACAACCTTACATCTTCAGCTAAGTATATGTCATCTTTTTTTTTTCTATTTTGTAATAACCACTGAAAGGGCGTCTTCAAATGAGGAATTGCAGGATTTAACGCAGAAGAGGTTCTATTATTTATGCGTACCTCCCTTGCTATGATAATTAATAGCAAGCCGATCACGTAGTGTGATCGATAGAGGGATAAAACCCAAGGTGAAGAAAATAACACGGCTGAAGCCAGTCCACATTTGATTGAAATATTTATTAGGTCTTTCGCGAATAAATAAGCCCTCAAGTGACCTGTAATGCAAGAACCTCGAACCATAGATAATGTGAGTAATGGTTGCTAAAGTTCCCCAAGAATGACGGAAAGTTCTTTAGTGTGAGAAAAAGGTGACATTATCGACTTCTATAATTCTTCAAGAAATGAATAAGCACTTATCTCATGTCTGATGAACGCATATAGTTAAAAATTCTTTTATTACATTTTTTTTTTCTAAAGTCACAGTCACGACACCAAGCGTGCTTAGTCAATAGTATATGCTAATGTTTTAATATCATTGTTATGAGTCAATTACGTGTACATGATAGATTGTGGAAACGGATTTTCCTTTAAATGTTTATAACGCTCGTGCAATTTATTCTCAATTATCCTAAACTTGCTGCCCACGAATATTGAAAAAATAATTAATTCTTATTATTCTATTTTATTATTTATTTATTAGTGGCTGGTTCGCTTCTAAGCCTTTGAGCGAATTCTTTTATCATAGGAATGATCTTGTCGGGCATCGCATAATCATTTATACTACACTATGTAATTTATTTATTTGAATAATTTTTCACCAAATAAAATTAGGGATTGACCTTGTATAATTGTTTTAATAGAATTGGAGTCTGAAAGACGAATTTATATTGCGTTCGCCATTTGGAAACAAGTCATAATTTGGATGACTCTTCATCGCTGGCTTGTGAGGCATGTGCGAAATGTAACCTCATTCAAGGGAAAGTTGATTTAATGATAAGGTGCTATTGACAAACTCCCTGAAAAAAGAACTGAACTCTGGTTCCGCAATGGATTCGTGATCTAGGTGTCCACCTACTACGGATCACGGAACCTATGTTGTCCTGAAGGTCCCCCAGATCTCTAAGAACAACCAAAATATAATGGAGCACCATTAATATGTCCATAAGCAACTGATGGATCTATATCTGTGGTGTTTTTTATAGAGGTAGAAATTCGTTTAGTTTGTTTTACATATTACTCAAAGATATCCTCTCCAACATAGAACTATATAAGCGGAATGGTTTCAAGTCAGATAACCTGAATAGTACTGTTTATTAGTACACTAAATTAATTAGGAGCTTTGGCCAAATAAAAACTCAAAAAAAAAGATCCCCAGAATGTTTTGTCTTCCACAATAACGTTAAGGGGAAACATCTTCTATTATTAGAAACGTTATGCTATGAATAGTAAGCTGAGAATTTCCAATGGTTCCCTGATAGATCTTTCACGATAACTGTTAATTTTAGCTTAGACGGCCATGTTGAGAACTTGTAACTGGTTATTTGCACAACTGAAATACTTTGTGACACCAGATCAATAATCTCCAAATTTCGAACACATTTCATGTCCGCTGTTGTTCTCATTCTTCTTGAGTTCTATAGTTTTAGCCTTGTCCTACGGGATGGCAAAAATATGTTTTATTCCCTTCTGAAAAACTTCCTTTTTGGGATCACACCCTTCTGGAAACGAGCTCATCAAATACAATTGAATTTGGGGGTAAAACCGTATTTCAGCTTTAGCTTATAAAGGTATGAGTTATGTTACCAAAGAGTAGCACAGATTCCCTTAATAAATGGGCATCTTTGCCTGTTCAAGGAACGTTGGAGTGCCTACTTCCTGTTAATTATTATTCACTTATAGTAAACACTGCTTTCAAGTTTGGGTTAAGTAAATGAGTTAGTTGGGATGGGCTCGGTTGATGTTGGCCGAAACGTTGGAGACTGGAGGTAATAACCCTGTGTGATAGGCTGGTCATCTGAGAAATGTTGCTCTAACATGGAACAGGAATGGGGTAGTCGTGACTTGCTCAGGGGCCAGTCCCGTCGGTAGGGCCCCATCTAACAGTGACCCAAACGCAACATTAACAATTTGCCTCTAATTATTCATTTCTCCCTCCCTCTTAACACACATAATAAGGCAGAGAGGTTGATCACATGGTGTCCTCGGCCATGGGAACCGGACTAACACACATTATGCCCATTATTTTAATAGCGGGAGCTCTTACGAATCAATGCCGTGCTGAAGGTGGTAAATGTCACGAAAAGCAGCCGTTCCGTCTAATAGATAATGAAGTCGCTGCCGAGTGCCCCCGAATAGTCTAATCCACCGTACCTTGCTTCACGGTCTCTGCTTCATTAAGCCCAGCCACTCACCCATAATTGTTTTATCTTGAGTAAAACTCTTCTATAGCAATCTCAGTCCTGACCGCTCAAACAGATGCCCTCTTCTCTCCTTTTACATAATCACAAAACAAAAGTTCAGAAAAATGGGGAAATACGTCTAGGTTAAAGCCCTATTCATTTTTCGGTTTATTTTCCTTGTAGAAGTAGCGATTTTAAGACCTTCTCAGACGTTTATGATTCTCGGCCAAAATGGAGATTTGGGAAGAGTTATTGAAAATGTTTCCTCTTAAGGTTAATCAATTCTTTTGAAGTGACTCACACACACACACACACAATTCTAATGCTTATCTGAAATTCTATTTCAACTTGAAAGGAGTAAATGTGTTTCACGTTTTAAGACATTATTCTAAGAACGAACGAATCAAAATTGTATCGAAGGATTTAAGACCCTGATTCGATTTTGGAAGGTTCGTTGTCACAAGGAATCCTTGGTTTAAACAAGTTTCCTGGGAGGGCACTTATGATGGTGCTTTAACAGCGCTCTGTAAAGGAACGAATCCTTTTTTTAAGTTTTGAGTTTTTTTTTAGTCTTACCTGTGAAGCTCCCTTCAACATCCAGTACCTAAAATGTGGATTCGCCAATGTCTTCCTTCCCTAAATAATTTTGTTGCTTAATTGTGATCACAACATATTCTGATTTATGATTTCAAATTTATAATTCCTACTTCCTGCAGGAAACAGAACTTTATTCGTGTTACACAAGAAGGTTTCAATACAACTGTGATCTATTTTGAGTATGGTATTAGCGAAATAAATATTGTAATAATGAGTGTTTCACTCTGATGCTACAAAAAGGAGAATATATTCCATAACATTTGTTTCATTCTAATAATAAAACTGGGCCAAGCCACTACCTCATTCATGACTGGCATTACATCAGGATAGAAATTAATCATATTATTTAGAACTAATCCAAAGACCAGCACCGGCTTAAGGGCCGGGCAACCCGGGCGACTGCCCGGGACGACGCAGCCAGGGGGCGACCAAACGCCCAAGTAGTGAAAAATTTCGTTTTCGATTTTATAAAGTTAATATTTTGTATTCTCTTGCGTACATTTCTTTTATAAACTTTTTTAATATAAGCTAACTCAAAAACACACAATGTATTGTAGTTGTATACGAACGCGCCACTGAATGTGCTGAGAAAGCGTTTTACGTAGGGCACTGACCTTCAGTACCTAGCTACTGTAGTTTTGACGAGACGAAGGGGAGGGCGACTATTTTGAACCTATTTTGAACAAATTTCCGGGGGAGGGCCCCCGGACCCCCCTTTTTTAGGGGGGGGCGACAAAACGGTTGTTTGCCCGGGTCAGTATTTTGCCTTGAGCCGGCCCTGCACAAGATAATCCAATCTTTATATTTTAGACTTATTTTAACCAGTCAATGCCGAGTCGGCCTATCAATCGACTATTATAAGCCTTAATTTACGGTGATACAAGTGGAAGTTTTATTTAGAGCTCAAGTTAATTAAATCTTATGGCGTTCAATCATTTTTATTTCAATTCTTCATTGATGGGCAAAATTTAGACTAAAGAAAAATATCCCAATATCTAACCAAAAACAACTTCATTCAATCCCCATGACCCGTGAATGTAACGTGGTCTAACTCCCTTTTAGCAGATTTCTCTTAAGGGTTCGATTCCCGCCTGGGTAATAGAATTTATTTAGTGACGAACTCATTAAATAAATTCCTTAGTCCCACCCTGGCTAGAAAATGGCGGTAGCCAGTTGATAACGTCCCAATTAGCCGTAGTAGCCAAAAATGGACGTTAATAAATGAATAATCCTTAAATTTTTTGCATTGCAGAAATGTTGATCCCTATTATATTTTAAACTATTGACTGATAGTCCAATTTTTTTTTAACTATAGTCTGTTCTGAAGTGGTTTAAGGGGGGAAAAAAAGCTTTCCACTTTCGTCTGGATGACTAGAAATTTCTATCCGTCGGCTCCAAATGCGAACAACTGAGAGAGAAAAAATCGCCAACTGGAAAAGGTTCGTTTTTCATCTAAAATCGTTGGTGAGTGCAGCAACCATTTTTTAATTGATTGGAGAGCTGAAGAAAGAGGGTTGAAAGATGATTGAGACGGCGTAAGCTGTGAAAATGACAAGCTTGATTGTTTCCCTTCTGGGCCATTACCTCTTGGGGCGAGCTAGTACTTAGCGACCGGCGTCAACCCTCCCTTCCCTTAACACCTTTTTAAATCAACACAATTCCCTTAAGATTAAACCTTAACATCAGTCCTAATACTTGAATCCAAGTTGTTATCATCTGTCACTTTTCTACCCAGGAGAAGACGAAAATTGAAAATTAATGGAATAGATAGATTTTGAATTTAAATCAATCAGTTAGTTAGGCTCTGCTCAAGGAATTGAGAACAGGCAAAAGCCTACAATAGACGAAGAAAGAATTTATGAATTTTTATATTTCTTTGTACGAGAAATATAATAATTAAAAACTCTAAACCATATGTTTATGGTATTGAAAGTTCCTCAGGAAATATTTTATTTATACCTCAAGATATTTAAATTTTCTGTAAGAGGGTCATAGATAATAGCTCTTCCCAGCACATTTAAATGGAGTAAAATGAATTTAATTATTATTTAACAGTAAATACATGTAAATCGATTTTCGTGAACTTACTTCTGTTCATTACAGTGAAAAAAAATACTATGACAGATACATTGGTGAATCTATTAGGATACTTGACGGATGAAAAGGAGTGTTAAGACTTGTGTTGATACCCCAATAACACCAGTCTAATTTTTTTGGTCTACTGTAGTCATTGAATAATTTATTTCTTTATTTCTTGAGAGGAACGCTTCTAGAGCGAAGAGACTTTTTCAATTTTGTATATACTGATACTTGAATTATTAGTAAAAGCAATTATCTTATATAATAGCACTGAACAAAATAGGTAATAAAATTATGTATTTTACTTTTCTAGGAAGTGATCAATGTCCGCCCGCTGTACCCTAGTTATTTGCGACCATAAAATGAAAAGAAAGGATTTAGTTTTCTGTTTTAATTTTTGTTATGTAAAGAAGTCAATTCCGTCACTTAAGAGCTGCGCAGACTAAGCAGATTTCCCACGAGCTGGTATTTGACACGCTCACGATCAATTCACAATTTATTCTCTATTTCTCCCTCTATTTCTAATAAGTACCCGGGGCTCAGGTTAGCCATGCGAGTTAAAGCGTTAATCTTTATCTCAGATGGTAAACCTAGAGTGGCGAGTTCGATTCTTGCCTGGGCAAAGGAAATTATTTAGTGACGAAATTCATTAAATAACGTCCTAAAATCCCACCCTGGCTAGAAAAGGGTGGTAACCTGTAGATAACCCGTCCCGATTAGCCTAAGTTGCAAAAAGTGGACGTTAATAAATAATAATAATAATAAGTACCGTATGTAAAAAGGAATCGAAATACCAGCTGGATATGAGATTTTTAGTAACACATGTTCTCAAAGTTAAAATCGGATGTGTAAGAGTTTGAGCGATCTGATTCGTAAACTGATTTTCGGTTTTCCTTCTTTTCGTTGTTGGTTCTATTGATGGACTTAAAAATGGTGCACTCCTCCACCAGTCTGTAGAGACGTCCGCTTCTGATAAATTTGACAACATTATATACTAGTGAAAACAACCCGCTATTTGATATGCCAAATTAAAAACACTTACCATTCATTATATTTATTTATCAATTCTAAATTTTATCAATTGCAATTTTATTCTATACTAGTTTTATAGAATAACACGAGTGATTGAATTATGTTTTTCCCCGAATTCTTGATGTCTTGATAAAAGGTACAAATATATTTTAACCTCGATACTAAAAATGATATTATATCACCTGTATAATTTTCAAGAAAGAACACTGATACGATTGAAGATCGGGGGGGGGGAGGGGCTAAAAATGGTAACTTCAGTCATTCATATGTCAGTCGTACCGTAGGGACATAAGGGTTGCGTAACTAAGCAGATTTCCCACGTGCTGGTACGGCACACTATAAATCTCATTTCACCACATAGTCTCTATTTCTAAATAAAAATTCGATGATTAGATGTGGGGGTTTACTGAAGACAGAAAACAAGAACAAGTAATAGCTCGCTTAATATTTTTTAAATACGAGACAATGTATGGAACTGTAATTGTAGAGTACCAATGGTTTAACAAGATTAGGTCTATAACATTTTTCAATCCAACTCATAGCAACGGAGATATTTTGAATTTTCGAATCCTCCCCCCTCTAAACCCGTACTATTTCAGTTCCGGTTTCCCCCAATACTAATTATGATCTATTGTGTCGAATGAAACGGTAAAATATCGAGTATGGCATAGATCAAATAATATTTTCGAGCCCCCGCCTCTCCTCATCCGCTTTCAGCCTTTAACAAACTTTATCTTATTTTTACATATAACCTTACATATGAACCTAGTAAAAAAATTACAATAGGCAATATACAGGACGAATGGATCTTTAGAACAACAATATGATTATTTTATCTCAGTTCATATATCAATGGTAAGACGGAACCGTTTGAAATAAGGATTTTTCATTACAAAACGATGAAGTGTTAAATGAGATTTTGGAGCAAGACTATTTTGGTTCACCTGAATCTTTGGTTTTGGGGAATGGTTAGAGGTTGTAGACCCCCCCCCCGTCCCAATTATCCATAATAGCATACAGTGCATGTTTTTAAATAATACAGTATCATTTATTATTTAGGAATGTTTTTTTTATAAATTAAATAAGAATAGTGTTTTTTGTTTTTAATCTTAAATGTAAAAATTGTATTTATTGTTTTTCCCATTTTTTTGGTCTTGTTTATTTTTTCGGGCAATAGACAGCATTGGTCATGATTATGAACTTTTTTAGCTATATTTTCTCCATTTCCGTTCTTATTTTTCCTATTTATTATTTATTTTTAGCTTTCTTTATTATTGTTGGTGTTTTTTAAATATGTAATTTTCTAAATTCTTGTTTTACCACTGGTATGTTATTTTATTTATTTTTTTCATTTGTTAAAATGCATATATGTATCTATTTATCTATCTGTCTGCACATCTATGTATATAAATAACTAATAACACATATTATAATAAATGTGCTTATTATTACGGCTCTACGTATTTCTTACATCTTTCTTTGCTTTTCAGGAGCCATGCGACACATTTCACAATATATTTTGAGTACTTCCTTCCAAAAGGGAAGCCAACAAAAATTGATAGAAGATTCCTTAGATGCTTGGTAATTGTTAATTGTAATTTTAGTCTTATGCTTAAACTAAATATATTTATTCGAACGATGTAAAGTGAAGTTAGTAAATCGTTTATTTAGAATAGGAATTATGATATTAAAAATATTTTATATCAATCCCATAATCTGTATTATTCTAGGTAAGTTAGGCCCGTAGGAAAGAGCAATAGGAACCAATTATAATGAAACATTTTGCACTATTCTAGAAGGACATCTTAAACAGCTGAAGCTAAGTTAAAGTCTTTAATGGGAGTGGCTCTTTTTCCTATTTCAGGCATTAATGAACATTATCATTCAGATGAGTTTACTTTTATTAATTAATATTGGTACGACACACTATAAATCTCATTTCACCACATAGTCTCCATTTCTAAATAAAATAAAAGTCTGTCACGCAGGGGCTGCGTAAACTAAGCAGATTTCCTTCGTGAAGTTTAGAAATAGATAAATATACATACTGGAATCACAACAGCACCATGAATATTAAGTGAATAGATACAAACGGTAGTAAGAAACCTCCTGATTGGAAGCGCCTGAAATGTAAACAAACAGGTCTACCAACCCGACTCTCACCAGAAAGGAAAACAATTACTGACATATATCAGAATATAACATATTAATTTGATTGAAAATTATTTACTATATCTAGTACAGTAATTTATAATGAATCAAAATAATTTTTATCTCAATCAATCCAATTTAAGTAGTCCAAAAACTTTAGACGGGGCATTAATTAATATTATCATTCAGATGAGTTTACTTTTATTAATTAATAGTATATGTGTTTCATGAAAAAGTAAAATATCGAGTATGGTATAGTTGAAATAAACACTTCTGAGAGAAGACCGTAAAATTGATGAGGTCTTCTCACTACATTGTTTGTATGTAACTCACATAATAAAGGCCCTTTAAACGCAGTATATTGTACATTTTTTTTTAATTTATTTATTCATTTAGATGAGTTCCGCATCTCCGGCGATTTACTCATAATTCAATTGAGCACAAAAAGCGAATAGCAAAAAAAAATAGAAAGAAACGGAAAAGGAGTGAACTATGGTGGTTTTTGATACGGCTCATTGGCATACCAGTTTTATATGAAGCAAACAATATTGTATATGGAAACATCAGAGTGGTGAAAATAATATAAATGGAAACGTAAGTATCGACGGGAGAAAGAAAAAGAAAGAAAGAAAAAAAATAATAATAATAAAATAAGGAAAAGAAATGAATAAATAAAAAAAATAAAATAAGGAAAAAAGAAAACGAAAAAAATGAATAAATAAAAAACAGAGGAAAAAATGGGAATGGGAAACAAAAAAAAATGATAATAAATAAAATTAAAGTGTATTCACTCTGCTAATGTAAAAGAAGTGAAGAGTAGTTTGTAGAAATTGTAGATTATAGTGTGTTGTATATATTATGTTGAATGGTTGAGTCTATCTAATTACTGTTATCGGTCAAAAGTTCCTGCAAGCCATGTGGAATGTCTGACCTAATATTTGAGTTACTAGAAAATGTATGCTAAAAGAAATGTAGACCATCACTAGTTTAACAAGATTTGTTCCCTAACATTTTTCGATCCGACTTTTAACAATGGAGATATTTTAAATTTTCGACTTCAACTCCCCCTAAACCACCTCCATTCCCTTTCCGGTTTCAGCCATTAGCGAATATGATCTTCAATGTAGAGTGATCCGCTTAGTGTAGATGTTATAACAGCTTATTGTAAATATTACATGAGCAAGAGGCTGAAAACTAAAAAAAAAATGCAAATCTCTAAGCTAATATTCAAGATAGAGAAGAAATGTATAAATTTTTCAAAAATCATGTCGTGAGTAGAACGTTAATAACTGATTTCCCTTAGAGGAAATTTTCTACAATAAAATTAATGACATATATTTCTAAAAGAATTCATCAATTTATTTTGATGTTGCATTACAATATTTTGGTGACAATATGGTGGGGGGGGAGAGGGGGCACATCCAAAGTTTCTAAGGCCCATCCTCACACTTAGTCACCCGCTTTATTGTAGTGACTATTATTAGAGATAAAAATTTGATTACATTCAATACATTGGGGCAAGGTAAATAAGAACAAAGTATTTATAATAATTTGAGTGTATTAACAAATTTTGTATATGTGTGTGTGTGTGTGTGTGTATATATATATATATATATATATATATATATATATATATATATATATATATAATGTATTTTTATTATTAGCAGATTTGCCTTAAGGGAAATCAGCTATTGAGGTCGTACTCATGACGCGATTTTCAAAAATGTTCTTATTTATATTGTTATATTTGTCTGTTAACGCTCTAGCGGTCGCAAGTTTGCTTGATCGTTACCAAACTCGATATTTAAACGTTTTATGTAAAAATAAAGATCAAGTTCGTTAATGGCTGAAATCGGACCTATGGGGGGAGGGTTTAGAGGGGAGAATTTTTGAAAATTCGAAATATCTCCGTTGCTATACGTGGGATCGAAAAAGTGTATAGAATTAATCCTATTGAAAATAAATTTACTATAATTATTGTCATATACATTTATTCGCTATCTTGAATATTAACCGAGATAAAAATTATTCTGATTCATTATAAATGACAGTACTAGGTACAGTACATATTTTTCAATCAAATGAATATGTTATATTCTGATATGTTTCAGTTATTGCTTTTCTTTCCGTTGAGCCGTTGTCAGACCTGTTTGTTTACATTTGAGACGCTTCCTGCCAGAAGGGGAAAGATTTCTCTTTACCGTTTGTATTTATTCACTTAATATTCACGGTGGTATTGTGTTATCAGTATGTAGGTTTATCTATTATTAACCTTCAGGAAGAAAATCTGCTTAGTTTACGCAGCCCCTGCGTGACGGACTTCAGTGAAATCAAGGAAGCCTTGGAGTGGTTCAGAGTTGGTACATTTAATTTAGGAAGTGATAATGACAAGAGTTGAGAGACCTATGAATGTTAAGAAGTCAGTGAAGAGCCACTAATCCTATTTGGTGGCCTTTCTACCTGTGTCTGTCTGCTGAAGGCTTCTTAAAGAATTACTACCAATTACTGGAAGGGCAAGAACAACTAAAAAACTTTACCTGAATAACCGTTGTCTCCTTTCTCCTACCTTACTACTTACTTCCTGACAAATAGGATAGGCTAATAACTGGTTTACACCAATAATTTATAAAGTGCGTTCACCCACCCTGACAGGTATCAATTCTAGACTAAACGAAATCATTAATATTATGGTTTGACACGAAGAATTTATGAAATCTTTATTTTTTTCACTCCATGCCGTGTGAATTCTGTACACTGGAACAATTTGGTCTGTCTATTTTAAACGCGGAAAGAATATTTCATGCTAAACTTAAATAATAATACTTTGACAAGTCTTTTTTTTTTTTTTTTTTTTTTACTTTTCTTGCTTATGTGGAATGAAAGAGTTTTACCGTATTCGTGAATAATGTCGTTGGTGGAGCCACAGGGGTTTCATGTCCTTAGACCCTTGGGACATTCTGGAACGATCGCATTGTCACTCATTGCCCCATGAGGCTGAGTAACATTTGGGGGAATGTGACGCTAAGTAATCTCTCGGCTTATGGGATTTTCATCTGCTATGCGCAGGAATATTTACTCACGTCACCTTTGCTACAAGTCATCCTGCTAAAACTCAGCCACACCTGCTCCTAAATTCAACAGTTATATAGACAAGTAGAGTTTAAATTGTTTAGTGAATATGAATTTAAGAGTTAAATGAAACGATTAAATATCGAGTATGGTGTAGGTCTAATAAACATTTTCGAGTTAGGATCGTGAAATCGTATTTTCATTCACCTCAAATAGTAAAAGTTCAATGAAAACAATAATTGTATTGAAATTTCAAATGAAGATGTTGAATTATGTGAAACGAGTAAGTTTTGGAGTTTCCTGAATGCTGACAACCAAAAAATGTAATTGCTTTGATTAATATTCAGTAACTTTATATGGCAACATTTATTGTACATTCCCTTTTCACAATTGGTTACTTTGAATTTCAGCCATTAAAGAATTCGATGTTTAGTTTTACATAAAACGTTTAAATACACAGTTCGGTTACGATTGAACAAAAAAAAAATAAAGCGACCGTTAGAGCGTTAAGAGACATGTAGTTTGACTTACATTGCTGTTATAAACATTTTTCTGAAGCTCAAATATTAAGGGTGTTATTCGTACTTTCTTGTTTTCAGCCTTCAGTAAACTCTCACTTCTTCTCATTGGATTTATACATAGAAATATAAAAGATATATATGCGATGAGTTCCATAGTGTGTCAAACCTTCATAATTAACGCTGCCCCTGCATGACTTATTTTTTCCATGTTCGTTTAACATGTTTAGGTGGTTTAACAGTCGGAATAAATTTATTTTAAGAAATGTTTTGAAGTTTCAGCTGTTAACCATCATTTCAGCCATAAAAGCTTGGGCATTGATTAAGTTATTCACTACTGGTGTTGGTCGAGGGACTTCACCTTATTTTGTGTTATTAGTCTCACTGTGATTAGGTCCATTTTCTTGAAAACCACTGCTACCATTGTTCATGGAAACTGTGGCATGTCTTTTAGTAGCTCACCCACCAATTCTTTTCGTGTCTGTCAAAAACCAGTCAACGCTGCGAAAAAAGGTGAAAATCATTTCGTGTATTACTTTCTCTCCCCGGTTACTGATTGAAGGAGTACTTGACAAAGAGGAACTGCAGAGGTTAGGGGAGATGTTTGATATATTGTATTTTGCAACCGTTGAGAGGTGTCATCAGTGGCTGGCCGGATCAATCAGTGTAGGAGGTGGATGAAGAGGGCGCCCTATCATCACAAGTCACCATCATTAAAATACCTCGTCGCTTTTGTGCCTCCGCCTTGGTCTCTTCCATCATCATGGCTCTATTCACCCAGCTCCCGAGATCCTCATCTCCTACTATTGGTTTCCTTTTATAAATGGGGTGAGGTTCCGACCAGCAAACAGACTCTCTTTCTCTATCAAACCCATTTATCTCACTCATTCCTCATTTTTCGGACCTTCTTTACTTACTTTCTTTACGGTCTGCACTCCGAAATATCTTGTCCCTGGCGCAGGAGTTAGAAGACTTCATGGATTGACAATTAGGGCGACGTAATTGCTACACTTTCCTACGACGGCTGTGGTAATAGTTTTTCGAGCTTCCTACCAAGCTACCAGATGAAAGCTATGATTAATCATTGGCCCGCTCACGAATCTGCGCTACTTTCATAGTAAAAGGAGGGTATTTGGGCTTTTAATTTTGATGCTCATAAAAAAAAAATTATTTATTTAAATGAATAAATAATGGATCTCCCTAAGTAATGGATCTCTCTGGATTTGTCGGAAAATTATCAGAATTCAAATCTTATCTCTGCTGATAAAACCAGTGATTTTTCCTTCGCTGTCAAGGGAGATTGAATGAAAAATCCATATAACAATGACCTTAGTGAACAGTTAGTAGTAAATTTGAGTAATTTGAATACCTAAATTTCAAAACAAATTTTTAAATGTTGACAATACTTTTTGAAAATAAAACCTTTCTTAACGTTCAAATTATAACAAACATATTCATGACCAAAGGCGTACCTCGGATTTCTCACTGTGAAAGCGTAAGAGTTTTGGATTACTTTATTATTCTGAATTATACAAAGCTCTTTTTTGATGAAGTGAGGTAAGGCTAGATATTTTCCTAATAACTAACATAGAAAGCGTAAGATTCTGTACATAAGGATTTTAATTAAGCCTATTACTATTTTACATCAAGAAATTTAAATTATTAATTTCAGGAAACCATTGTTTAGTCGAAAATTCTTTATGTTGTGATTTATGAATATTTGAGGTATATATAGTTTACTTATTTTTTTTTATTATTTTTCATTAATAATAATACTTTCACCCTATTTCGTGAGTGGGTCGTTATTTTTATGAATGTTGGAACCGACTATCACTGAGGAGAAATTTTAAAATGTTCATTTTCATTTCTAACTAGCAGGTGCCACTGTCCTTGTAGCCCTGGGCCTCTGCCAAAGTTTTAATCCAGTCAGAGAGGATCCCCAAATTCCAGACCCACAGCCTCCGCAAGTCCTCCTTAGGGCCTTAGCATTCCCCCTTCTTATTCCTCATGGTGTACCATTCTACATTTTGAATAGTCTTTTGGCCTCCTTCCGAATAATTCTATTTGGCCCGATCTGAGTAATTCGCCTTTCTTAATTAAAAGAACGATTGACTTTTGTCAGTTACTATTTTTTATTTCCTTTACAGACGCAAAGAAAATATTACAATAGCGAAAAATGTGGGTACCCAGAGTTCAACTGAGTTATACGTTTCGACGGCACCTGAGAACACATTCGGACTTATTTGTGCGGGCATCTGTACATATGTACGAACCTTACATAACTCAAAAACCAACCACCTTAAAAACTTGAAATTTCGAATTTTGAACTTTTTTCAAAATAATATATTTATATATTATATTATATTATATATATATATATATATATATATATATATATATATATATTCTGTTTATAATATAATAAAAGGTTCTTTTTTTTCTTCTTTTTGTTAGTGTTAATTTCAAAAATAAATGTACATGTTAATAACATGAATATCACTTGGTTATTCATTTTAATTCTAAATGTAAACAAACAGAAAACAATTTGTAGAGTAACATAATAATGATATAACCACAAAAATCATAGGGTAACAAAAGTAGCACAATAATCATATGTTAACAAGGGTAAAACAATAATCCTATATAACACCTCCTCGACTATTTACAGTGGTGTGGTGCCTTACGTAGGATGAGCTGGTCAACATGTCTTTTGATGATTTGATCTAGAACAACAGTGTACATTACACTTGCTTGCTTTGCAGTTATTCGGCCTAAGTGCCATTTGCTTGATCCGTTGACATACTCACGAGCCTGCACCTTATCTAAAACCTTAAATTTCCTATTGATTCCGACTTGGAGTTCCTTTTCCCGGTGTATCCTTGTTTCAAATGTTGGAACAATTATGGAGAGGTTCGTCCTGATGTTCCTTCCAAACATTAGATGATAATCTGATGCTCCAGTATCATTAGGCGATTGTCTGAGTTGCATTAGGAATTTTTGTACTTCATTTGGTAGTGTTCCCTTTTCTCCCCTAAATTCAGTAATTTACTGTTATTCAATTCAACATTTTTAATACTTAGTTATTATAACACAGTTGTACGTAGAGACTGGCCCGAATAGAGTTCATGTTGTATGCCACAGTTTTTACATGCAAACCATGACTCTTAAGTATTTTTCTAGATAATGTTACTTAACAAATTAATGAGTTTTTGCTGTTGCTAGTTTGTATGACACAACACATATTGTAATTTGCCCTTATAATTTAATTTTAATGATCTTTATTTGAATGTAATTAACCTACATTAGATTACATGATACAAATGTATGTAATGGCGAAGTTCACAAGAACATTTGTAGCTAATTACATGAAAGTAGCTCCAAGATCACTTAACTAATGAAGGTTCATTGCTCGGCAGCATAGAAGTCGCCAGGCTATTCAGATGAAGCTATTACTCCTATGTGGAGGGGAAAGGTGGCTGGGAGTCTGTAATTGCCGTCGAACAAAGGGGAGGATGTGAAAATGAATGTGAAACAAACCATTGTCCCAGCAAGAACCCTTACAGGAGCTCACGAGGGTGGAGCTGAAAATGTACAAATGTATTCAACTCTGGACATGTCCAAGATGGAATCTGTTACATACATTAATGTTTGAAAAGGTGTTAGCCTGGATCCACAGAGATAATGACCACTGATACTCCATCGGTCAGAGATATTGCCGGCTGTTCTTTTTCCACTCGCCACTTCCTCGTCTGCCATAAACTGCTGTTATCAGCCATCTGAACATAAACAATAAACCGATATAATCCAGTAGTTTTTCCATTCCTTGGGAAAAGATTAATAGCCCAATGTTTTGAGTGATTATTGATAATGACATTCCATTATAAGATTTTCATCTTTCTATAACCTATTTAGTTCTGATTTATTTAAATTAAATAATTTATAAAAAAAATAGTTTTATTGGGTGTTAGTAAGTACGTTTAAAGTACCAGAGGAGGAATAGCAGGAAATAGAATTTGCATAACATTGCACTGTATGCATTAAACGGGCCTAAATCTTACTTATAATAAATATTCATTTTACATTCTTACACATTTTGGCATACTTCCTACTAACTGCGTACCTCACGTACAGGCTAAACCCCGCTATCTAAAAGAGTAAACCTTATTTTCCTTCTTTTCTTTAACCGATTCCTCCGGTTCCTACACGTCTAAAGTATAGGATATTCCGTTCAAGTCATTCGCGACAATGTCCTCCACTGTACTGTACGGAAATCAAAGATTCTAATACTTCGAAAAGTAATTTTTCGAAAGACCAATGTTAGCTTCCTCTCTCTCACACACACAC
The DNA here is from genome assembly GCA_019009955.1 of Riptortus pedestris. Taxonomy (NCBI): domain Eukaryota; kingdom Metazoa; phylum Arthropoda; class Insecta; order Hemiptera; family Alydidae; genus Riptortus; species Riptortus pedestris. Next base: position 108,105,926 of record CM032228.1, on the reverse strand, counting down.
ACACACACACACACACACTCCCCCCATTCCTCCCTTAATTACGATACTTTTTAATCTGTTGTTATTTCTGATGTAGGTGGCAATATTACATGAAAGTGTTTGCCAATTCAATAATAACATTTTATAGTAGATGAAAGTTTTACATCATTTTTAATGAAAAGACTATCTTTAAAATCATTCCCAATGAATATAAAAAATATTAAGTGGCTTAGCTGCGAGTTATTTGAAGCTACCTAGTTACCTGGAGTGTAGTGAAACAGAGCTTTAAACTTTGGAGTCCGTTCTTCCAATAAGCCCCCTCCTTGTCATCAGAAGTAATTGCTTAAAGAGTCCTCCACTTTAAGGGAGTAAGTAATCCTGATCTGTAAAAGACAAAGTACCTCTTTGTATTGAGAGGGATCTGCAGACCACCCTGAGGGGACCTCCCCAAATCTACTTAAGCAAGGAGTTAAAAGTCGGCCACTTAACCCTGGATTATCCGGCTACCTCTGTGGACAGCCGGCCAGTCTCTCCCATTGACTAGCCAATGCCATTAAAGACTTTAACTTACCTTCAGCTATTTAAGATGTCCTCCTAGAATAGTGCAAAATGTTTCATTATAATTGGTTCCTATTGCTCTTTCCTACGGGCCTAACCTTCCTAGAATAATACTATATTATGGGATTAATATAAAATATTCTACAACCTCTAGCCATACCCCAAAACCAAAGATTCAGGTGAACCAAAATAGTCATGCTCCAAAATCTAATTTAACACCTCATCGTTTTGTTACGAAAAATCCTTATTTCAAACGGTTCCGTCTTACCATTGATATATGAACTGAGATAAAATAATCATATTGTTGTTCTAATGATCCATTCGTCCTGTATATTGCCTATTGTAATTTTTTTTTTGCTAGGTTCATATGTAAGGTTATATGTAAAAATAAGATAAGTTTGTTAAAGGCTGAAAGTGGATGAGGAGAGGCGGGGGCTCAAAAATGTTTATTTGGTCTATGCCATACTCGATATTTTACCGTTTCATTCGACACAATAGATCATAATTTGTATTGGGGGAAACCGGAACTGGAATAGTACGGGTTTAGAGGGGGAGGATTCGAAAATTCAAAATATCTCCGTTGCTATGAGTTGGATCTTAAAATGTTATAGGCCTAATCTTGTTAAACTATTGATGGTCTACAATTGTTCTTCTGTGTATGATTTCGTAACTCAAGTATTAAGCGGCTTATTCGTACTTTCTTGTGTTCCACCTTCAGTAACCCCCCCCCTTCACCACCCTCCTACTCATCGGTTATTTGAATATTAAATAGAGAATATGTGTTGTCATAAGATCACTAGTATGTTATACTAGGAGGTGGGAAATCTGCTTAGTTTACGCAGCCCCACCAGTCAGAAGATTCAAGTGGATTAGTCGTTTATGTAATACTAAACATCACGTTTGTTAACGTCTGAAATCGTAGGAGAAGGAGGAGGCAGGTTCCAGGGGGAATATGGAAAATTCCAGATATTTCCACTATTATACACCGGACTAAAATATCATATAGAACCAATCTGATTGCAAAGGTATTGCTTTATAAATGATGTTATATATTTGCTTTCGAATATTAATTAAGACATCTTTTAGTTTTCAGCCTTTATTTGCCCCCACTCTTAATCATATCCTATTAACAACTAGCTGTTATATTATAAACAACTTCAGTCGAAGGTTAAATACCAAATATTGTTTTCATTGGACCTTTACTGTGTGAGGTACATGCAATCATCTTATAAGATTTTAATATCTTAATTCAAAAATGTTAATTTTATCTATACCATACTCGATTTTTAACTGGTCAAAATCAAATTAGTTAATGGCTGAAACCAAGCGAGGAATTGTAAACTCATAATTACTCGCTTATTATGGTTCTTATCAAAGACTGTTTTGAATCAAATCTATTGATGACCTACAATTGTTGTTGTATACATTATTTATGGTGGCTCAAATAATAAGCCAGTTATTCATTTCCCTTCAATAAACCCCCTGGACTCATCGGGTTTATGTGCTGAGGATGCTACTTCATATTGCACACTCCATCTATTAAGTTAGTAAATTGAACTTCCAAAAATATCTTAACTTGTGTAATAGTTATTATTATTATTTATTAACGTCCACTTTTTGCAACTTAGGCTAATTGTGTAATAGTATCAACCAATTATCTTGATACAAATTTGTTCTTTTAGTGTTAAAACTATATTATCAATCATATTTTCATTGTCAGCAATTACATTGAAATAGAGACCTTTTCCTAGGAGAGGGCCTTGAAGTTCTGGTAGGAAATCCTCAACCACGCAAAGAGCTACGGTCGTGTTTTAGGAACTTCGGCCTCACATTGTCCTATAGGAATCGCAGCAGTAAGCTGTTGATTTGTTTCAATTCTGCTACTTATGGCTGCAATATTATAATAATCTAGACAGGTTCATGATTTTATTGAAATGTCAGTCATTTAAAATATCTTCTGAGCTTGTGAATATGACTTAACCTACAAAACTGATCTTATAAAGTCTAAATCAGGAATAAAACAATGATATCATTAACACCACCGGATTCAGACAGTGTTCGTCATCATTTATTTGACTTAGTCTTAGAATTATAATAGCAGGATCATTCCATCAATCCAAAAAAAAAAAATAATTAAATTTGGAAGTATGCCGAGTAGCATTTGTTTGGTTCGTTCTAGGTGACTGATTGATGATGGAAATAAACGAAGGTCAACATAATTGAGAATACTCGTATTTAAGATGGGCCCGTGAAAGTGCATTTTAACATAACCCCTCCCCCTCCCAAAACAAATGTGTACAATAAATCGTAAAAAGTTGTTTATTCTTTGCGACACAGCGCTTTCAGGGCATACACTCTTAATGCTATCTTATATGACGTTTTTAATGGGAAATGTTTACCAGCAGGGCACTAATGATGGAGCGTAGGCTCTCTCTGAATGCGCTCTGTTGCATAGAATAAACAACTGTGAAGGAAACAGGTCTTTCTTTTCTTACCCGAGATAATAGATTCCTTCACCATCCAGCACCTCAAAAATGGAGAATAATGATAGTTGTGGGAACAGTGGATCCTCCGATTGAGGACTTATATCCTCTGAAAATCCTTCCTAAAGTCATTTAGCCACATCTGCAGAGCCTGCATCTCCCATCGGACCGATCAGCCTTCTTCATTTTGACTAGGTTCCTATTGATGACCAGGTCCTTGCCTGCTCTCTGTTGTGTCGAATCCTTTCGAATTTTGTTTCCTTGGAAATTAATAAAAATGGACCCCGAAAATCAGATACAGCTCTTTTATTTGGATTAATTAGTTTGAGTTAAGAGGACTGATTTGAGTAACGGGAAGAGGAGGACAATATTACATTCTTTATTCTGAGGGCTGTTACTCAGCTAGGATGGCTAGATTCCAAGTGATTAAGTCAAGTAAGTTCTTGAATAAATGGCAGCCTTCCGGCGATGGAGGTCTGGTGCCATTTTGAATTAAAGTAATTTATTATGGAGACCTGTTGGAGTGGGAGGGGGTGCAGTGACCGTGGGATGGAGTCGTAGAAAACATGAGCCCCTACATAATATATTCGAGAGCAGGCCTAATTATCGGCCAGATGAAGACAATTATCACGTGGTACACAGTATGAAGATGGAGACCCGAGATAGGGGTGAAATTGCGGCAATTAGTGCTGGAGGCCAGAAAAACAGTCGCGCCGGCGCAGAGGAAGCCAGAATCTATGTGAACTATCATTACATCTGAGAATGGCGAGGACCACCCGCGACTGTATTCAGATGTATCCTACAGTTTCACCTGCTACTCTATGTATTACTCACCTCAGAAAATGGTCCCTTCTTCACAAGTTTATTTTTTCTTGTTCACTAGTGCCATATTTAATAGATAAGTGCGCATGAGTTAAAAAAAAGTCCGTCATGCAGGGGCTGCGTAAACTAAGCAGATTTCCCACGGGAAGTTTTACAATAGAAAAATCTGCATACTAGTAACAGTAGTACTAACGAGTCTCTAAACTAATTTCACGAGAGCCAAACAGTTACGGAAACAGCCGAACTAGCATTCGCCGGAAACTCTCGAATAGACGACATCATCCGATCTCATCTCGTCGTTATCCACTCACACTTAAAAAAAATGCAAATATCTTGATTAATTTTCAAGATAGTGAATAAATGTACATAACAATATACTTAGTACATTTAATTTGCAATAAGATTGTTTCTATACAATTTTTCGATCCGACGTATAAAAACAGAGATATTTCGAATTTTTGAAATACCTCACCTCTAAACCCACCCTTCCCCTTGTCCGATTTCAGCCATTAATGAATTTGATCTTACTTTTTATATAAAACGGCTAAATATCGAGTTTGGTAACGCTTAAACAATAATTGCGACCACTAGAGCGGTAACAGACAAATATATATATATATATATATATATATATATATATATATATGTTACGGTGAAATATCGAAATTTGGTGTATTTCGGCATCCACTGGTGTATGTCGACAGACACCGATGTGACTCACCGGTGATTGTCGACATAGAGCATATAACATATATATATACATATATATATATATATATATATATATATATATATATATATAATTGTAACCTCTGTCTGTACATTGATTTTTTTCGCGAAATTTCACGATAACTTTTCGTTTCACATGTCATAGACAGCATAACTGCATTTTGTTTCTTTCATGTCTGTTTGTTTATTTGTTTGTTTGTTACCTTTTCACGCATAAACGGCTGAACCAAATTTTATGAAACTTGGTATGTATATTACTACTAGTCCAACTTAGACTTTAGGCTATATTAATATTCTCTGAGACAAACATATAAGGGAGGCCTGAAATTAAAAATAGCGATATTTCGCTTCCTATTGGTTTTTCGGCAAATACTCACATAGCAAAAGTTATTTATTTTGTTATTTAGAGTAACTTTTCTTCTATACATTTTTTTCGTATACCGAATTATAAACGAGATATACGCTAAAATTTATTGCGGAAGTGAACAATTTTATTTGGCACAAAAAACAAAACCGAACTAATCCAAACTCGGTATGTGAATTAGCACTAACGCCTCCCTTATAATAAGGCATACTAACATTTCTAGGGACGGGCAGGAGTGTGGGTTATAAGAGAGGCCTGAAATTAAAAAAAAGTCCGTCACGCAGGGGCTGCGTAAACTAAGCAGATTTCCCCTGTGAAGTTTTACAATAGAGAAATCTGCATACTGGTAACACAATACCACCGTGATTAGATAATGAGAAATCTTTCAGTTAATTAAAATAAATACCCAACTGAAACGGCTTCTGAATTGTAAGAATAATTTATATTTTAGTATCTCAAATTTTAGTAGCCCAAGAACTAAAGAAGGGGGGGGCGGATGAACAAAACGTATTTGCATAAATCTCACAAAGTAAGGAAGGTAAGGTAAGGTTAATAACGCCAGGTTAGAACAAGCTTCCGCCTGAGCCGAGAAATGACGAAGATGGCCGACATAATCCGAACTATACCCCACCACAGACTTCATAAAAATGCAAATATCTCGGTTAATATTCAAGATAGAGAACAAATGTATATAACAATATTTATAGTAAATTTAATTTGCAATAAGATTGGTTCTGTACAATTGTTCGATCCGATGCATAATAACGGAGATATTTTGAATTTTCGAAAATCCCCCCCTCTAAACCCCCCCTCCCTATGGTCCGATTTCAGCCATTAACGAACTTGATCTGTCTTTTTACATAAAACGGTTAAATATCGAGTTTCGTAACGATCAAACAAAAATTGCGACCGCTAGAGCGTTAACAGACAAATATATATATATATATATATATATATATATATATATATATATATATATATATATATATATATATAGATATATATATATAATTTTGAACGGACCTCATTTTCGTCATCTCCTGGGTAGGATCGATGGACATTTGAAGAAAATTTTCGAAAATCGCGTCATGAGTACGACCTCAATAGCTGATTTCCCTTAGGGGAAATCTGCTAATAGTGATATTTCGTTTCCTATTGGGGTTTCGGCAAATATGCACATAACAAAAGTTGTTTATTTTGTTATTTAGATAAATTTGCTCAACAATTCTTTTCAATATGAACTACCAGGTACCTCACCTGGAAACATTAATTCAAATTATAATATATTATTATAATATTTTGTCCTTAATAATTTAAATCTATTCATAATGCACAGGAAACGGGAAATATGACAATATGGAGGACAGTGAAGTCTTACGTAAAAAAATAATTTTATTATTAACAAATCCACAGAAACGACGGGTATTAACCCTAAACACTGGGAAGGGTCAATGTCAAAATATTGTGCAAAGTAAAGCCTTGCCAAAAAAATACCATCACCATCCAGCCTCAAATGAACTCCCGGGCGAAGCCGGGTATCTGAGCTAGTATATATATATATATATATACTAGCTCAGATACCCGGCTTCGCTCGGGAATTCATTTGAGACTGCATGGTGATGGTATATTTTTGGCAAGGCTTTACTTTTCACAATATTTTGACATTTACCCGTTCCAGCGTTTAGGGTTAATACCCGTTGTTGGCATTTGTTAATAATAAAATAATTTTTTTATGTAAGACTTCACTGTCCTGCATATTGTCATATTACCCGTCTCCTGTGCATTATGCATAGATTTGAATTATTAAGGAGAAAATATTGACATACATTTGAATTAATTTTTTCAGGTGAGGTACCTGGTAGTTCATATTGAAAAGAAGTATTGAGCAAATTTCTCTAAATAACAAAATAAACAACTTTTGTTATGTGCATATTTGACGAAACCCGAATAGGAAATCATTATTATTAATTTCAGGCCTCCCTTATAACCCCCACTCCTGCCCGACAGTAGAAATGTTAGTATGGCTTATTATAAGGAAGGCGTTTGTTCTAATACACATACTGAGTGTTTTATTTAGTTCGGTTGAGCCAAATAAAATTGTTGTCTCCCGCTATAATTTTTAGCGTATAACGCCTTTATACTTCGGTATACGATGATAGTGTATATAAAAAAAAGTTTCTCTAAATAACAAAAATAAACACCTTTTGTTATGTGTGCATATTTGCCGAAAATGTAATAGGAAACGAAATATCGCTATTTTTAATTTCAGGCCTTCCTTATAACCCCCACTCCTGCCCGTCCCTAGAAATGTTAGCATAGCTTATTATAATGAAGGCGTTAGTACTAATTCACATACCCAGTTTGGTTTAATTCGGTTGAGTCTTTAGTGCCAAATAAAATTGTGGACTCCCGCTATAATTTTTAGCGTATAACGCCTTTATACTTCGGTATACGATGATAGTGTATATAAAAAAAAGTTTCTCTAAATAACAAAATAAACACCTTTTGTTATGTGCATATTTGCCGAAAATGTAATAGGAAACGAAATATCGCTATTTTTAATTTCAGGCCTTCCTTATAACCCCCACTCCTGCCCGTCCCTAGAAATGTTAGCATAGCTTATTATAATGAAGGCGTTAGTACTAATTCACATACCCAGTTTGGTTTAATTCGGTTGAGTCTTTAGTGCCAAATAAAATTGTGGACTCCCGCTATAGTTTTATAGCGTATAACTCATTTATGCTTCCGTATACGGCAAAAGTGCATATAACAAAAGTTCCTCTAAATAACATAATAAAGAACTTTTGTAATGTGCATATTTGCTGAAAAAGCAATAGGAAACGAAATATCGCTATTTTTAATTTCAAAGCCTCCCTTATACCACCCACTACTGCCCGTCCCTATATATGTTACTATCGCTTATTATAAGGTTTTGTTTAGTATTTTTTCACCTAGCGAGTTTGTTTTTGTTCGTTTTAGTCTTTTGTGCCAAATAAAATTGTGGACTCCCCGCTATAGTTTTTAGCGTATAACTCATTTATACTTCCGTATACGGCAAAAGTGCATATAACAAACGTTACTCTAAATTACAAAATAAACAACTTTTATTATGTGCATATTTGCTGAAAAAGCAATAGGAAACGAAATATCGCCATTTTTAATTTCAGGCCTCCCTTATAACCCCCACTCCTGTTCGTCTTAGAGAATATTAATATAGCCTAAAGTCTAAGTTGGGCTAGTAGTAATATACATTCCAAGTTTCATAAAAATCGGTTCAGCCGTTTATGCGTGAAAAGGTAACAAACAAACAAACAAACAAATAAACAAACAAACAAATAAACAAACAAACAAACAAACAGACACCAAAGAAACAAAATACAGTTATGGTGTCTATGACATGTGAAACGAAAAGTTATCGTGAAAATTCGCGAAAAAAATCAATGTACAGACAGAGGTTACAATTTTATATATATATAGATTAACAGACAAATATATATATATATATATATATATATATATATATATATATATATATATATATATATATATATATATATAATTTTGAACGGACCTCATTTTCGTCATCTCCTGGGTAGGATCGATGGACATTTGAAGAAAATTTTCGAAAATCGCGTCATGAGTACGACCTCAATAGCTGATTTCCCTTAGGGGAAATCTGCTAATAGTGATATTTCGTTTCCTATTGGGGTTTCGGCAAATATGCACATAACAAAAGTTGTTTATTTTGTTATTTAGATAAATTTGCTCAACAATTCTTTTCAATATGAACTACCAGGTACCTCACCTGGAAACATTAATTCAAATTATAATATATTATTATAATATTTTGTCCTTAATAATAATCTATTCATAATGCACAGGAAACGGGAAATATGACAATATGGAGGACAGTGAAGTCTTACGTAAAGAAATAATTTTGTTATTAACAAATCCACAGAAACGACGGGTATTAACCCTAAACACTGGGAAGGGTCAATGTCAAAATATTGTGCAAAGTAAAGCCTTGCCAAAAAAATACCATCACCATCCAGCCTCAAATGAACTCCCGGGCGAAGCCGGGTATCTGAGCTAGTATATATATATATATATATATATATATATATATATATATATATATATATTTATACAGCTTTGAACGGGCCTCATTTTCGTCATCTCCTAGGTAGAATCCATGGAAATTTGAAGAAATATTTCGTAAATCGCGTCATGCGTACGACCTTAATAGCTGATTATTACGGAAAATTGATGACCTTACGGGAAATCTGCTAAAAAAAAACAAACATTAACTCAAGTTGATTAGATTAGTATTGTCCTTTGTTTGACAGTGATACATGATCTTAAGTATTTCTAAATTAAAGCACATTAGGAAATCTCATATCTCCAAGAAGCTTAGTAAAACCTTCATTGCAGTGTACGAGCACGACGTTACTGCCTAATCCCCTAGCAGTTTGAAACTACTATTCAATAATAATTTAGTAATACTTAATGTATTAAACCACACCTCACACTGGCCCATCGTGTTGTTTCCAGATTGTATTGTCATCATTACTGATACAAATGAAAAACTTCAGAAGTTTGTTCTTGAATGGAGAGGGGGATTACTAAGAAACACTATGAAAGGAATGGATGCAAGACCAAGGTTGTCAGGTTGGAAGAGAAGCTGGGAATTACATTTAATTGAGAAATCATTGAAAGAGTGAATTCTTTTCATTAGATGGGAGCCATTAAAACACAGATGATCTTATCGACACAAGATCTAACAGGATTAAAAATATCAAGATTTTGGTCGCCTTTTCTCGATCAGAAAGAACCTCAGCTAAATCATACTAAAATTATGAACCGGGCATGGGATTGTGAAATCAAGAAGGAAGTGCGCTGAAAACAACTATCGGTGAGCAAAAAAGATTAGAACAACAATATTGAAGTAAACAAGATTGCCTGAAGTTGCCAAAATCGAAGTGTGTCTCATGATAGAAATGTCTGTCAAGCCTAGACTGCATTAAAAATGCTATTTTCCAAGCGTTGGAATTACACACATATTACCTATGTAATATCAGCTCAGATGACGTCATATGCTCTCATTTTTTTCCATATCTATTGTAATTAACGCAAATAGGTTTATATTTGAAATTAAAACTATAAATAGATGCTAAAAATTTAATAACTTTATGTAAAAATCCATCGAATAGGATTTGGAGATTGATGAAAACTGAAGCCGAAAAAATATAAAAATCCTGGAATCCCGAATATGTTCCGGAATCTTGAGTTTGCATGATCTGGTACCCCTACCAGTTTAAACACTCAGCTCTCACCATAATATATTCTTATATATTATAAGATTTATAATGTTTTATATTCTTATATATATATATTATAAAACATTATAAGTTGCTTCAACAATGAGAAGCTCGTAAGCGGCTGAGTTGTTCATAACTTCAATAAAAAAAAACATATTCTACTGTCTCCTTCGTTAATAAAACAGCAATTTGTAAAGAAAGGAATTCTTAAATAATTAGTTTTTTTATTTTAGTTGTATTTGGTTCCTTTTTTGCTACTTTTGAAATATTATTTAGTAATTTATTCGCATAATTTTCGTGCCCTTCCTACAAATAGGCATAATTATATGAAACAATTAGAATAAGTGCATCAAACATTTATTAAATAAATATGTTATAATGACAATAAAAGTCATATGAAAGGCATGTTTTTAAATTGGTGATACTCCAATAAATTGAGGCTTGTTATGAATTTCCTAAATATAACCCTCAATAAACACATAACTGGGTGGTAAGGGCATCCAACAACCATGATATAAGAGAAATATAGAGTTCAAACTCAACGATACGATATGACCAGCAGTTAGGTAAAGCGAGTGATATTTCTCATTGATTGGGGAAGTGCTGTTTTGTAGGTTACTACAACAATAAAGTTTCTGCAATTGGTTTTTATAATTTAGTTATTAAGTAGATATAAGATGATGTCTAACTGGTTTGAAGTCTCATTAGGATTGCAATCACTCATTCACAGTTGAGTTTATCTGGCGAAATGTATTGATTGTTGTGTTGGTTGTGAGTAGTACTTTTTAATTATGGTGTAGTGTATGTTTTGTTACGTTCTAATGACTAATCAAATTACAATCTTGGTTTCTTATCATCAGCATGCATCTAGGACCATACTTGGTTAAAATTTCTCCCTGTGTTTTGTAATATACTGGACGTGTTTAGTGCTTTAGTAGTTATTCCTTGAAGAGGAAGAGTCGAAGCAGAGTAAAACGTTTTCTTCAGAATCAGATTTCTAGCCACACCAGAACCCGAAAAGACGCTGGACGTATCATTTAGGCTAAATGAGATAATTTAGTCTCAAATTACTGATCCAGTACTGCGTATAAAATATTTTGTATTAGCTTAAAAGTACTCCAAGGAAAGCATATGGCTATCCTAATGCAGGATATGCCTATATCACAATTTTATTTTTTGTTCAAGAAAAGGTCTTTCTTTTGCTAATTTCTTTCGGCAAATAGCGATTTCCTTTTAATTTGGTATAGACCATCCCTGCTTATTTATTTATTTTTTTTGAAGAATCTAAATTGTCATCGCAGGCCCATTTTAAAACTATACTGCTGCTGGAGTCTCATACTTCACGATAAGATGAAGTGAAGTGTGAAATTGTAGATTTGGTTATCCATTACTAATTTGAGTTCAAAGCAATGAAGATGCATTAAAACATTGATTGAAAGTTAACATTTTTTTTTTTAATAACAGACTTCCAGCCTGAGGCACCCTTAAATGAATAAAATAAATTTCCAATGAAACCTTGGCAAAAAATCCTGGCAAAGTCATTAAGCCTAATAAGGAATGTTATAATTGGGTTTGTCAGAAAGGGAGATTTCATGAGCTGTGTCAGGTAAGGGGTGGAAAAATGCTGGGTTGTTTTGATGAAGGACCGAAGGGAGTTTGACAGGCCGGCCCACCCATAGCAGAACAAAGCTCGCCGCCTGTCAAGATGTTCCCCGGCCAGGCGCCGTCCACCTTACATATTTCTATGGGTCTCGTCTCAACAGATAACATATCCCACAGTCAAATGACCAGCTTTATGGTCCCTGTCTAGAACCCATTAAGTCAAAGCAGGTCTTATCCATCTACAGACAAATGTTTAGTCTTCTTGGATGACGATTTTAAAAATGGTAAGAAAGTTCAAACTAATGAAACATCTACAGTGAATAAGTACGTCTACGTACATAGCAATTAGTTCAGAGAGTCAACTGGAAGCTAAAATGTAATGGTGGCATTTTCACTATTAATTACATTTTATGGTTTCGGAAAAATCTAAAGATTAGTTTATAAGCTTTATAAATCAGTGTTATCTGAATGTATTAGGTAGCGTGACATCGAAAAATGACAAGAATATTGAAGGTCGAAAGTTACAACTACTGAAATATTTTAAATATTCAGATAAACTTACTCGTGAGACTGGATAAAAATAATTCTTCTTACTCCATGCCTGTGAAACTGGTGGGTAGAGAAACTATTTCATATAAAGTGATTTTGACTTGTTTTTAATGTCCTCGTAAAGCCTCTAAGAATTGCCTCTGAGATGCATCATTGAATATCTCTGCGTTGGTAAGTTGTCTAGTATTTAAGAATCCGAAAAATGCGATGCCTACAGTAGAACGGTCGTTATGCTAGCCGGAGATGGCTGAGATCAGAAAGCAGCTGCATATGTTATCTAAGATTGTTATATATGTATTGTAAGCGAATCGGGAGCTGCGGCAGTGGAGTGGTGAATTTGTTTACACTGTCGTGATTAGGTTTACATTGTGACAGCCGTTCAATGTGCTCAAAATTCAACCTATATGTATATAATTATACTAATATATGTCAAGGTATCCGTGGTAAATAATAACTACGCTTGGCAATCTTCACAAAATGACCTAGCAGTAAGCTGGTAAATCAGAAGAATGAGAGGTGATGCTAGGCTATGAAGAATGTTCCTAACTAGTCGCTAGAAAGCCTAAATCCTTCGAAAGGTATGGAGCTACAGTTCAGGAGGAAGAAGTTTGGTTTAAACCCATACGGAGTATACGTTCAAGAGCTGTGAAAGCCACCTTGGTGATTTTCAGCAAATGCTGGGAACTTTTCTAATTTCTCAGTCTTTTTTCTGTTTGTTATTCAGTATATTATGTGCTCCTATCGGATTGATAATTAATAGTAAGCATTGACGTTTGGCCCACAGAAGCATTTTTAGCAATATTTATATCAAAAGAACAATTTTCTCTGGTGGTTAATGTTAGGGTCCAATTTCTTTCTACATTTGCAACGTTTATTTATAGCTTTAAAATGGAAAAATATATATAAACGAAAAATGTCACACATATGATTCTTTTTATAATGTTTGACAATTCGATGACTAAGACATTACGCAAAATTGGTCTTTGCACGTCCAGGTACTGTACCACGAAGTGGAAATGTTTGCATGTGCTATAAAGTTAGGTAACACTGCATACCCATACCATCATCCTATTCTTAATTTCCATAGGCTTCTATAAAATTTCATTACTAGAAATTTATCAAGACAACGATTACGGTGCAGTTATAACTTAGTACATGCAATTCTGAGTCTTTGTAGCTGATGGAGCAGTGATAGAGTTTCTAAATATCTTTACTATAAGTGCTCTGGTGTTTTTAAAACTTTGCATCTTCCAATGTTTTGCAGACTATAAGTCCACCGTTGCTGGAGGTAGCCCTCGCCAACAGTCAGTGAGGTCAGACACTGTCGGGTAGTGTCCGGATCCGCTTTGCGTTTGTCGGTAACAGGCTTGCTAGTCGTTTTTACACTCTCGGAGTGAAAGTGTCAGAAATGATCGAAGAATGGGCTTCTTAGCCCCTTCGGTCACATATGACAATAATATTAAAATGAGACGATTATCAGAGGGCCAGTTAGCGTAGTAGGATTCTCCCATTCCATCTTACAACCTCGAGGTTAGGAGAGGCTAAGGCCTGACGACTAGGTACCCTTTCATTCGTTTCTATCCACTTATGGCGTACACAATGTCTTTAACTCCAGTCGTCCTTTCATTTCCGTGAACCGTTGTTTGTGAACATAAAGTGATTCATTTGATATTTACTACATATGGAATGTCTAGTTTTATTCCATAGCACACGATTTGAATAATCACTACCTCGAATGTTTTTGGCGTTAGCCTTCTCGTTTTGTGCAGGTCTTTATGATGAAAAGTTTTGTATTAAAGTTAGTTATGTACGATGTAATACTACTTTGTTTTCTATGGTGAACTCGATTGGGACGGGACGAGACCCTAAAAACAAATAAATATTTCATAAACATTAGTTTATTTTTTTTAAACAATTTTAAATTTTCATTGATTCTGATATGAATTCTTATGAGAAATATCTTGTGTTACGGTTATGTTTTTTGTATTTTATTTAGTAAAATCTTAAATATTGTATTATTGTGACCAACTGCAATGGAACTGATATTCTGTATACAAAATCAGTCTTATTAAAAAACTAATACCTCGAATGGGGAAATTAATATCTTTTCGTTTTCAGCCATCAGTAAACCTCCCAACAACTCGAAAGAAAAAACAGGAATGGAAAACAAAAATAGACAAGGTACACTAAACAGAAATGGAAAACAAATGTAGAAATATAACACAAAAACAGAAATTGGACACAAAATTGGAAATTGAACCCAAAAACGGAAATGGAGCACAAAAGAAAAATGGAACATAAAAAAGAGAAGGGAACACAAAAACTGAAATGGAACTCAAAAACAAAAATGAGACACAAAAGAGAAATTTAATGAAATGAAGAACAAAATATATAACAAAAGAACAAACATAAAGTTGAAATTCGAAATTAGGTACAAAACTAAAACGTAATAACTGAAAATCGAAACATAGAGTCACAGTGGGCAATATGGAAGTCATTCATAAACTATTTAAATAAATAGTAAATAAATAAAACAGGCATCTAAAATAAATTTAAAATAGCGATTATTATTATTATTTAGTAACGTCCACTTTTTGCTCCTATTGCTATTTGGGCTGGTTATCTATAGGTTACCACCCTTTTCTATCCAACGAAAATAATGAAGGTTTAAATAAAACATAAAGTGCTATAGGCTACTATTTCCATAAAACTCTGTACCCCCATAAAACACATTCGAGTGAGTGTACACTCATATACCCGTATAACACACATAATCTCTTTCTCTCTCTCTCTCTCTCTCTCTCTCTCTCTCTCTCTCTCTCTCTCTCTCTCTTTCTCTCTCTCTAACACACACACACCGTGTGAAAAGTATACCATTTTAGCCCTCTAAGCCCATTTTGACTAGTTGCGTGACATATGGGGTTCGCATCTTTGAAAAACGACTACTCTTAGAATGTAGAAATATTCTAAGTCCGAAAGTGTTAAAATCAAGTTGTGAACTTCCCCTTTACAGTGAAATCGACCATCGAGGAGAAGGGGTTGAAAGTAGGGCAAAAATCAAATAAGTATTAAAGGTTCAGATGATTTGTAAGCCCCTTTTTTTTTGTTTATTGTAAAAATATCTCTAAGTCCAAGATATCTCTCCATGACAATTTGTGAGAAAATGCATTGGAACTGAGATATCGTTAATAAATTTCTAATAAATTAATTTTGAATAAGTGCAGCAACATACTTTGTATATTGGGGCTCAGGTTGGCCGTGAGAGTTAAGGCGTTGGTCTTATTCTCGGGAGTTAGACCTAGAGTGACGGGTTCGATTCCCATCCTGGGCAGTAGAAATTTATTTACTGACGAACTCATTAAATAAACTCCTTGGGCCCACCCTAGCTAGGAAAAGGGAGTAACCTGTAGATAACCCGTTCCGATTAGCCAGAGTAGCATAAAGTGGACGTAAATAATAATAAACAATAAAAAATACTTTGTATATTTAATTTAATGGTTTTACATGGAATTCTTATGTGTCCACACGAGAAAATTTCTTATGTAGGCAGAGGTCCTATGATCTGACCATAGGCTGATAGAGCAGGGGCTTAGCAATATCTGCTGAGATATTGGCGCTCTTTGTTGTACCGCTGATCAGTCATGCGTACCATTCATGTATGGTTATTCCATTCATCCGTGTACTCGATGCATGACTTGCTCCTTATCCAGGCCCAACCCCTCCAACCACCTTCTCTCCACAGCTTTACCTTTCCCCCTTTCAATGGCTTATATTGAAAATATTTATTTCATTCGTTACTCAAAAAATATTTTCATGAAATATTTCTCTTAGATTGCAGAAATAACAATTAACGCGGGGGAGAAGGTGTTTTCGAGTCTTATAAAATAAGATGTTCTTACTTATATGTACCAAAACTGTATATTATGGAATAATGTCTGTGATCATTTGTTGATGGATGGTGAGGAGAAATGATGATAGAAGTGCGTGAGCTATTTATTTATTCTCACCTGTCAAAATGTATTCAGGCTGCTGAACATTTGGAGATGATGTGAGAGCCCATCTACTGTTCTAAGAATGTCGTGACAATGTATAATACGACACAATTTGCAGATCTACATTTATAAACAAAAATATTACAACACATATTTTCTGAATTTCAGAGAAGAACAGAGAATTAACCTTGTATTAAGCTATTTCATGTTTTCCTACTATATACTTCACGGGTCAACCTACTCCCTTAAGCACTTTTTCTGGTTTCGGTCTAGATTCACACATTTTTAAAAAAGATCAGGTGTCTCCCAAAGAATATGTGTGAGTGTATGTGTATACATTTCTATATATATATATATATATATATATATATATATATATATATATATATATATACTCGGCGCTAGAATACTGGGCCTTCCCTATTTCTTACTTTCTCTTGGTGTAACACTCAAGCTTCTTCTTGAGCAATATGATGTGTTCAACATGTCGTAGCCACCGCAGTAAGAGTGGATCAGGACTGCACGTTTGCTCCTCTGAATTTCGTTTCAAAGTATTGTTTTGGAGTCATCTATGGGGAAATATGATGAACATTTTGAAGATTTGATGGTAATACTGGCAGAACTTTCTAAAAACTTCAGCATTTCATTAGAGATAAAACATTTTAAAAGCTTAAGCTATACGAATTATAATTTTACAGAATTTATTAGCATCAAAATTATTATTATTTCTTCCATAAACATATTTATTATTCGTGAAAAAATTCGAAAAGCTCTGTACATAAGAATTAGTTTTTACTGAAATCAATAAATTCTTCGAAAATTTCTCCTTCTATTAAAAATGGTTCATGTTGTGGGCATGCACGGTTTTTAAATATCTTTTCAAATTAAAGTTTTGTAGGCAAGACTTTCCACAAAATACACAATCATAAAATACACGTTCTCCTCCCGCTGAATATCTGAAATTTATCACAAAACCTCAAGAGAATGAAACTAATTCTTACAAAACAAACAAATAATCACCCAATAAATAATACTCATTCAAGTTCATCTTACTTCCCGATAGATGGCGTCAAATCAATACTTTAAAACGAAATTCAGAGGAGCAAACGTGCTGTCCCGATCCTCTTCTTCTACAGTCTACCCTTTTCAGTAATATTGTCTACCCTCATTCACAAGTAATGGCAGGTTCAACTTATAATTCCTTCAGTTTGGCCTTGCTCCTTAACGGCTCCAAATATGTTTCTAAAGGGCTCTTCTCTCCGATACCAGCAGCACACTCCAGTTTTCTGTGGAGAGGAACGACGTGTCCCTATAATTTTCACAATTTAGTTTATTGCCTTTTTTTATGAATACCCTAGCACATTTTCTGTCTAAACAAAGGTTCCAGCAATTTTCTTTGTCCCAATACTGCATGCACCACTTTTATTGCACATCTCAACTCCTCCCGCGTATCTTCTGAACACGTTTATTCTTTGTTTCATTACGTCCACTGGTTTCGGAGGCTCTACCCCTATAATGCAAACGGTTTCATAGGGTAGCATCTCCGTTCCCAATAGACATGTTTTTATCCAACCTTCTCTTCTTGAGTGTCAATAGTTTTCTGTACTTAGCACGCTTGTAGCTTAGTCATTCAGAAATATGGAGGTCGTGCCTGATTAAAAGATGATCTATTTGATTCCTAGAACTGCCGTTCAGAGTCATTCATGTTTCATTGTGCATCTTCTATATGTTTAACATAAAATATTTTGAACAGTCATTATTTTTTATAATCTTGCTATATATTAGAAAGCACCAGCGATCATTTGAAAGCATTTATGACGTACCAAATCAAGAGCACTATCTCAATAGCTTATTTCCTATTGGGAATTCTGCTTACAATTTCATGCTTTAAATTTTCATATCCTGGTTTTTACGGTTTCATTACTTTTCATCAATTATGCCTCGCTGGAGGCCTTTTATTTATTCTTTTTTTTTTTTCTTTCAAAAATCAGAATGCCTTAAACCCCTTCCTATCCTGAATGATAAGTGCAATACCTCAAATGAATGAGGCTATTCATTGAAGAGGCAATAACAATAACGAAAAGTGATTCACCGGTTGGAAGCAAATAGCCTTAATAAAAAAAAATAAGTATCCAAGATATTTTATTATTTCTCCAATAAATATACTTAATTATTGTGGAGCGTTCGCTACTAGGTGATATTGCTCATCAAAAAGAACATATATAAAAAAAAATAAGGAAAACAGTAACAGATAAAATTAAAATTAGAACAGGATAAAAACTAAGAACGCATAACAAAAAACGCAACAAAAGACACAAAACACGAATCAACAAATGAAAAAAAAATTTAAAAATATGCAAAAACAAAAACGAAACATTAAATTCAAAAACAAAAAATATCTTATAAAGAAACCAGATAATAAAAAATATAATGACAAATAAATTACTAAAACAATTATATATGTTTAATTGTTAAAATTAAAACTAAAAACAAATAAATAAAAATTAGTATGAACGTAAATAAAATGCCTAGATTAAATTTTCTAATATCTTGATCATATGTTCACAATTTCACTGTCACACGCAAAACAACATACACACTTTTACACAAACGAATGCAAACATAAACACACACACACTCATATATAATCAGAAATTTGAGCTGGAGTTAAAACATGTATTTTAAAAAGAATTATCACTTTTAAAATACAATACTTTTAAATTTGTGAGTACATGTATAATGTCTTTTAAATGTTGGAGTATTGTGGAAATGCGTGGGCTACCTCTAATAAGTAAGTCGTGCAAGTCATTTGGGATCTTTAAATTGTCAGGTTTTTTTGCAGTGTTTTATGGTAAGCTGAACATTAACCCGGGAGAGGTGCCCCCGTGAGCATTCCCCTCACGCAGACTGAAATTTAAGTATAAAAATCCATCAAGCCGTGCAATTTTCTTGAGATTTGGTCTAGCTGGACCTGATGAGGGGAGAAGTTGACTGATATGCTCAGACAGGTCAACTTCGATGTATGGGCTGTAGTAAAAAACTTCTCAGTCATAGTTAGCTTCCCGAAAAGTACGGGAATAACGAAAGCGGGGATTCCCTCACGGTGACACTCTGTGTGTTACAGTTTTTTTCCATTGTGCGGCATTTCCCTCACGGTAACACTTTTTACGTCCCTTTTTTATTTTAGTAGTTTTTTCCAAAAACAGAAAAAATTTGTGCTTGGATTTCTTCCTTTGCTGAAGAATGAATAGTGGGAAGAAGATATTTATGAATCAAACACCCTGGACAAAATTTTAAGACGAAGTTACTTGAAGAACTTGGCTTTGCATCTTATAAAACCACACCTTATAAATCGAGAACGGATACCATCTTTGCCAACAGATTTGAGGGTTATAATTTCCAGGATTTCAGGAAGAAGGGCAGTGGATTTATGCCATCTTTGCTCCAGAAGGAAAAATCGAAAAACTAAAAAAACTTGTTTTAATTGTAATAAAGCTGTTTGCAATCAACATGTCTCTTTTTTATGTTCGAATTGTAAAAATAATGATGAGTAAAATAACAAATCAAATCATTATTACATGTCCTTTATTTTTCTATATTGTTCAGTTCCTTTAAATATGTAAATAAATTTAATTATCCCTCAAGTATTCCCTCCTTCCATGCAAAATAATTTAATTGTAATTAAAATAATTTAATACTGTGTTTTTTAAAAGGTTTAGAGTAAAAATAAAATAAAAAACTAAGATGTGTCAGCATGTGAGGGAAATGCTCACCTCCTTACCTATTGACACCTTTTTGAGTAACAAAAATTCGCGGCACCTCTCCCGGGGTCCTGGGACCTAATTTGTCCTTGGTTGGTGCCTGTTAATAACCAATCCTTTTGCCATTCTTGAAGTATGTAAGTTTTAACTTAGTTTTGTATGTCAACCCAAGTTATTTTTTTAATGTCAGCATTGGTGTTTTTTGTCGTTATTTATCTATAAAAGCTTCTGAATCATGTTTGAAAGGTTTAGAATAAATAATTTCAAGTTAGACACTTATTAGATTAAAATACGGTTCATTTAACGGTGATATTAGGGGATGTAAGGGTACGAGCAATTGAGGAAGTAGGGTAGAGGCCTCCCAAGAAGAGGCTATGCCCAAGTGCAGTGGCAATGTTAGCTTTTAAAGAGAGATGCTTTAGAGACAAATTGAAGTAAACAGGGCGTGAGGGAGTACCCTGCGGTAGGCCACATTTTCCGATGAATTAACCAGGAGTTCCTACCTCTGGCTCTGGTGACGTGGAAGGGCGCCGGCCGGCCCCTCTGCCTTTTGTGCACAAATCCAATGCCATCTTAAATCCAATACTACTTTCAGTATTGTTACACCCAATAGCTGCTATATCTACCATGAAAAACATTTTGCATTCATCTTTGCTTATCATTTTACCTTTTATTTTATTTATTTTTAAAAAAGGACACTAAAAGAATTTCAGATTTTACATGAAAATATTTTTATTCGGTTCCAATACGCTGTTTTTGGGTATTTTCAAAAAGATAAATTTCTTTATCATTACTACTATCATAGTTTAATGATTGAATCTATATAACTACTGTGATCGGTCAAAAGTTCCTGTAAGTCATGTGGAATGTCTAAATTGTCTCTTCGTCCACAGTTAGTAAATATGTGATGTACAGTTCAAGTTTTGTTATAATGCCTAAAAGACATTAATATATACAACACACTATAATCTACAATTTCTACACTCTACTCTTCACTTCTTTCCTACATTAGCAGGGTGTATACACTTTAATTTTATTTATTATTTTTTTATTTATTTATTCTTTTTTTTGGTTTCCCTTTCCTTTTTTTATTATTTTTTTTTTGGTTTTCTCTTTTCCTTATTTTATTTTATTATTTTTTTTATTCATTCATTTTATTTTTGGTTTTCTCTTTTCCTTATTTTATTTTTTTTTCTTTCCCCAGATACTTACATTTCATTAAAATTATTTTTACCACCCTGAAGTTTCCATATACAATATTGTTTGTTTCATATAAAACTGGTATGCTTTTGAACCGTATTAAAAACCACCGTATGCCATACTTCACTCCCTTTCCGTTTCTTTTTTTTCTTTTTTCTATTTGCTTTTTTGAGAACAATTGAATAATGAGTAAATCGCCGGCGTTGCGAACTCATTTAAATAAATAAAAAAAAAATATATACGGCCCTACGTCTGTGTGTATATATATATATATATATATATATATATATATATATATATATACGAACAGAGATATATATACAGACCGTATATAAAAAATATATACGAACAGAGATTCGGCCTTTTGCCGTAACTGTTCGACTCTCGTATGGAGATTTCTCTATTGTATAACTTCACGTGGGATATCTGGTTAGTTTACGCAGCCCCTGGGTGACGGACTTTTGTTTTTATTTTAAAGAACAATTTTATCCATCATGAAAAAAACTCCTAGTACAGAATCTTCTGATTTGTTATAAAATACCATATATATATATATATATATATATATATATATATATATATATATATATATATATATATGGTATTTTTTGCCTAATATCTACTACTCAGATTTTAAAGTACAATCCTTGCAGTCTGAGAAAATAAACAATAATTTTGTAGTTCTGGATTAGCATTAGCATTACAGAAATCTGTGGCTCCATGCATGTTGCCTGCACATTATACTGGAACCAGAAACATCAAGTATTGTGAAGCAGCCAGTGGAGAGCGTAGAAAAAGCATTTGCTCTTTCTATTTGATTGAAAAAGTGGACAAAACATATTTAAATTAGTATTTATGTATTGCTTTTGTTAAACTTTTTTTTATAAAAACATATTTTTCATTATTTGATTTATTTATTTTTTCATATTTTAACTTCTTTCAAACTCTCCCCCCCCCCATCTCTGTCACCCGCAATTAACAACTACAGCACTACATTTTGCTCATAAGAACATTTCTGACAACAAGCCCTGGTAGGAGGAAATAGAAACAGGGAGAGGCGACATTAGGAACTTCAATGGAAATGCTTGTACTTCCAATTCAGGTTCACTTGCAGAGGTTTCGGAGTTTATTAATACCAAAATACCAAGAAAAATAGTTCTTAAAGGCGTTATTTGAGTTATCTACAACTACAATCTAATTATAAGTTAAAATAGATGAAATATTAAGAACTAGTTATAGCTGGCGATTTAAGTTACTAAATTTTTATATATATATATATATATATATATATAAATAATAATAATAATAATAAGTAATTTATATATATATATATATATATATATATATATATATATATATAAATTACTGATCAAGTGTATAGAGAGACATATGAGTTGTTGGCCATAATGGGGAGGCTATAAGGGTTCTTTTCTGTGACGACGGGCATTGAATACATTATCGTTGTGAAGGATCTTCAAGTCCCTACAATGTTTTTGCCCTTGCATATCCTTCAAACACTAACATGTCGTGAGAATTTTATTGAATTTAATAAAATTTTAAAGGACGAATTTTCTGTTCTTTATTATGTTACGGCTCATTTTTACCGTCGCCGAAGACCGGTGATTGAGAAAGAAGACTGGTGGGAGATTGGTGCGCGGGGCAGGCTGCGCGAGAGCCTAAGACAAGAAGCGATCGCCGGGGACAAGCGAGCACCAGACAACAGCATCCACCTCTAGCTCTAGTGAGGCTTTGGCTCCCGATAAACGCTTAGGCGGATCAGAGTGTAATACAGCTTGAAGAATAGTAGTTATCTCGTCGGACGAGAGGTACCAGAGTTATGTTTATTGTGTATACACAATTAAAAAAAGAAAAGGCCTATTAATTTGTATTTTAAAGTCACCATGAGAAGTATTGTTTGATCATTTATTTAGTTATTATTTTTATAATTAAAGTTAGAGATTATAATTATAGTTGATTTATTGTAAATAAACTGATTTGTTTTGAGAGTACTGAAACTTAGCTTGCCTTCTGAAAGTTGACTCTGGTCAGTTGAAGCTATTGTTTGAGACTGATTAACGCTGAATATAATTTTGTATGAAGTAACGGTTTTTCATACAACTCTCATCAGATGCCTACACTTACCAACATATAAACATCAATTTGGTATTTAAACTCTTTCATATACTTCCATATCAAAACTTATTACGCCTAGATCTCTCTACTGATGGATTAATCAGGTCTCCTTAATCAACTGAATCAGTCATTAACGCCAGACTCCAAAGTTTATATATTTAAAATTTGGCACAACCTCATATAATATTAATTTACGAACACCTTTACGTGAATTGCTTCGGTAGACAATCAAATTAGGTAATTGCACTGTTTTCATTAGTAGTTCATAAATTTTCTCTTATTTTCAAGCAGGAACATTAGCCAGGCCTGAAGCGCTATTAGTTGCTTTTCTTGCGATAATTTGTTTGAGTTTAATTTTAATATTTTGGAAACTTTCGTTGCCAATTACAGTTGCAACCATTATTTTCTTGTGCGGCCATTAACTCCTAGTAGAGGAGGAAGAGTTTGATTGGTTGGTCGTAAGACAATTTAAGGTGGAGCGTGGGGGACTTGAGGGATACATATAGTTACCATTAATTTGCCTGCTGTAGGAGGCCTGTAGCAGTAAACACCCCCGGGCTACATAATGGTAAGGTGCTCTGCCAAGAAGCAGGTGTACCGTCTCTTCTGTTTTTTTCTCTCTTACTTCCGTAACAAACAGACAGAACCATTGCTTTGGGTTCATTTACATACTTAATTATTCTTCAGTCACGTTTCTAGGACTGAAAAATAAATTGATTTTTTTTTTGTTAATTACATGAAACTGAATTTTCTAATTTAGATTGATATAGAACAAAGTACACGAGTGTCCAATGCAGTAAAAAAAATTTTACCATGTTTCGTTCGATAAAATAATTATTAATCAATTAGTTACCATAGTTCTCATTGCTTTAACTCCATGTTAAAAATACTAATTCCCTTACTAATTTACATTTACGGCCGTTTTAATTACCATCTAGATCATGGTAACACAACTTAATTAAGTGAGCCTAATTAATAAATGGAAATTAAGAAGATCGCCTGTAAACTGCCACAAAGAGAGGAATGTGTCCTTGGAAATGAACAAGACGGCTTCATTTACTCGAGATGTCTATTTTTAATTTTGAATGTTATCCTGTAAACCCGCAGAGAGTTACCTAAAAATGATTTTAACAATCATGCCATTCTTATTAACTCATAAAACTCTTATTTTACCCTAAATTCAATAGATTATTTATTTTTTATTTACCTGGTTTGATAGATACTGAAATATTCCAACTTAGATTGGAGTGGTAACCATTAAAAAAATAAGGTTAAAGTATCTCGCTCGATTTACGGTGTCAACAATGTATTTCAGCTCTCGTTCGAGAACGAGTGAATAGTGTTGATAGTTCAGTTTAAAGTTGTCTAGCGCTGTAAAATAATGAATGAGGAAAATGAATAAAATTTATTTAAATTATTCAGAAGAAAATGCATTAATTTTGAAAATTATGGCTTCGCTTTAGTACAATGCACAGATATCAATAGTTTTACGATTTCAAGTGCTGCAAAGTGTAGGTTGAGAGAAACATTGATTGAAATGGTGCCAAAGTTTGGAAATTAGGTTAATCTCTGCTACTTAATAGAAACCTGGAATCATTTCACAAAAAAAAAAAATAAATAAAAAATAAACTAAGGTTGGCTTAACATAAGGACACAGGTCTCAGAAACAAACAAAAATGCATTTGCGCCAATTGGGATGTGTTAAGAAATTCGCAAAGACACCAATTATAAATATTTCAAAAATCACATTTTAAAAAATGTTTTTGTTAATATTGACATATCTTTGGAATATGCTGGATGGTAGAGGAACCAATTGATAAGGATCAATAAGAAGGCCAAGTCCTCTACTGTTTTTTAATATTATGCAGAGTGCACTTTCGGAGTCAACGCTCCATCCTCAGTGCCTGCTGACAAACACAACCTTGAGTTAATTTAACATTCATAGCATGGCCAAAGGCAAAATAAAAAACAGTCATAAAAACAATCACAAAATAAAGAGTAAAAACAATAGAAAATCTTAAAACTAGTCAACTAATAAAAATAGAAATCTAATAACTAGTCAACTACTAAAAATTAAAGCCAAAACAATAGAAAATCTAATAACAAGTCAACTAATAAAAGTTAAAGCAGTAAACAACGATAAGCGTATGTCAAAACTATAAATAAAATTAAAAACTAAAAAACCAACACAAATTACAGATGTATATGGAAAACACATCACAGTGGGTGGGGACCTCTGAAAAACCTCCCAGAGGAACTGTAAGAGAAATCTGAAAAATAAACAAAAACCCCATACTAATAATAGAGAGGAGATGTAGGAAGTACCTGATTAAAGCTGCGTAGCCTGGACCACGACCGCCGGGCAACTGAACCTCTGTCCCCGTAGAGAAGCCAGGGCCCCGTCACCGACTTGTCGCAGCCTTGCCGCCTTCTCCTTCTTATTAATATTCCGATCTCCATTCGCCTGTCTGTTAGCCTTATATGCAGCCCCTCAGCCGTATTTAATCTTTTGCCCTTCATCTCCTCATACAGCAATAGATATTTTATGCTGGACATGTCATGACCCTCTTTCTTGGCGTGTGCGGAAAACTCAGTGTCGCGAGTGATGGGCTCCTTAAGACGCGTCCTTATCTTTCTTCCACTTTGCCCCACATAAGAGGCATCACATCCCATGCACGAGATCTTATACACGCCAGATCTATCCAGGGGGTCCACATAGTCCTTAACACGGGGCAAACAATTTTTCAAGGACCGCTTGCTCCTGTAGGCAGTAGCCAATCCAATTTTCTTCAACCTGGATCCTATCTTTTCTGAAACAGGGAAAGACTTATTTTTCTTCTTTTTAACTGTTCCTCGTACCCGTTTGCTTTAGCAATATGCTTAATGCAGACCACTTCCTTGGCGTAATTTTCTTGCGCTAGTGGGGTACTAATCAGCCTCTCCACTAAATAAAGCAATCCCGCCATCTTGTATCTTGGGTGATGAAATGAATCGGCAGGTATTAATAAGTCGGTGGATGAGGCCTTCCTGTAGATACCGAATTTATGACCCCCTCCATCTCTCTCTATCTCCAGATCTAGGTAGCATAGCTTCTTAGCTTTTTCGTTCTCCAAGGTGAATTGTCTCATGGCAGCTATTTAGGTAGGAAAGCAACCCATTCAAGTCGTCCCTAGTGCCGCTAAAACTGACAAAAGTGTCATCAACATTCCGGGCCCAGATATCAATGCACTTATAGAATGGGTTGAGTGCCGAAAAAATGAATTTCTTCTCAAAGAAATTCATAAACATGTGGGCTAATAGCAGAGCCCATGATCAATCCCCGGTCCATTTTAAAGCATTTCTTGCCAAACTTGAAATAATTCTGCTTCAGACAGGCCGACAATAAGTTTATAAATTCTTTTGCCACCACCGGATTAAAAGTTTTGGTCTCGAAAAACTTTTCAAAAACCCAAATGACCTGTGTGGGGGGGGGACATTTCCGAACATGTTAATTATATCAAAAGAAGCTAAGATACTGTTCTCCCCGAATTTAGAGGCGCTTAATTTTGATATAAGCTCTTCTCTGTTAGCCACGGTGTAATTGGGTTTAAAATTCGTGAGCCTCTTAAATGTTTGTACCAAAAACTTCGCTTGCTTTTCCGAAGGTGCCGATTTAAAAGAAACTATGGGCCTAAACGGGTAACCATCTTTATGGATTTTCGGTAGGCAATACAATAATGGAGGAAGCGGATTCATATGAACAAGGTAAGGGAGGTCCTCTTTTTTACATAAATTGGGGGCATGTAATATGGGTTCTTTTATTTTCTTATTAAAACTAAAATTGTTTGCCCCGTGTTAAGGACTATGTGGACCCCCTGGATAGATCTGGCGTGTATAAGATCTCGTGCACGGGATGTGATGCCTCTTATGTGGGGCAAAGTGGTAGAAAGATAAAGACACGTCTTAAGGAGCACATCACTCGCGACACTGAGTTTTCCGCACACGCCAAGAAAGAGGCCATGACATGCCCAGCATAAAATATCAATTGCTGTATGCCCTCTATTATTAGTATGGGGTTTTTGATTATTTTTTAGATGTCTCTTACAGTTCCTCTGGGTGGTTATTCAGAGGTTCCCACCCACTGTGATATGTTTTCCATATACATCTGTAATTTGTGTAGGTTTTTTGTTTTTTAATTTTATTTATAGTTTTTAGTTTTGACATACGCTTATCGTTGTTTACTGCTTTAACTTTTATTAGTTGACTTGTTATTAGATTTTCTATTATTTTGGCTTTAATTTTTTATAGTTGACTAGTTATTAGATTTTCTATTTTTATTAGTTGACTAGTTTTAAGATTTTCTATTGTTTTTACTCTGTATTTTGTGTTTGTTTTTATGACTGTTTTTTATTTTGTTTTTGGCCATGCTATGAATGTTAAATTAACTCAAGGTTGTGTTTGTCAGCAGGCACTGAGGATGGAGCGCTGACTCCGAAAGTGCACTCTGCATAATATTAAAAAAACTGTAGAGGACTTGGCCTTCTTATTAATCCTTATTAATATTGACATGCTTAAATACTTTTTTTAACTAACCGACGCCTGGAGAACATTTCTAGGCGCTCATCAAGTTGAGTTTTAAATACTCGTTCAACATTTGTGAGAACCGACCCACTGTGCGTCGAAAATATTCCACTTCTTGGTCGTTAATATATAACAACAACAAGTATTGTATTTTTGTTGTGAACTTTTTCTCTCGTTGGAATCGAAATTTCACTTATTTCTATTTACCTGCACCTGGATAAGTTCCTATTTCTTGCGCCTACCCGCATGGCCATTAGAGAACACAAGTATATCATATACTTTAAAATAGTTACATCTTCTTTTCCACGATCTTAAAAAAAAAACATCTCGGCGGTATGAAGAATATTATGCCTCATAGTTGCTCAGTATTATACCCATTAAAATACCCATAATTCTACAGTCGATGCAGATTTCGGAGGTCCTGAAGTTTCCAGGATCTTTAGGCAAAATATAGCAATGCGAGGAACCGTTATGAGCCTCGAGGACGCATGCATTAGGTAGCGGTAAGAACGGTCCAAAGACGCTCCGGTCATGGCATTCTCAATATAATATATATGGGTTGTAAAAAGAGCATGACGGAAGGAGAATGAAGAGAAGAGTGTTGCTTGACTGAAAGGCCGATAGGGTAGCTGCTATGAATGGGCCTCTTCAATAGTACCACTCACATGCAAATACCAGCCGGGTCTTCATTAATCCTCGGACATCACCCCCTCTCTAGATATGCCCTTATTGTTCAAAATAATGCCAACAGGTAGCGCCACTCCTTCATTTCAATCTCTTCCCTTTTCCATTGGTTTACCCTCCTTCATTAAAAATAAATTTATTTATTCCTTTATTTTTGGTTTCAATATTGAAATTGCCTCCAGCAATGTGCATTAGTGAGGGGGAAATTCTCTCAAGTGGAAGATTTCCTTTGTGTATTTTTTGTTACGTTTCAAACCGACCTACTTCCATTTTACCTTACTTCCCTGTTTTTATATAATATAATTTTATCGTACTTCTTTTTTACCCAAATAAATATTCGCCTGGTTTTAAGAATTCCCGTCCTTTTAGTTATTTTTTATACGAATATTTCTTTTATTCAAATCACTGAATAAGTTCATGATGTTTGGAAGAATAGCTAACATTCAAAATATTGAGTTACTGAAGAAGCACTGAATTGAGCATATGATGATGTTGAACGAAAATACAACAAATTTTTAACCCTTTAAGAGGATTACATTTGCTTTTGATCATCCCAATTGAACAACCTAGTTCAAAATCATTATATAGTAAGGAATTATATAGTAATAAACTAATGAATTTTACTTTTTTATTTTATTCCATTTCATGAAGTTATGAAGGCTAATTGCATATGTTAAACCTGGTTCTATTATATTAAAAGTATTCCACTTGTCTACATCAAAATAGTTCTTCTTAAGACTAAAATTGCTTTAATTAAATATCGGGTGACCCACACAAGTCAGAATACGAGTGCATTGGTACTAGTTGAAGCATTAATGCGAAATTTAACGTTCCACGGTTTAACCGGACCTAAATAAAGGATTGTTTCAATTTTTTTTATTTGAATAAGTCGTTGGTTAAATCGCTTAGAATACTTTGAGAAATATTACTATCAATTTTTATATTCTAATCACGATATATGGATGGCAATTTATGGATTCGTCTTATCCTGTTCTCCCTTTCAAATATGACTTATTTTAATATTCATAAACAACTAATAGTTGATATAAATATATTACACAATATATATTTGGTTTATTTAATTGTGAGAACCTATAAGAATCCACTTCTGATTTGGGCGTGAATCTACTAATTTTTAGTTGGCCAGTCTTGATAAAATAAAAAAAAGCCATACATTGACCAACGGTTACCTAATAGTATTTTCACTCATTTATTGAAAAAATTATTTTCCTCCAAATCATCTTTCACTTCCAATACAAAACTCTCAAATATGAAATCACAAATCCAAATATTAGGTGAAACGTTTAATTTTCCATTTCAAATTAACTGAATTAAAACTACACACTTGCAATAAGTAGTTGAGTACTTGATTGCACTCTTTATACTAACTAATACATATGAACTACTGATAGGATAGTTGTCCAATAGTACATGACAGTTCACGACTACTAAAGAATTTCTAGTTCTGCGTTGTAGACACTTGTAAAGTACTTTTAAAACACTACCCAATTCTGACGACGAATTCCGAATAGACGTGTTTTTTTAATGTTTCTTAGTTTTTAATTAAGGAGCCGCTTACTCATATGGGTCACTTGGTAACGGTCAAAATAAATAGTTATTAATATTGAAATTATATTAAATCACATAATATTTATTTAAAAAAATATTTTTCTTCAACTTTGAAAATTCTAAATTTTAATATCTAGGAACCGTGTATAAATGTTTAAAAATATAATACCAAAATCGGAACAAGAAACATAAGAAAGGTCTTAAAACGCACTTATACCAAACAATGGTGTCATTAAATAAAATAAAATTAACAGAGAATGGAGTAATTAAAATAAGAGCTATTCTAAAATATAAGCTCATAAAATATATTTATTTCTATAGTTATAGCTTAGGGTTTTATAACTCTGTGTTCTCATAGCTATCAATCATTTTTAGTTTAATAAATTTGAATTTGCGTTACTGGGTAATTGAATGATTTGCCAAAGCAGTTTTTTCCTAATTTTCTGTATTTTTACAATCAATAATTCCTCCTTCAATACTTTCATGCAATTATTAAAATGTTTCTACTGATGGTCCACCCTTAATCGTACAATTGGTTCAGTTAAACCGTTTGCCTGAGCTGTAGAGTTTAGTTTTTGATACATTTTAGTCCAAACATTATTTGATTATTGTCATACATTTGTATGTCATTTTTAGTTTTGCTCATCAATCCGTTTGTTAACGGTTAAGTTTTATTAATATGGTTTGTACTTGTCTTAGGTTCTGAATTCTTATCTTTTTCAATTCATGTAATAATTGTAATTTTTCATTAAAATATAGTATATTAATCTTTAGCCACACATTCTATTTTAACCTAAATATTGGCAACTGAAGTTTAGCATGGTATTTTAGGAGGGATCCGCAAACTTCAGAGTCTGAAGTAGACAAACAAACACAGCTAAATATAGCACAAAAAAGAAAACATTAGTCAATTTACATAAGACATGACATGATATTTAAATTATTGTATAAACTGGCGTTCATATTTAGAAAGATGAATGAGAAAAGTTAGAAATAATTTAATCATTTTGATGCCTATTACACGGAACGGTTGTAGACTGTGGCGACAATATTCAGCCTTATTTAATGCCCCTGCTGAGTTTAATGGCTGGTGAATATTTCTCTTAATTTTGAGCTTTCCGGGTAAAACATCTTGTGAAAAACGCTTCTTTTCAAATTATTTATACACATCTCGCCCACATGCATTTAGATCATAGTGGTTTTGTCCAATTTTCTATTTTCACAGGAACTCTAACATTGGCTCAAAATATATATAAAAATAATTTTTCTCTAAAAGCAATATTAAATACAACTATCTATAACGTTAATAATTAGGTTTTTGTTATTTCACAGCCAGAACTGTTGTTGCATGAATGTTATTCATTAGATACATATTTTTTTGGGCTTTCAGATTATTGTTTTAATTGTAATGAAAAAAGTGTTTTTTATAAAATGCTTCCTCTTAAAGACTCTAAAATGCTGAATATATTCAGCATTTTAGAGTAAGGTGTTTGACATAGAAGGCTCAAATACACTTTCCTTTCAATTCTTAATCTGGCCGTGGATGTTGGAAATTTGGTTATCGTATACTAAATCGAATTAGTAGACATAAAGAGTGTAGTATAATTTCTAGGTATAGAAATAAAAATAGTCTTAAAAGCCAATCTTTAAATATTTTAAGGTTCCTTCAGAACAGCTGATACATAGGCGTGAGCAGCCATATAGCAAATGGTTTCATCTCTGGTGATACGATGTGTATATAGAAAATACCAGTGTGGGTATCACGCTATGCCAGGACAAATAAAATAAAATTGATAATTTCCTGTTGGCCTTAGGTTAATGATAAACTTATATCTGATTCTTTTTATATATATTATTTTTCGATGGGCATTGTAGACCATGAATATATTTTGCCTATCAGTGTGAGCGATAAAATCGTCGTACAACTCTTTTAACAAATAGGAGGACCTAGAATAAGTTATTATAACGCACGGCGGAGAAGTGATCAGATCACGAGCAGTTAGCCTGTCCGTGGACGGGATCATTCCGAGGGGCTGTCAAATTCTCCAGTTAATCCACAAGCGCCGTGTCACAATTAATTTGTAACTAGTATTAGGGAGGTAGGGAGGATAAACAGTTTACCTTTGTTAAGAGGCAACTAAATATGTACCATTGTGACGTAATGGTAATGTGTTACTCCACACAAATATATACTTCTAAAAGGAATATATTCATCACTATTTTCATCACGCCTTTATCATCTTTAATGCAGAGAATATCATAATATTCAAAATCTATTCAAAAGCTAACATTATGCTCTTAAATTTATTCATTTTTAGGTCCAGGCAACGGTTGCCTAATGGCCTGGAGGTGGACCTGTGCGAATTGACCGAAAGTCGTTGTTGCTCAGCCTTCAATACCTGTTGTGCTTACAACTTACAAAGGATTCTTATTTCGGGAGGAATAAACATTAGGATGAATGATGGCATCATCATTGTGCCAAGTAACACATGCGCGACGGACTATTATGGTGTTACCTATATACCTCCTTGATGGGATGAGGGGCGCTAGTATCGCAATAGGGCAGACCCTAACTTCTTGAATCGATTGGGAAAGGAATATAGGAATTTGAAAGTAAAATAATGGAACGTTTCAATGACTACACTTACTTCAAGTACCTAGTAATGAGTTAAGATTTATTTTTCTTGATTAAAAATGTATTACATTTCGTGCCATACACGGCTGAATTAAAAAAAAAAAAAAACAACTTTCGTCTTCTCATTTTAATGATCCTCACCAAACCTTATTCGAGCTACTAATCGCCTTTAAGTAACATATAATATATATTATAAAGATACGTAAAGAAAGGGTGAGAACGCGTTTGGCTTGCCATCGTCGCTAGTTAAAGCTGTCCATTAGACATAATCCTGGGAACTATTATTTAGAAGGAGTAAATGGATGGTGTGGGACAGGCAGGCAACCATAAAGACATAGAAATCGTGACTCGTTACCTCTCGCTGAATTTCTACGACGATGAATTAATTACGGACAGGCCGGTGGTTCCAAGAGATGCTCAGCTATGTGCCTTTCAAAATGGGACGCCTCCAGTTCTAATCATCAGCATTAAAAAAAAAAATGAAATAACGTAAAAGTAGTATCCAACTTTTTTGAGGCCTTTCTTTTAACTTTTTTCCCCACATAATTAAGCTATTTATTTTAACATACAATATATATATATATATATATATATATATATATATATATATATATATATTTATATACATTATCTCAGAGTTACGAAAACTATATTTCATATACTCCTTCCTATGTTTTAGCAAACTTCCATTAACGGAAATCAGCTATTGAGTTTGTACTCACGTAGCGATTTCCGAAGAAAAATAATCAAATGTCATTCGATCCTACCTAGTGAATGACGAAAATGCGATCCGTTTAAAATTTGGTAAAACTGAAGATCAAGTTTGTTAACGGCTGAGAACAGGGGGAAGGAGTTTTGAAGAGAGAAATTTCGAAATATATTCGTTTTTAGAAGTTTAGAACCTTTGACATGTTGCGGACCAAACTTTAGTGTGCAAATGCGTTCGCGGGCCCCTTTTAAAAGTAGTGCATTTTAAAGTATTGTTCAAGGCGTTGGTCTTAATCTCGCGTGGTATACCTGGAGTGGCGGGTTCGAATCCCGCCCTGGGCAGTTGAAATTTATTTAGTGACGGACTCATTAAATAAACTACTTAGGCGCACCCTGGCTAGAAAACGGTGGTAATCTGTAGCCATAGTTGCATAAAGTGGACGTAAAAAAAAAAAAAAAAATTGTCTATTCATAATTTTAAGCGATAGATATCAGACATGAAATTATACGACAATTTAATTACAATACAATTTATTAACATATCAAAATGAAATAAAAAAAATAGATACAACATTATAATTAAATCGATAAATTTGGTATTATTACAAACAACGGAAGTTTAATAGCGACACCGAAATCAATGAGACACTTGAGCTTGAATTTGGGAAAAAAATCATCGATGTTTGGATTAATTCCAGTGATACAGAGACGAAAAGAATTTTCCAAATTATCGTCAGTCAGCCTTGTACGATGTTTTGATTTATTAACTTTCATCATTGAAAATAACTTTTCACATTTATAAGTACTATCAATCGAACAAATCTTTCCTCTTCTTCCTTATTCTACAATAGTAAGTAGTGTCATATTTTTGTTTAATTGTTTTTTTTCAAAATTTCTTGCAGGCCGGGTCAAACCTTACCACGGGCCGGTGGTTGCCCACATATGGCATAGAATAATGTTATTGTAAATTTAATTGCCTTTACTATAAAAATGTCTCATATGTGTATATATACTTAAATATATATATATATATATATATATATATATATATATATATATATATATATTCTCTATCTTCATATTAACCGAGGTATTTTAGTTCTCAGCCTTCAATAAACCCCCACTCACTACACGTGTCACATAAATAATACTATGTTATATACTGAACCACTTTATTCGAAGCTAAAATACCAAATATTTTTCAAAGCATATTAACTAGATGAGATACGTGCAACTAAGTTGTGTGATTACGTCATCAATAAAGATTTTACGTTCTTAAATTGAAAAGGTGTATTTTATCTATACCACACTTTAACCTTTTGATTCATCACTAAAGATAATATTAGGTATTAGCTAAAATCGGCAAGGGGAGGGGGGTTAGACCGGGGGTATAATTGAAAATTTGAAATATATAGGTTACTATCAGTTTAACCGAAAATGTTTACATAACCAATTTTGTTGGAATTTTAATTTTGTACAATTTTTGTTAAATAAATTTATTTTTAGTAGATTTCCCTTAGCCGAGGTATTTTCATTTTTCAGTTTTCAGCGTATAGCAAACTTCAACTTCTACTCGTGCTACATATACAATACTCTGTTATATAATAAACCACATTATTCGAAGCTTTAATCGCAAATATTGTTTTCAATAGACCTTATATTATACGAGTTACATGCCAATATGTTATGGTAACCCCCCGCCCCTGTCTTAAGTTCTTAAACTACTGAAATTTTATTTATTGAGATAAAAATTCTTCTGATTCATTATAAATAACAATACTAGATATAGTAAATAGTTTTCAATAACAGTAATATGTTATATTCTTATACGTTTCAGTAATTGTTTTTCTTTCCGGTGAGATGTTGGCAGACCTGTTTGTTTACATTTCAGACGCTTCCCGTTAGGAGGTTATTATAATTGACTGGACGATTTCTCATTGCCGCTTCTATTTATTTACTTAATATTCACTGTTGTGTTGTGTTGCCAGTATGAAGATTTATCTTTTGTTAAACTTCACACGAGAAATCTGCTTAGTTTACGCAGCCCCTGCGTGACGGACTTTTGTTAAGCGAGTTATTTGTAATTTTATTTTTTCAGCCATAGTAAGACCCTACTTATAATCGTCTGATTTCTACTATAATTTCAGAGTATATTCCAAATTCTGTTACAGGTGTCTTACTATGAGATTAGTTGACCAGTGTGTATGGTATGCTATGACACATGGGAAATCTGCTTAGTTTACGCTGCCCCTACAGTGTATCAGTGTACACTATTTGGCATTCTAATTGATGATTATTTTCACTATTAAAACACACAACACATCAAAAAAATATAAATATAACAATGAAGAACATATTATATCAGCTCTTAAAAGATCTGAGTTGGTGAGATAACAAGTGTTTCAGCAGAAGCGACATTTTTCTGTGTTTCTATCGTCTTACTAAAATGTTGTCATTTCCTTATTCTAGGAGCGACAAAATATAATTGAACATTGCCTATTTACTGAGCGCTATTATTTAAATAAGCCCATCTTTATTAATAAAACACGATTTTTACATATATTTCATGTTTTGCCTGAAATTAAATTTACATTTGACGATGATAAATTGATTCATTCAGGGAAGCTGGGCGGTAGAGGAACGAAGCAATTTGGATGCACAAACTAGGCCTGTTTCCCTCTACAATGCGTTTATTGGGACAAAGAGCACTTTCAGAGCAACACCTTCATCTTCAGTGTCTTTGAAGAGCGGTAGAGAGCAGTAGCTTTCACCTCGGTTGTCGGGCCCTTGGTTGTAGTTTGTGAATACAAAATGATAAATTTCTTTTA
Organism: Riptortus pedestris; assembly: GCA_019009955.1. NCBI lineage: Eukaryota > Metazoa > Arthropoda > Insecta > Hemiptera > Alydidae > Riptortus > Riptortus pedestris. Next base: position 108,069,452 of record CM032228.1, on the reverse strand, counting down.
CGTTTCGGGTCTTTGGTTTTAAAATTGAAATTAATATCCGTTTCTGAGTCCTTTGTTATTCAATCACTCGCAAAAGAAAACCTGCGCACAGGATTTATATGTAATTGTGATTCATTTACACCAAGATGCAACATTGGTTACATGACAAAGTGATTTTTCAACCAGGAGTTTTTTTGTTTTTTTTATACTAAACATATATTCTATTATGAATTAGCAGTTCATCCTAATTTTTAGTTTAAAAAGTAATTTAAGTATATATGTTGTAACAGGTCAGAAAAGTCGTAGGGTAGAAGGAATAATTAGTAATAAATCTTCGAGGTCCGAGGCCGAAAACTGAAAAAAGAAAAGGAGGAAAAAAATTCACTAAGAACGAACCAGAAATACAGCAAGAAAAAAAATCATGAGGGGTTGGCTGGGGTGGAAGGGAGCACTATAAATTGTGAGTTTTTCATTAGTTGCCGGTGCCTCTTTGAGCCTAGGAGCTGGCGCCGGCCAAGACCAGTGACAATTTGAGGACAATGGGGCGGAAGAAATTAATGGTCTTCGCACAGGTAGTTTGCATTAGCCCATTTTCACGCCCAGATTTTGCAAGGGCCTCGCCAACAAGTAAAAGTCATTTAGTTGATTTAGTTCGGAGGACACTCTCTTAATGATATTATACTCTCCACAGGAAGTAACGTCATAAAAAAAGCTACTTAATGTTTGACCCTAGTTCTTTTATAAGTTTCATTATAGTAATTGTTCTATAATTAGCAATTATTCTATTCTCCATATTTTCCAGAAGGTATACAATTATGAACATAACTTCAATAGACCTTCAACAACTTTAGAAGTCTGGGTTCTCAATGTGTCCATTATGTCTGCCATGTCAAAACAAAAATCGTTATTTATTTGTTTTGCTGTTCCTATTAACTTCTACATTTACTGCACGGTTATAGATTTACTACGTGTAACATATTATTTGTTCATTCGCTGTTTCCGTTAATTTGATGTAAATAAATTTGTGAAAGGTCAATTCTGTTTGTAGAAACCAGTTATCTATAAATTCTTAGGCTAAGACATGTCCTGAAAAAGACAAATAACTTCTGGTTAATCACAAAACTTTTTTATGGCTCCTCACAATTTTATTTCTTATAAACGCTGAGCGCTTTCGGGGACTAAATCCCCATCCTCAGAGCGTCGGCAGGGTTTAGCCGTGAAGCAAGTCTATAAGATCGCCCTACGCTCTGACGCTCTGAGGATGGGGATTTAGTCCCCGAAAGCGCTCAGCGTTTATAAGAAATAAAATTGTGAGGAGCCATAAAAAAGTTTTGTGATTAACCATTCATCACCCTCACCACCAGCTAAAAATAAATATAAATAACTTCTGACTTATTCCAACCGCCTATTGTAATTAAGAAAAGCTTCAACAGGACTTTTACTTCATTATTTTTTATTTTAATTTAAGAGTTGTTTTTTTTAACATGACTCCGTACATTTCCAGACTTCTTCCGGAACTTTTCTTTCATCTTTTACTCTACACTTTTGGTCCCATTTCAGCCATTTTAACGAACTTGAAGTTTAGTTTGGCATGAAACGTTTCCATATCGTGTTGGCAACGATCAAGCAAATGCCAAATACTTATAAATTTTGTCTTAGGGAAAATCTGCTAAAAGAATTCGACTGAGGTCCTCCACTCATGACTGCTTGTCATATTTCTAAAGTATATTCTGATTTAAAATTTTGGAGCCTCATTTACGTTCAAATTAAACTCTGGTTAGTTTTTGGACGACACATCCAAGACTATGGTTAACTAAATCTGCCACTTCGTATTCCTATAACCACATTTAGACTCGTAGCACAAACATTTTTAGGGAATGTATAAATATTTATTTCTTTGAAGGACTGCATGGTTATAAATCGAGGAAGGAACAGAACATCGATCAGAGAAGGCGTCAAACTCCTATTAGCGAAAAGAGTGAGTGAGATATCTCTTGCAAGTGCCAAACTTTCTTTCCACTTTGCGTCCGCTTGGAGAGTCGAGCCAGCTCATGGGAAAATAGCGGGCAGACCCGAAGATGCTTGCCGAGAACACCATACATCATCGACGGGGGTCAGGGGAATCAGATCAGGAGATGGGCCGAGACAGTCCGTGATATATAGGGGTCATCCATAACCATCTTACTCTAATCTACCTCCCCCAATTAACTATGTCCCCTCGTTGGCCCCGGCTAAGAGGACGGTATATTTCATTTTCCCAATGATCGGTTACCCTTGTCACGTTAGCCTTTTTCTGGAGAAACCCTAATATTCTGCTGAACAACATCCCTCCTTCTCTACCTTCTTCATATTGCTCACCAATTTTCCTCAGATCTAGACACCTGGTCTCCTCCTGTTCCCCACTTTTTTTTAATTAGCTTTTTATATACTCTGAAAGTACCCTTAAAATCATAAGTTTTATTTTGGGCCTATTTAGATTTATAATAGTATTTTAAGTTATAAATACTCCATTCATTTAACTATAAGACAATCTGTTTAAACTGCTTAAGAGAGGATAATCTGGTTACCGAATTAGATTAATAGGCATTATATGTCCTTTAATCCTGCTTTGGAGAAGTCTGTAACTATCTTTTTGCTTGGTAAAAATGTCTTTTTTTTACGACAAATGATTTAATGACGTAAGAAAGAAAAATCTTAATACATTCAAATGTTTAGCAAGAACATTTATTTTATTGTATTTGGTTGCAGTCTCTTGCAAAAATCAAGGTAGTTAATCCCATGTAATAGTTGTATACTTTTTGACAATTTATTATTATTATTTTGGACATACAAATGCCCGATTCTACAAACGTATATTTAAATATATTGTTAGTGTGTTTAGCATGTATTGTATAAATAGCACCATATCGTATTAATTAGCGAGAATACGTTAATCCACTATTCTGAAACAAAATTACATTAGCTTATCGTAATTATTAACTAAACTCAATCTTATTGGAGGGGCAGGTTAGTCATGTGAATTAAGGAGTTAGACTTAATAATCTTCGTAAACTTAGAGAAAGGGGTCTGTTGCCAGTTGGACAATATAAATTTATTTAGGGACGAGTACATTAAACTAAATCCTTAAACCCACACTGGCTAGAACAGGTTGCTATGTTGCTAACTCGCCCAGATTAGACATACTTGCATAAAGTGCACGTAAAGAAATTACGATTACAAGCTACACAAAATACATCACTACAATATTTATTATAAGCCATATAATCTATTGAGATTTTACTCCGGAATTTTCTGAATTTAATTACATACAGAGTGTATTTAGTGTACTCTTCAAGGTCTGAATGAAACTGAAAAAACATTCCTTGACAATTTTGCCCATGCATCTGTCTGATGGAATTGAATTTCGAAAATACAAAATCTGAATATTGGAATTTCCATAAACCATAACAGAAGTGCATTTTTCCCAGTGCGTGGTGTGTGATATTTGATTTTGGCGTTGGATTCTGGAGATTTGTAAAAGCTTAGCACACCAGACGTATCTATTGAGAAGAAATGTGTTTATTTCCATTAAATGTTAGCATAACATAATAGGATACGTCAAGTAGTTTGGTTTTCTATAAAAACTTTCCTAATATTATGTCAATTAATTTCTTTACATATTATTGATTAACATTTGTACTTATATTATTAATTTGTTATAGAATTATGTAAAATTCTATGAGTACTTATTATGAAATCCATCAATTTAAATATGTATGCATAATAAATCAATTTCGTTATCATTCGTAACACCACTGTAAATATATAATATACATTTTTTTTTATTTATTGACATTCAAATTTATTAAAGGATGATAAGCGTTATACATTATGAGAAACTTGTCCCACCTTAAAAATACAATGTACGTGGTAGCATATTAATTTTAGACTGTTTTTTTATGACATTTTTGATAGAATTCATCTTGTGTATAAAAGTATCCTTCAGACATAAAGTTCTTTAATTTATTTTTTAACAAAGAACATTTTTAATAGGTTTAACCCTTTCCACTCCAATGTCGAGTGTCACTCGACACTGATTTTGTTCCACTAGCTCCACTGTCGAGTGATACTCGACATGGTGTAATACCTCTTTTTGCGGAAAATTTTAAAATAGGAGGGATTTAGGGAAAACACTAAAAGTAAAAAAACGTAATTTTAGCGTGGAGCTGGTGGAATAAAAACAAAAACAGCCTTGGAGTGGAAAGGGTTAATACATTTGGGCAGAGAATTTAAGAGTTATAGGTATTCCTGAAAATGATAGGCTTTTCTCGAAATGTTTATGTTTGGTGTTGGGGTTTTGAAGAATACTCTTGTAGCATGTTTTATGATGTCATATAATACTTGTGTGAAATAAGTTCATGTTTTGTTACAAACAGAATATTGTTTTTGGTACAAATAAATTGAGGGAAAAGTCATTATTTTTGACTCCTTAAAATGTGGACGACAGGAGTCTCTCGACTTTCTGTTGTATATTGGCCAAAGACCGTAATTCTTCTTAGTTTTATTTGAACAGTTTATTTATCGGGTTTGGTAATTATGCAAAACTGCGAGGGTGTTAATAGATAAATATATTGTTGAGAAAATTACGTGCTTGAAAATTGCTTATAATTAAATTTTGTATTTAAAAAGTACAAAAAAGAAAAAAATGAAAACATTCCTTATAGGGAAGAACGACCACTGAATTTTCTAGGCTATGGAGCTGACTCAGTGGCGAGTAGGCATCTAAACTAGCGCCGGGCTGTATAAAAGCCGCCTAGCTCTCTCAAAAGTTAGTTCTCAGTTTCCATACTAGTGAATAAAAGTGCGATAAGTGTAGCTTTTAGTGAACATTACTTTTTAGTTTCAGTGTAGTGTAATGTTGAGTGAAGATCAGTGTAGTGCTGTGCCATGTTTTGTGAACATCAGTGATTAGAGTGATTGGTAAGTCATTGTGCTTTGCAATAAGAAGTAAAGTTAATAGTGCATATTGTGATTATTAATGAACAATAATTTACTAATTGTGTAAAAGTGTGTAGTGCGAATGCGAAATGAATTGTGCAGTGATAAAAAAGTTTAGGTGTTAAATTTTCTTCTTATTCTGGACCCAATATTATTTATATATTTTCTTCAAATTTTAGGGACTGCAATAAAAACATTTTTTTCGGTGCAAGCTTTATTGAAACTGCACTACATGTTTCGTGGCTTATTAGCCACCTCTTCAGGGGCTATCCCTGAAGATAAAAACGTTAAAGTTTAGGTGTTTAATTTTGCAATCTAAAAGAGCCCTAATAGTTAACGTTTATTATTTTTGTAATAAACGTAAAAACATACACATGCATCTATAAATTTGAATGAACCTCATTTTCATCATATCCTAGGCAGGTTCGGAAGATCATCCTCAAGGGAAATTCTACTAAAAGTTTTTTGCGCCAGTGATTCTTACTAATCTTAAAATCTAATTATTTAATAAAACCCCAAATATAGATGTAGTTACAGTGCTACTGCCATTGTTTTAATTTAAATCTCATCGCATATTGGATTTGGAGTTAGTATAAATATCAATTATTTACAACTACAATAACCAATAGGTACTTTAGAATATCGTCATTTGAGCGTTCTACAAGTCAGTATCAAACAAACTTTCCTCAGTATTGCCGTAAGACTGAAGACAAGTTGTTTTATTACAGTGGTTAATTTAGGATATTCAGACATGTAAAAATCTTAGTGTGTTTTATCTTTGAATTCAACTTGATTTGTAAGAATATCATTTCAGAGTTTTAAAAGCGTTTACAAAACAGGAAGAAATATATAATTGTAACAATTAAAAGAGGGAGTCCATCTGTTGTAGATATCGGGTGGAGAGTGGGTATAGGTTTGCAGTCTATCATTAGAGGAACCCATGGGTCCCAGGTCGTAGCAGACCAGCCTCCACCTGGCCTCATCGGACACACCAACTTATTTCTATCGGGCTTGTAACTTTCTTAATTTAGCCGGTCAATTTCTGAATACTCCCATCTTCCGGATAATTGTATACAGGTGAAGGAAGGGAATGGGTAAACAGCGCACGACCGGATCGCTTCTGATTATATTAACCTTACGCCAGATCATGGTTTAGCCTAGATCAGGGACTTTGATAAGTTTTTAAATGAGACGGACTCTAATGTCGACATACTAGATAAACAATTAGGTGTGCCTGCTATTTACATAAGCTAAACCATCGCAGCCTTATATCCAAAACATCAGCTGAATCAATTAATTATAGACGTTCGAGAGTTCCTAAAAGAAACTCAACTTCTATATTTTTTGGTTTTATTTAATTTATACTATCTTTATCTCGTTCTGAATAATTACGGGAAAATTAAAAAGAAAATGTTCCCTCTTTTTTTTTGGACATCTATTTTCATCTTCAATATTTAGACTCCCAACTAAAACAGTTTTCTTTTGGTTTCCTTTGGCCTTTGATGAATATTCACTTAAACGCAAACGCACTGCCGTGCTCACACACGCACCCACATGAAACTATAGGACAACAAAGTTTTACAACATGAGTTAGGACTCACTGCTACAAATAATCTGTTTTTTTTGTAATACCATTTTCCATCACAGCATAGATGAATATTTAGGAATTAGTAGTCCCTGGGTCAACAGGGAAACTTAGATTGGCCATTTGCTGATTAAGAAAATATGCTCGGTAGACGATGTGAGTTAAGGCGTTAATCATAATGAACTTGGGGAACGTAGAGTCGTGGGTTTAAACTCCTACCAGGACATTAGGAATTTATTTAATGCCAAACTCATTTAATAAAATCCTTAGTCTCACCTATGGTTGAAAAGTTTGGTTACGCGTAGATAGCCCGTTCCGATTAGCCATAGTTGGATAATGAAGGCATAAATAAATAACTTCACTTATCATGTCTTCAGGGCTGGCTGTAATTCTGGCAATTCATTGCTTAGCAGAATTGAAACTCTCCCACTTTATAAAATCGTCCGTCACGCAGGTGCTGCGTAAACTAAGCATATTTCCCTCGTGTCCCACGTATTTGCATTTATCTCAAAAAATAAAAGTTCAATGAGAACAATATTTAGTATTTAGGCTTTCAATAAAGTGCTTCATGATAAAACAGTTTATTGTTAATATGGCTTGAGTAGGAGTGGGGGTTTACTGAAGGTTGAAAACTGCAAGCATAGAATTGACAAATAGGTTTTTGTTACTTGGCACAGATTGCTCGGGTATTGACGATCATTAAACATTGTAAGACGTCAACCCGAAAATATTTAACAGCGGAATGCCTAAAAATTGTGATGGATGAAGAAATTAAAGACATGGAATCTAACGATAAGTATACGGCTGGTTAAAGAGTAGCCAATAACAACAATTAGGAAAGAGAACTAAGAATACATGCCCAGAGAGTGCAAAGCATAGAACACAATTGGCAAGGTATGTGACTTATACGCACTGGGGACTGTAGGAAATAGGCCTCAAATAATAATATCTTACGCGAATCAGTCAATTTCACACACTCAACACAAATTTTCAAACCTTAGCATTACTTAGGAATTAACTCGCTAGGGCAGGCTTCTATGATTCTGGTAATGCTGTGAAAATATGGCTGCTACATATTCTCGAAATCCTTCACTGAAGGGTGGGTAGAGGTGCTAACCGAGCCTACTTCCGTGACCTAAGGGCCAATTAATGTGTATGAGTACTTTGAAGCTGTTGGGCTGAGACAAAGCGACCTCAGAGGCCCTGCCCGGAATAACGCTGCTAACCAACGGGCTATTGTATTAGTATTAGCATGTAGCTTCTCTGGATAAGTGGCTATTAGCAGATTGAGAGGATTAGTGATCTCATCGAGTCAAGAATATACTGAACATTGGGTAAATGTTAAAGCCTTTGTGTTGACCAGAGGAGCCTTAGCATATTCAGCTATTGATAACTTCACGTAACAGTAGTGTTATCATTCTATTAGCAAAATTAGCGCTACAATAATGAAGTGTTATTCACTTTATTACGTTGTACTTTAAACATTATCATATTTATTTTAGAAGAAACAAATTCTTAATATATCATCATGTTTATCCAAATTATTCTGATTTTTAATGGACTAAAAACAAATATAATTCAATCTAATAATATAAGAAGGTTATAAATCACTATTAATCTCGAGGTTTGTTATAATAACCCAACGTATATAATGTTAAAGATATGTTCAAAACTAAACAGGTTGTCAGTAGGTCTGTAGGAACCTTTTCAAGACCTTATCTTGGGCAAGTGATTAAACCCCTTAGTTGTTATATCACATATGTGTTTTTTCGGGACGAAAATATTGTTGTTAGATTTTGTTCATTTTTAGTTTTATTTCAATAAAAAAAATTATTTATTAACGTCCACTTTATTTTGGCTGACCGGGACGAGTTGTCCACAAGCTAGGACTTGATTTAGTCAATAAATAAAGAACCATTACTTAAACGCACGTGGCTAACTTGAGACGCCTATTTCAATTAGCTCCTAAATGTATTTATGAAACAAGGTTCTTTAGGTTCTCTCTGATTCTTTAGGTTTGTCTTATACAATTTTTCAGAACAATAACCTAATAAATACACAGTACAATAAAGCCTTTCTTCCGTTAGTATCAATAATGAAGGCGAAAATCACACAAAGTGGTTCGCACAAACTTGGTTTTTAAGTTTATTATACTAATATGAATAGAGCTGTGGAAGAGAAAGAAGAAGAAAACATCCTGTTTTATTCTCCAATGTAATCAGATAATTAAAAACCTAATTTTATTACCAATGCTCCCCCTTGAGGAAGAGCGGTTGATAAACAGGCATTCACATCTCTGATGTAAATGTTTCGAAAATTCAGACAACTTAGCGAATCAATCACAGAGGATTAAAGTGTGAAGACGAAATATGCTTTTTAGTTACCGAGAAGAAACAATTATGGCTATGCTAATAATGTATGTAGCAGCCACCGAGGATTGGTGTATTATCATTTAACAGTTAAATAGCAGGCATAATTGTCCTTAACTTATAAGGGGATTTGGAGTACTTTAGTAGAAGCGTATAAGTGTGTGTGTGTGTGTGTGTGTGTGTGTGTGTGTGTGTGTGTGTGAGTGTGTCTGTAATTTAAATTAGGAAATTTACTATTCTCTATAATGTAATGGCACAAATAAGCGATATTCTGATTTCTTTAACATTCAGAAAATTTTCTGTACTCAATTGGCGATGTATGATTACTGTAAAATTTGGGATCGACTATGATTTGAAATTGAAATGAATTCCCAAATTACTTTGCCATCAATGGAAATTCGTTAATTATGCAACTTCTGTAGGACTTCCTTCACTTAATGTTGCAGGCATAAGAGCGTTGGAATGTGGGCAAGGTGGTGGCAGTGAACTGCAATAAACCCCTTTAGTATGCTACTCTGGAATCTGCTGGAGCCAGCAAGGAGGTGTATCTAGAGGCAATAAGTCTTGGAAAATGAATATTCGCGAGGACAGGACTCGGTAGTGACCACCGGCTCGAGTCCTATTTAGGATTCATGCATAGAAACAGTTTCATTTAAAATCCTTACTATTCCGGAGATCAGGGTATTTGAATTTCCTCGCATAGTTTATCTACTGTGAACACGCTTCCCTGGCGGGGCACTCCGTCGTGTCAGGGACCCTCATGGGGGGATCGACTGATAATTTTTCGCCTTCCGCCTATAAATAAATCATGAATGCTTCTTAAGCCAGATAAGGACGTTTCGTGCGCCCTGCTCTTCCCCGCCGCCATACCTATAAACTTCATCTTGGATCATGCATGTATTCAATTAAAAAAAATGAAGAGACTTTTCAACCGTAGCCAAATATGTATGAGAGAGTCGTCTCAGGAGACTGTAAGCGTTAATTATGACGGATAATGGCCGCCAGCGCACTTAAATTAATTCTCAAATGGAGATAAAGATATCATGCCACGGGTGGATAATTAGTGAACGAGATGGCGGAGGCATTGAGGCTCTTGCTTGGACGGAAGTTTTCAAGATGGCTAAATGATCCTCCATAATAATTAAGGGGATGTTCTCACATCCTCCGGAAATATTTATAGAAATTACTCATTCTCAGGGGGGTGGGAGATCTTGCTAGGACAGTTAAGCCGAGACTAAATGGACGACCAAGAATATTACCAACTATAAAGGAGCTTTCAGTTCTAATTTGCAACTGAACAATATTTAAATGAATAAAATAGTTTTTAGACAGCAAAACCTCAATTATACAAGGAATGTATGTGTAAATAAATAACATTTAAGAATTATATAATTGATTTTTCACACACACACATAAATACGGTACATGCACAGCCTATTTAAAGAAGTATGGTTTTCAAATTATTGCTAATTTCGTAAAGGTGCGTTAATATAAGAGGAAAGCACCTTTAAATATTGTAGATCTAATATCATATAGCTTTAAAAATGTTTCTAATTGACATATATTTCAGTGTTTAGTTCCTGACGAAGTTTTTATCTCACATTTATTGTCTAACTCCAATTAAGTTCAAACCTGACCTTAGTTACTTCTATACACAACTGGAAGCCTGAAAGCAGACTTAGACTTTATTTATGCAACTTTTACATATTAGTAAATTAACCTGTAGCTGTATCATTAAATAAATAATATAATTAGTACTTCGGTGCTCAGGTTAGCCATGCGAGTTAAAGCGTTGACCTTTATCTCACATGGCAAACCTAGAGTGGTAAGTTCGATTCTCGCCTGGGCAAAGGAAATTATTTAGTGACGACATTCATTAAATAACATCCTAAAATCCCACCCTGGCTAGAAAAGGGCGGTAACCTGTAGATAACCCGCCCCAATTAGCCTGAGTTGCAAAAGGTGGACGTTAATAAATAATAATAATTAGTACTTCTACAGCAAATTTGGTCTTGGTTTTGGTTGGATGATATGTAATATTTATTCATTCTTTGGGTGGGTGGTGAGTCAAGGGTGAAAAAGTGGTTTGAAATAAGAAAATAGTTTATTATTAAATACATTATAAGGAGAATTCAGATTGCATTTAATATCCGTATTCTTTGAACACTCAGGATAAGATAAGGGGAATCTGGTGTTAAGAAATAAAATTTAAAAATTCCTTTAACTTTTTTAGCAGAATTCCCCAAGGGAAAATCAGCTGATGAGGTTTTACTCAAAACGCCATTTTCGAAATATTTCCTCAAATGTTCGATCCTAACTAGAATATTACGAAAATGATCTCAATTCAAAATTCTCTCTCTCTCTCTCTCTCTCTCTCTCTCTCTCTCTCTCTCTCTCTATATATATATATATATATATATATATATATATATATATAAAATTGTAACCTCTGTCTGTACATTGATTTTTTTCGCGAAATTTCACGATAACTTTTCGTTTCACATGTCATAGACACCATAACTGCATTTTGTTTCTTTCGTGTATGTTTGTTTGTTTGTTTGTTTGTTTGTTTGTTTGTTACCTTTTCACGCATAAACGGCTGAACCGAATTTCATGAAACTTGGTATGTATATTACTACTAACCAAACTTAGACTTTAGGCTATATTAATTTTCTCTGAGACAAACAGGAGTGGGGGTTATAAGGGAAGCCTGAAATTAAAAATAGCGATATTTCGTTTTATATTGGTTTTTCGGCAAATATGCACATAACAAAAGTTGTTTATTTTGTTATTTAGAGTAACTTTTGTTATATACACTTTTGTCGTAAGCCGAAGTATAAATGAGTTATAAGCTAAAAATTATAGCGGGAGTCAACAATATTATTTGCCAAAAAAGACTCAACCGAACTAAACCAAACTCGGTATGTGAATTAGTACTAACGCCTTCCTTATAATAAGCCATACTAACATTTCTAGGGACGGGCAGGAGTGGGGATTATATGGTAGGCCTGAAATTAATAATAGTGATATTTCGTTTCCTATTGCTTATTCAGCAAATTTGCCCATAACAAAAGTTGTTTATTTCGTTATTTACAGTAACTTGTGTTATATACACTTTTGCCATATACGGAAGTATAAATGAGTTATACGCTAAAAACTATAGCGGGAGTCAACAATTTGGAGGACAGTGAAGACTTACATAAAAAATTAATTTTATTATTAACAAATGCCAACAACAGGTATTAACACTAGGACGGGTAAATGTCAAAATATTGTGCAAAGTAAAGCCTTGCCAAAAAAATACCATCACCATTCAGCCTCAAATCAATTCCCGGGCGAAGCCGGGTATCTGAGCTATATATATATATATATATATATATATATATATATATATATATATATATATATATTTATTTATATAGATATATAGATATATATTTATATAGATATATAGATATATATATACAGTTTTGAACAGACCTCATTTTCGTCATCTACTAGGTAGGATCGATGGACATTTGAAGAAAACTTTCAAAAATTCCGTCATGAGTACAACCTCAATAGCTGATTTCCCTTCAGGGAAATCTGCTAAAATTGTAACCTCTGTCTGTACATTGATTTTTTTCGCGAAATTTCGCGATAACTTTTCGTTTACAATGTCATAGACACCATAACTACATTTTGTTTCATTCGTGTATGTTTGTTTGTTTGTTTATTTGTTTGTTTGTTTGTTACCTTTTCACGCATAAACGGCTGAACCGAATTTTATGAAACTTGGTATGTATATTACAACTAGCCCAACTTAGACTTTAGGCTATATTAATATTCTGTAAGACGAACAGGAGTGGGGGTTATAAGGGAAGCCTGAAATTAAAAATAGCGATATTTCGTTTTATATTGGTTTTTCGGCAAATATGCACATAACAAAAGTTGTTTATTTTGTTATTTAGAGTAACTTTTGTTATATACACTTTTGTCGTAAGCCGAAGTATAAATGAGTTATAAGCTAAAAATTATAGCGGGAGTCAACAATATTATTTGCCAAAAAAGACTCAACCGAACTAAATAAAACTCGGTATGTGTATTAGCAGTGAGGCCTTCATTATAATAAGCCATACCAACATTTCTATGGACGGGCAGGAGTGGGGGTTATAAGGGAAGCCTGAAATTAAAAATAGCGATATTTCGTTTCCTATTGGTTTTTCCGCAAATATAAACGTAACAAAAGTTGTTTATTTTGTTATTTGGAGTAACTTTTGTTATATACACTTTTGTCGTATACCTAAGTATAAATGAGTTATACGTTAAAACTTTAGCTGGCACTAACGGCTGAACCGACCTTAACAAAACTCGGTATGTCAATTAGCATTAATTCTTCCATGATTATAAGTTATATTAAAATTTTTAGGTTCGAACGGGAGGGGAGTTATAAGGGAGGCCTGAAATAAAAATTCACCATATTTACATGTATAAGAAACGGGAAATATAAAAATATCGAAGACTGTGAAGAATTATCGAACAAATAATTCTATTATTAGCAAATCACCGGCAACGACGGGTATCAATCCTAAGCACTGGGACGGGTAAATGTCAAAATATTGTGCAATGTAAAGCCTGCTAAAAAATACCATCACCATTCAGCCTCAAATGAATTCCCTGGCGAAGCCGGGTATCTGAGCTAGTATATATATATATATATATACATATATAAAATTGTAACCTTTGTCTGTACATTGTTTTTTTCACGAAATTTCACGATAACTTTTCGTTTCACATGTCATAGACACCATAACTGCATTTTGTTTCTTTGGTGTCTGTTTGTTTGTTTATTTGTTTGTTTGTTTGTTACCTTTTCACGCATAAACGGCTGAACCGAATTTTATGAAACTTGGTATGTATATTACTACTAACCCAACTTAGACTTTAGGCTATATTAATGTCCTCTGAGACGAACAGCAGTGGGGGTTATAAGGGAAGCCAGAAATTAAAAATAGCGATATTTCGATTCCTATTGGTTTTTCGGCAAATGTGCACATAACAAAAGTTGTTTATTTTGTTATTTAGAGTAACCTTTGTTATATACACGTTCGTCGTATACCGAGTTATAAACGAGATATACGCTAAAACCTATAGAGGAAGTGAACTATTTTATATGGCACAAAACAATCAACCAAACTAAATAAAACTCGGTATGTGTATTAGCACTAACGCTTTCATTATAACAAGCCATGCCAACATTTCTAGGGACGGGCAGGAGTGGGGGTTATAAGGGAAGCCAGAAATTAAAAATAGCGATATTTCGTTTCTTATTGGTTTTTCGGCATATATGAACATAACAAAAGTTGTTTATTGTGTAATTTAGAGTAACTTTTGTTATATTCACTTTGGCCGTATACGGAAGTATAAATGAGTTATACTCTAAAAACTATAGAGGGAGTCCACAATTTTATTTGGCACAAAAGACTCAACCGAACTAGACCAAACTCGGTATTTGAATTAGTACTTACGCCTTCCTTATAATATGCCATACTAACATTTCTAGGGACGGGCAGGAGTGGGGGTTATATGGAAGGCCTGAAATTAAAAATAGCGATATTTCGTTTCCTATTGCTTTTTCGGCAAATATGCACATAACAAAAGTTGTTAATTTTGTTATTTAGGGAAACTTTTTTTTATATACACTATCATCGTATAACGAAGTATAAAGGCATTATACGCAAAAAATTATAGCGGGAGACAACAATTTTATTTGGCACAAAAGACTCAACCCAACTAAATAAAACACTCAGTATGTTTATTAGCACTAACGCCTTCCTTATAATAAGCCATACTAACATTTCTAGGGACGGGCAGGAGTGGGGGTTATAAGGGAGGCCTGAAATTAATAATAATGATTTCCTATTGGGGTTTTGGCAAATATGCAAGTAAAAAAGTTGTTTATTTTGTTATTTTGAGAAATTTGCTCAACACTTCTTTTCAATTTGAACTACCAGTAACCTCACCTGAAAAAATTAATTCAAATGTATGTCAATATTTTCTCCTTAATAATTCAAATCTATGCATAATGCACAGGAGACGGGAAATATGACAATATGCAGGACAGTGAAGTCTTACATAAAAAAATAATTCTATTATTAACAAATACTAACAACGGGTATTAACCCTAAACACAGGAACGGGTAAATGTCAAAATATTGTGCAAAGTAAAGCCTTGCCAAAAATATACCATCACCATCCAGCCTCAAATGATTTCCCGAGCGAAGCCGGGTATCTGAGCTAGTATATATATATATATATATATATATATATCTATATATATATAAAATTGTAACCTCTGTCTTTACATTGATTTTTTTTGCAAAATGTCACGATAACTTTTCGTTTCACATGTCATAGACACCATAACTGCATTTTGTTTCTTTGGTGTCTGTTTGTTTGTTTATTTGTTTGATTGTTTGTTTGTTTGTTACCTTTTCACGCATAAACGGCTGAACCGAATTTTATGAAACTTGGTATGTATATTACTACTAATCCAACTTAGACTTTAGGCTATATTAATATCCTCTGAGACGAACAGGAGTGGGAGGTTATAAGGGAAGCCTGAAATTAAAAATAGCGATATTTCGTTTCCTATTGGTTTTTCGGCAATTATGCACATAACAAAAGTTGTTTATTTTGTTATTTAGAGTAACTTTTGTTATATACCTTTTTTTTGTATACCGAATTATAAACGAGATATACGCTAAAACCTATAGCGGAAGTGAACAATTTTATTTGGGACAAACGAACCAACCGAATTAAATAAAATTCCGTATGTGCATTAGCACTAACGCTTTCATTATAATAAGCCATACCAACATTTCTAGCGACGGGCAGGAGGGGGGAGGTTATAAGGGAGGCCTGAATTTAAAAATAGCGGTATTTCGTTTCCTATTGCATTTTTAGCAATTATACACATAACAAAAGTTGTTTATTTTTTTATTTGAAGTAACTTTTGTTATATACACTTTTGTCGTATACCTAAGTATCAATGAGTTATACGTTAACAACTGCTGCGGAAGTCAACAATTTTATTTGGCACAAAAAACTCAACCGAGCTAAACCAAACTCGGTATGTAAATTAGCACTAACGCCTTTCTTATAATAAGCCATACTAATATTTCTAGGGACGGGCAGGAGTGGGGGTTATAAGGGAGGCCTGAAATTAATAATAGTGATATTTCATTTCTTATTGGGGTTTCGGCAAATATGCACATAACAAAAGTTGTTTATTTTGTTATTTAGACAAATTTGCTCAACAATTCTTTTCAATATGAACTACCAGGTACAGCACCTGGGAAAATTAATTTTAATGTATGTTAATATTTTGTCCTTAATAATTCAAATCTATGCACAATGCACAGGAAACGGGAAATATGACAATAAGGAGGACAGTGAAGTCTTACATAAAAAATTAATTTTATTATTAACAAATCCACAGAAACGACGGGTAATAACCCGTATAACACTGGGACGGGTAAATGTCAAATTATTTTGCAAAGTCAAGCCTTGCAAAAAAATATCATCACCATTCAGCCTCAAATGAATTCCCGGGCGAAGCCGGGTATCTGAGCTAGTATATATATAAAATTGTAACCTCTGTCTGTACATTGATTTTTTTCGCGAAATTTCACGATAACTTTTCGTTTCACATGTCATAGACACCAAAACTGCATTTTGTTTCTTTCGTGTATGTTTGTTTGTTTGTTTGTTACCTTTTCACGAATAAACGGCTGAACCGAATTTTATGAAACTTGGTATGTATATTACTACTAGCCCATCTTAGACTTTAGGCTATATTATTATTCTCTAAGACAAACAGGAGTGGGAGTTATAAGGGAGGCCTGAAATTAAAAATAGCGATATTGCGTTTCCTTTTGGTTTGTCGGCAAATATGCACATTACAAAAGTTATTTATTTTGTTATTTAGAGTAACTTTTGTTATATACACTTTCGTCGTATACCGAAGTATAAATGAGTTATACTCTAAAAATTATAGCGGGAGTCAACAATTTTATTTGGCACAAAACACTCAACCGAACTAAGTAAAACTCGGTATATCTATTAGCACTAACGGTTTCATTATAACAAGCCATACCAACATTTCTAGGGACGGGCAGGAGTGGGGGTTATAAGGGAAGCCAGAAATTAAAAATAGCAATATTTCGTTTCCTATTGGTTTTTCTGTAAATATGAACATAACAAAAGTTGTTTACTTTGTTATTTAGAGTAACTTTTGTTATATACACTTTTGCCGTATACGGAAGTATAAATGAGTTATACGCTAAAAACTATAGCGGGAGTCCACAATTTTATTTGGCACAAAAGACTCAACCGAACTAAACCAAACTCGGTATGTGAATTAGCACTAACGCCTTCCTTATAATAAGCCATACTAACATTTCTAGGGACGGGCAGGAGTGGGGGTTATAAGGGAAGCCTGAAATTAAATATAGCGATATTTCGTTTCCTATTGGTTTTTCGGCAAATATGAACATGACGATAAACAAGAACATTTCAATTGTATGAAGCATTTTAAAAACAAGTAGCTGTTTCATGAGGAGCAAAGTATATTACTCCCCCCCCCCCCCTTCCTCTGTCTTTCACTGGAACATTAATTAATCGGAATTAAGTAATTTCATCCTTTAATGTGTTTAAAACATCAATTAATTCACAAAAAACGAAAGTATTTAAACATACATAATTAGAATTGAAAATAGAATCTGAATATAAGGTAATGTTAGCGGAATTGAGAGTTAGCCGTTAGTCATGTTCTGTTGGTTAACCTGGAGCGTCAGGGACGGGTGGGGAGACCTTCCTGTAATCTAGAACCTTTCTCACTCCCTCTTTCTTTCCTCAGTTGTTTTACACACTTTTTTCGTATACCGTATTATAAACGAGATGTACGCTAAAACCTATAGCGGAAGTGTATTTTGTTATTTAGAGTAAATTTTGTTATATACACTTTTTTAGTATACCGAATTATAAACGAGATATATGCTAAAACCTATAGCGGAAGTGAACAATTTTATTTGGGACAAAAGACCCAGCCGAAATAAATAAAACTCGGTATGTGTATTAGCACTAACGCTTTCCTTATAATAAGCCATACTATCATTTCTAGGGACGGGCAGGAGTGGGGGTTATAAGGGAGGCCTGAAATTATTAATGGTGATATTTCGTTTCACCACAATATTTTGTGCTTAATAACTGAGATCTATGCATAATGCACAGGAGACGGGAAATATGACAATTTGGAGGACAGTGAAGACTTACATAAAAAATTAATTTTATTATTAACAAATGCCAACAACGGGTGTTAATCCTAAATAGTGGGACGGGTAAAGGTGAAAATATTGTGCAAACTAAAGCCTTGTCAAAAAAATACCATCACCATTCAGCCTCAAATGAATTCCCGAGCGAAGCCGGGTATCTGAGCTAGTATATATATATATATATATATATATATATATATATATTTATATCTGTTACTGGTCTAGCGGTCAGCAATTTTTAAGGAATCATTACCAAACGTATATAGTTTGTTAAGTGCTAAAATCGGACCGGGTGGGGGTGGGTTTAGAGGTGAGAATTTCCACAATTTACAATATCTCACATATTATACGTCGAATCGATAAATTGTTTGGGCCCAATCTTATTGCATTTAACTGAATTTTTAAATGAAAACTATTCTTATATACATATTTTGTTTAGGAATATTAACTGAGATATGTGGATTTATTTAGTTTTTGGCCAATAGTAAACAACCACTCCTACTCATGTCATATGAACAATAAGCTGTTATAATATTATTAACCAATTAATTGGAAGCGTATGAACCAAATATTGTTTTCTTTGAAATTTTACTGTGGGAGGTACAATCAAATATGTTGTGCGAAGACTTCATCATTTAAGATTTTACGTTCTGAACTCAAAACGATGTTTATTTATGTATATCATACTCGATAATTAATCTTTTCATTCAACACCAAAGTTCATTCATAAATGGCTGGAATCGGACTAGGAATGGATGGACGGGGGGGGGGGGGGTGGGCGTTTAGGAGGGGGAGGGAAATTGAAAATTTATTATATCCCCCTTATTATGAGTCGCTCAAATATTAAGCGAATTATTTGTACTTTCTCGTTTTCAGCCTTGAGTAAACCCCTGGTTTAACTCACGGTACTTTAACTTAAAAACATAAAATATATGGTGAGATGAGATCAATATTGCGATATTCGCAAGTGATCAGCTTAGTTTACGCAGTACAAGAGTAATGGACTTTCTCTAACTGCTCTATTTTGGATACTTTAACCATTTTGGTTACCCATAACCATTAATAAATAATAAAAGTATCTCTTCATAATTCATTGATTATAATTCTTCGCCTTAAAAGCTTATTATAACAATTTTTATTTTTTTAAATGGTTTTGTGAGATATATAATTTGTTCTACAAACAACAACTGCACATATTCTCGCAAATAAGAAGTTATGATTTTTTTTGGTAGTAACATCGGTTTTTAATGTTTTACTCACTTGGAAAATAAATGATTTATTACCGTGCCCCCCCCCCCAAAAAAAACCGTGTTGCACTGCCATCATGAGTTGACAAGCCTACCATTTGGGTTGACTTAATTTTCTAATTTCGCTATCACGATCCACAATACGTTCATCTGATCAAAATCAATATCCACTTTGTGAGAGAAGAATATACGTTGTTTCTGAAATGAATATATTATTTTTTTTTGTTTAAATTAATTTGAGTAATTATTCTATGAATTCAAACATTCAATCGAAATTTTGATATATTCTGTACATTTAAGAAAAATATGGTTTTGTTTTTAAATAAATAACCGTTGTTCTTGCTGATTTCAGTCATCTATGAATCACTCTCTTCCGATGAATTTATTGGGAAATAACGTTTCACAAAAAAAAAAAAAAATTAAACTCTGAAAATAATTTTATATTTTTCACCTATACTTACTTTATATATATATATATATATATATATATATATATATATATATATATATATATGTATACATGTGTGTGAATGTGCGTGTGTGTTAAAAAAAATACTTCTGTATCTTGAGCGTACAATCAAAAAATTATTATAGAACTGTATTTTTCATTGTTGTTCGTCCTACAGGGGTACCACTGCTTCTGATAATTGGCGTTTATCTTTTTATCTTAGCACAATTGTTTATTGTATTTTCATTTAATTGCACGTCCTAATGATACCTTAAAATAGAGGTATTCCCGTTTTTATAGCTTTGCGGGTTCTTTCAAAATAAGATATCCTTATTTTTTCGTAGATTTGGTTATTTATCTTCATAACAACCAATCCTACAATGAAATGATTTCTTGGAGAACATGAGGTTTTGTTGAAATCGAAGGTTAACTGGTTTAGACACCGAAACAGCATTAACACCTCTCTCATTCACAATGTTTAGTTTTCGTTAAATATTTGGAATAAAATGTTGTTTCAGTGTATGGTAAAGGGTCAGACTCATACTCAAACACGATATAAAAACGTTTTATGTGAAACTAAAGATAAAGTACAATAATGGCTGATAGTTGTACAGGAGTAGTGGGGCAATGAACCCTTATAGGTGTAAAAATAAAGTCTGATCAAAAGTTTTAAAATAAAATCGTATATAATCATCTATATAAAACATGCAATGTTCTACGAACGTCGCTCTTTGATTTTTTTCTGTAAATTAAATATTACTAGCTTACTTTTTAATTAATAATTTGTTTTTAGCCTTTCAGTAAACTTACACTAACCAGGAGGAGTGGGAAGTTAGAAAAGGTTTATTGTAGAAAATCGTGTATACCTGGTATTATGCAGCAAATCGAAATATGTTGCACAACTAAATTTATTAACAAAATAATGTACTAAAATTGTTGTTCAACTCATTTTCATTAACTCAAATATTTAACGAGTTAGTTGATTTTTGTTTTTCTTTGTGGCCTTCAGTTAACCTGCACTTCTACGCAATTTTCACTTAGCTTACTGTATCAGCACGCACTTCTGTTGCATTTAACTTGCTTATGTTTTGATAAAAACTTGCACCTGTTCGTGGAAATGAATGAGGTATTATGAACAATGACTTGTGATCGTTAATTTACGATTTGGACACATTTTGGAAACTTTTGAGCCTTGAATCCTAAGTCCATCTGGTGGGAGTACCAGAAAATGGGCTGAATTCTGAAGCGTTTATCAGTGTTTATCTTAAAGGCCGCCTGTTCAGTTGTGAGGCAGTCTTCGGACTGTCCACGGCAGGTCCTGTGAGCCTCATTTCCTTTTGCCGTCAGCCAGCTGTTCACTATACCGATTCCTGGCTTCATAGCTACAATTAGGCCGGACTTCTAATTAGTTACTCTTTCGTGAATTATTATAAAGTAAATTTAAGGGTTCCGAATATAATGTTTTTGAAGTTGCCTTTCAGAGAATCAATTTACTCCACTTTCAAAAATTGAATAATTTGGTATTTATTTAAATGCCTTGGCGGTCTTTGTAGGCTGTGTTCTTTAGTTGAGGCAATTTATTTACAGTTAACACAGCAAATACGGTTTCAACAGATCGCCCACAAGCCTCCTAAAACGCCGAGGAAAATAAAAATATTGCAATGGATAAAGACTACATTTCAATCTCTCTTTAAACAAATAACATACAACGAAAGACCTTTCTGAGTTGCACATTAAGTATTTATGGGCGTGGAACTATTAGTGCAATACCTAGTACTTCTAGAAAGTAAAGAGGTACTTTAAAGAAGAATCATCATATATACAAGTTTAACTATTAGCAGGTTACCCTTATGGAATATCAGCTATTGAGGTCGTACTCATGACGCGATTTTCGATAAATTTCCTCAAATGTCCATCGCTCCTACCCAGGAGATGACGAAAATAAGGTCTGTTAAAAACTGTGTGTATGTATATATATATATATATATATATATATATATATATATATATATATATATATATATATACTAAATTAATTGTTACTAAATTATATTGTTACTAAATTCGATATTTAAACGTTTTATATAAAATTAAAGATGAAGTTCGTTAATGGCTAAATCCCACCAGTTCCAGAGGGAGGGTTAGAGGGGAATTTCGAAAAACCCCTACTCCTACTCAAGCCATATTAACAAAAACTTGTTACATTATGAAGCACATTATTTGAAGCCTAAATACCAAATATTCTTCTCATTGAACTTTTACGATTCGAGATAAATGCAAATACATGGCCCAAGTCGGAAATCCGCTTAGTTAACACAGCCGGCGGACTTTGTTTTAATTATGATACATGATGCTATAATTAAGGGGTAGAGCAAAGAACCAAGAGTATTCGAGACATATAATTAAACTATTTCAAACAGTTAGAATTAAATAGCACGGTACTGACGTGCCCTAATCAACTCTCAACCCTAAGATGAAACTTATTACGACGGCCTGAAGTTGGTGCATCCCGGTGAACCTCATGATCAACCATTGAGGATGGTTTACACAGATAGAGATGACATTGACATACATAATAGTGGGTCTTACACTTTATTTGAAGTCGCACAATTGACTCCGATTGTTGTTGTGGGCCAAGCAAGGAGATATGGCCGGTATAGTCAGCTGATTAGCTATGCAGTGGAAGGGAGCGTGGTATGCCCCTAGGAGGCCCAATCCACTCATACCTATTAGCCGGAGCTGGTTTGGTTTGCATCCCCTACCCAACCTTTTATCGGATTGAATACTGGCCCCCAGGCTCATTTGAATACGCATTGGACACATAAGTTACTTGCTCATGTGTGGGCGATCAGCCTCCTGTCCTCACCTCTTTCTACAACTCCAAATGTAATGCATGAGCTCAGATCCCTTTTTTAGTCAATCCTTTTAGCAACTCTCTTTATTTTCATCCTCTCCTAGAACCCTCCGTAAATCGAAAGGTTAAAAAGCTGGAAACATAAGTATGCGAATGAAAGTGTTTAATCAATCTAAGTAGCTCTATTGGAAGATTTGTAGCAAGACTTCTTATTAATTGATGAGATGCCCAGGGGAGTAAATATAATAAATATCAATATGATTTATGTTATATATTTATTACATTTTTATGAGCTTCACAACTAAGGCGATGCTGCTCATTTAAATAAACAAAATGTTACTACTAATAGAAGAATATAAAAAACATAACACATCCAACAAAAGATTATATAAAAATACTCAAACAGAACCATATTAAACAAAATCCGAACAGAAGGAAAAATCATAAATACCAAATACAATTAAAAGCAATAAATAGATGATAAAAGGGTATTAAACGAATTAAATTATTTAGTAATTAAAGTTAAAATAGTTTTCAAAGTTTAAGAAATTAAAGTAATAGATAAGTAAAACAAATTTCTATAGGATAAATTAAAAAAAAATAAAATCATCTTAAACCCACACACACACACACACACACACACACACACACACACACAGACGCGCGCACGAGTTTGAACTCACGCACTTTTTTATTATGAATCCATGTGCTAGGAATGGCCTATACGAAGTTGGGTAATAATTACTTCGTTCAAATGCTATATTTTTTTCATTCCAGCCCTGGGTTGTAGGTTTAGTTTGTCTAAGTTTGTAGTCCCTCCGTGACCAGTCTTGTTGCCATTTTAGCTTTAACTGAGTTTTGTAAGTCGTCTGGTGTCAGCTAATTAATGTCAATGATTTGTTTTCAGTCGTAAGTTTGGCGAGGTTGTCAACTTCAGTGCTTCGTCCAATGTCTTGGTGTCATGTCATTTTTAAAAGGTACAGCACTCGACCTCCATGCAGAGTTTAATAACTCACGTTCACGTGAATCATTGAAGTTCACAAAACACGGTACTGCACTGATCTTCAGATAAACATGGCACTGCACTGATCTTTACTAAAATGTTACACTACTAAAACTAAAAGCACTGTTCATTAAAGATGCACTGAACGCACTGTTATTCACTAGTAAGAAAACTGAGGACTAACTGACTGTCAGGCGATCTTTTAGGCGAGCTTGTAGACAGGCGGCGAATCCAAAGAAAAAGCGTCCAGATTGGTCTGGGTCCCAGACTGGTTGCGCCTAGAACATTCCCGGCGCCATCGCTCCTGCAAAGTTGCCTTCATTTACTTCGTGCTTCTTAGATACGTGATTATCTCTGCGTAATTTTTCAAGTACGCAGTTTTCGCGACAATATGAATAGATTGACAAAAGTTCATTTGGCAGGCAACTAGTCAGCTCTCTTCTTGAACACATTTATTAGTCATCTCTGCATGTTTCACTTCTACGAAGTCTTTCAAGAATTTAATCTACCTATCGTATCTCTACCTTCGCTCAGACTGCCACGCCAATACTAAACCTAAAGAAGGCAAAAAATTATTGATGTATTTTTTAATGTGAGGATAATAAAATGTGCCCTAAACATCAAATTCAATTCTTGGAGTGTTGTAGTATGAACCAACTTTTATCAGGTCATGAATTCCAACGACAGATGTTTCCTACCATAATCCTGAGAAGCAATGACTCCCTTCTATAACGTTCATATGAGGTCCTTGATGAAAGATCGGCTCATCCCAAAGTACTGAATTTGCTTCTTATCAAGAGAACGTTTCATTGATATTGTAATAAATAGATACTCTTTATGGGTTCGGCCAAATAATGAAATATTTTTGCGAAATCAAGGTTTTAAATACCTTACTTGTGCCTTTTTGTGTAAAGGAACCTAACGGTTCATGATATTCAGACTAAGCCCTGGTTCCAATGTGGCATATACTCCCAGAAAACAATTCGTTTATTGATCCAACATTATGCTATGTAAAAAAAATTGAACTAATTTTCTATTACAAACACATTTAAATATATCTAACTTGGACAGCACATTACTTCTCTTTACTCCTATTAAATTGAATAAACAAAATGTTTTGATGTACTTCATTTAAAATTATTTAATTTGAAAGTAATATACGATTTATCCGTTTCAATACATCGGACCAAAAAATGCCATAGAACATAATAATGGTAAACCTAGAGTGGTGAGTTCGATTCCCGCCTGGGCAATAGGAATTTATTTAGAGACGAACTCATTAAATAAAATACTTAGTCCTACCCTGGGTAGAACACAGTGGTAACCCATGCCAATTAGCCGTAATAATAATTTATAGATACTTCTATGATCAGGTTATTTTATAATAATGATTGTTTGAGCTTTAGTATAACTTTTTGTTTTATTTTAAGGGAATTAATTCAAAGAGTTATTGGTCAGCAAAATGCGACTAAGTGAAAGGCGACGATTGAATATTAAATATTCCACTCACAGTAGTTTTCAGCAGATTATAGGTTGCATACAAATTAATTGAAAACCTCATAATAGTTTCCTACAATTCTAAAGAATGTTGCTATTTCTATAGGAGTTTGCCAGGCTCAAAGAAAGCTACGTATTAAAAGAATACCTTTAACTTTTTAAGGAAACAATAAATCTTTGATTTTGAATGAGGTACCTGGCGAACTTTTAAACATTGTCATTAAGATTGGAGGGGTGAATTCTATCCGACAATTTTGGTAGAAACCCCAAATTATCGATCGTGTGTCCTGAACAACTGACGGCTGATTTATGGTAGTTCCGTAATACAATCCAGGTGTATACCTAGATAGTCCTTTGTGGCCTTTTTCTGGGAAGTCACCTTCCTCTTGATTTTAGGCTATTTTTTTAAAAGCTAATTGCTCATCAATGTAATTGATGGTTATATGTAATTACAGTTCCAAAGAATTACCTACTATTTCTCCGGAAAACACTTTCTATTTCTTTGAAAATCCTGAAAAATGTTATAATATCTCAATAATTATATTTATTACCTTTGCTTTTGTAATTGAATAAATTTTAAACAGATATGTCAAAGCCAGTGCTTCAATAAAATTCATACAATTCCCCTACGGTTCGTTATTTAAATCTACAAATTCAGTCTAAAGAGGATAAATACGAACGAGTTACTGGTTGCCCGGACATTCAAACATTAGACAAAGCACACAAGAAGACGAACTCGCCAAATCAGCTACTCAAAAAAGAACTCGCGACAGTACATACTGTACACACCAAGATATTCAAGCCCAAGCAAAACATATGATACTCAATTCATAGCAGGGATCTTGGTTTGCCACAACTGACAACAAACTTCGAGAACTGAAACATATCCTTCGTGAATGCCCTCCCTCAAAAAGGATATTTAGGAGAAGAAGTAGTTTTGACGAGGTGAAGAATTGGCCATTCATGGCTGGCTCACGCTTGCTTACTGGAAATGACAAACCCTACTGCCAACACTGTAACTGTAGACTTACAATAAAACTTATACTAACTGACTACTATCTAAGGACTCACATAGACCCACAATACACTTTGACTGAATTCCAAACATGACCGTTGCCAGAATATAGACCGACTATTACACTACTTGAAACTTAAAAAATTATAATGTAAGACAATATTGAAAATAATTGCAGAAATGAGTATATTTACGTAAGAATAATAAAGTGATTATAGGAATTTAACTGATTCGTCGCTAAATCGCCCCAGTCGCAAAATTCAATTATTGTAAGAATAAATAATAAAAATAAAATAAATTAAAATGGCAACAAAAAACAATTTACTTTCACCAGGGCAGAAGTGATTATACCTTTATTTGTACATTCTCACCATAATACGTCTCACCCTATAAACTGGGAGTTGTTTAATTTCTGCTGTTACAAAAAATATAATTTCTCCTCATTTACAATCTTCCAAGTATTAAAGTGCAAGAGCTTCATGCATACATTCAGAACATTAAAGTATTCGTAATCGTAAGAACTATGATGTAAGGCTACAGTTGTGAAGCGACAAAGGAGAGGAAATCCCCCCCCCCCCGATTCACTCATTTTTGCCAACCAACCTACCTCTCATTTGACCTAGATTGTTGACTATTACAATATTTCTAAGGAAATTACTTGCTTCATTTATTGTGATACGACTAAAATGAATATAACAAAAGCTACTCTAATTAAACGAATAGGAAATGAAATATTAGTTATTTGTTTGTTGTTATGAGAAAAAGGTCTAACCTGTAGTAAAACTTTTCCTAAATAGTAAAATGTGTTCATGAATTATGGAAATAAAATAAGACCTGTCTCAATAAGCTAGAAACTATCAAGAGCTCGGATCTAGAAAAATAGAGAGCATAGCTTCAGTATAATAAGAGAAAACTCATGAGTAAAATGTGTGTGCCCAAGAGGAAGAAAGAGAGAAAAATGAAGTGACTGTACTTGCGCGTGCGTTTGTGTGTGTGTGTGTGTGTGTGTGTGTGTGTGTGTGTGTGTGTGTGAGTGTGTGTGTGTGCTTTAGAGAGAGAGAGAGAGAGAGAGAGAGAGAGAGAGAGAGAGAGTGAGATAGTGAGAGTGAGTATTGGGAGACCTGGGAGAGAATGTGTGTGAGTGAGAGGAGCTGATCGAGATTTGGAGGGTGGAAGTGACGAAGAGAGCAAGTTAGAGGGAGGGACAGTAAGAGAGAGAAAAAGAGTGAGGGAGTGAGAGAGGGTGATTGGAGGGGGGGGGGTGTAGAGTGGAAGGACAGGGGTCGATACAGCCCCCACCTTGGCTGGTCCACACCTTCCTCCGCCCTAGAACCGGAGATCACTCTAGGACTTACCTTCCTCTCGTACCAACAATTTCCTAAACCCCAAATCAAACTTATTCTTTTAATTCCTACTTCATTGTGAGAAAAACAGCAATTCCAAAAGGACTTGTTCGTGTCACCAGTGTACACGATGATGTAAGTCATGTAGACCATGATACTCCTGATGAACTCCTAATCGTTTGGAACTTGGGCAGCCACCCTCCATTCCCACACTCAGAGTTAGGCCCTGGTGTCACGAGCCCCTCCATTTTCACATTGCATATTTTGGAAGGTACAAGAAGCCTGAATTACTGGATTTTCAAGTTGTGATTTGGACTTTCTTTTGCCAAATAAATCATTATAAACATTATCAATGATTTTTGTATTTGATTGAAGAAATTTGACCCCCAAAGTTATTGTAATACAGAAACCCCTCAAGCACTGTGCACATTAGTGTCTTGCAAATTTCACAGACAGATCAGGATGAACCTTGAATCATTTCAAATGCATTATGCCCAGGAGGTAGTTGAGCCATATACACCAGGGAGCCTGCGTCCATATTACTAAAGGGTGGCTTACCTTTAGCTGAAACCAAGAAGAGTCTATTTCCTCGTCACACTATGGGGTTCTATGTCTGATTTGTTTCCACTACTCCACTTGCGCACACTGGAAGTGAATTGGTGAACTAAATTTTTAAGAGATCACGGATTAAAGTTCTGGCCATGCTCGCCATGTTCTGAAGCCGGGTGCATTACCACTGTTCCACCAATGCCTTTATACAAAACCTTATTAGAAGGACGGTTAAATATATATATATATATATATATATATATATATATATATATCAGAAGTCAATTAAGGTCAGTTATTCCCATAATGCACATTAAACTGGCAACTCTCGAACACACCCACAGTGGCCTGCAAGAATTGCCATTCCTGGGATATCGATCAAACTTCGTAAGTCAGCGTCAGACTACGCTAGTTTAACCGGATAATCCCCTCCCAAGTGGGTGTTGAATAATCGATTAATATGTTTGAACATCTGGTATCATAGAAATGGATACAAAAAAAATATTAACTTTCCTTGATTGCTAGTCCGTGTTTTACAAAATTCAATAAAAGAGCAATGAAAATGTATCCATTTATAACGTAAGATGTCAGAAATGGAAAAGAAGAATGTCGAGCTAGAAAAATGGGCTGCCCACTATAAACTAAGAATACTGTGTGCTGTAGTTTATTATTAACGACAAGGTGGCAAATCTAGTCATGGAAATTTTATATCATTCTAATTGTTCTTATAACAGATAAGTTATCAAACAGGTGAACAACCAGACCAAAGGCAAGATAGAAAGACTGCAAGGGGGGGGGGCGCAAGTTCCAATCGCTTGAAAAGTGACTCCCCATCCAGATCTTCCAACAGCCTATTCCAGACGACGACCGGAACATGAGACACAGACGCTAAGAGGTATAGCTGATAAGAACAAAAAAAAAAAGTAAAACTGCCCGTATTTGACGGAGAGTCGTCCTCGTCCAAGTACCTTTAGCAGTTAAAAGTCGTGGCAAGACAATATATTTGTTTCACCGTAGCTCCCCATGGCCTTAGATCTCCTCCAAAACCTAAAAACCAAATTCCAATGACTTCAACCAATTTGACAACAGGCTTTGATCAAGGCCACCCTAGAGCTGATCTTACCTTTCCAAGTTGAAAAACAGAAAGAGAAATGTTGCGAGTCTATTTAAGAGTTACGAGGAGGCTCTTAATCTAAGAAGAAAACGTGAGGGCTTTTGTAATGCCATTAAGGATTCGGAGTTTCAGAGACCGGTAAGCCTAACTCGTCCCGTCGTCTTAATGGAAGCCAAAACTACTGGAATACCAACATTGATGGTGAACAAGAGTGGCAGAAATCACGGAATCATGAGACTATAAAAAAGGTGGTGGTAAATTGTATGAAGAGTAGCGCCACAGAAAAGGAGACCACTAGGGTTCAGCTTACGTAAGCTAGCAACAACCCCTGAGATATAAGCACTCCCTAGGCACCCAAATATCAAGAAAATTGCAGTGAATGGAAACCTGGAGAACCACGTTAACCTGAAAAACCTACTTGAAACTCCGCGTAATACTAGGAAACCACACCAACAGTGTATGTGGAGACGGTATGCCAACGTCAGAAGGTTTTCAATAGTTTAGGACTTACTTAGACAACTACTCACTCTCTACTTAGACAACTTTTCTCCCAGAGATAGAAAAATAAAAGAATTCGTAAGTGGTGACTGAGTACTAGCCATGATGATGGAGGGTACGGAGATGCACTGAATCCTCGCCGTAATTTCTGTTTTGACTCATCTACTCTGGTGTAAAACGTATAGAAAATGACCAGATGTTCTTAACTCGACCAGAAAAAGCTAGCCATTAGCTTCCATGGACCAAAGTTGATCTTGAATACAAGAGAGCCCACTAGCTATGTGATGACAATGGGCGAGGTCATGGAACATACTGCGAGGTCCAATCATCAAAGGCGATCTGGAGGGACTATCTAGAAAAACATTCTAACAATGCTGGAGCCTAAATATTATTAACAAGAAGCATGGAGAGGTATTTTTGTTGGTGACGAAAGGGCTATGACTCCTGGAATAGAGCTTATACTGCATGAGAACATCAATGACTACTTATCGTACAGAAGGGCTCTACAGTGGGTATCATCAGGGCCCGCATCTGCTGCCTTGGATCATCAAGTGATCCCTAAGAATGAGTGTATCTGAAAAATTGTGAAAATTTGTTATCAGGCTTCGGTCCTTAGTTCTCTTGTGAAGAAAAGGAGAAGGTGAGAAACCTGGTAAATCTACATCGTTCTTCATTTGACCGGAAGGAGTGTGCCACCAGGAAGAGATAATATACAGCATAGCATCGGCGATCACGTCCGATTCGACAAGAAGCACAGCTACTACCCAAGTCAAGAACGAAGACCATGGAAGATCCCTTTAAGACATGGTCCCTCCCTCCAAAAGCATGGTTAATCTGGGTCCACATGGATGGCCAGATGCTCAGATCTCTATGCTTACTATAGTCCCAACTTAAGGAATTTACTATTGCTACTTATTTACGCTCACTTTATGCAACTCGGGCTAATAGTCCGCTTTGTGCTAATAAGGTTAATCGGGACGGGTTATCTACCAGTTACCACTCTTTTCTAGCCAGATAGGTACTGAGGATTTTATTTAATGAGTTCGTCACTAGA
This sequence comes from Riptortus pedestris, assembly GCA_019009955.1. Classification (NCBI taxonomy): domain Eukaryota; kingdom Metazoa; phylum Arthropoda; class Insecta; order Hemiptera; family Alydidae; genus Riptortus; species Riptortus pedestris. The sequence continues at coordinate 108,038,606 of CM032228.1, read as the reverse complement.
TCAATTCCTACTACTGCCCAGGTGTGAATTGAACTCACGACTCTAGGTGTACCAAGTGAGATTAAGACTAAAGCATTAATTCATATGGCTAACCTGAGCCCCCTAATGAGTGATTAGGAAAGCCGTCTATTGAAGATATTTGATCATTGTATCAAAGCACCAGAAATCAATTTACCTATTATAACAAAAGAACATTCAGTAATTAGCTTTAATAAACTGTAAGCCCATCCAAAAGGATAAAAAGTCACTGTTGAGTCTTAATCAACAGTGACTTTTTATCTGGTTAATCACAAAACTTTTTTATGGCTCCTCACAATTTTATTTCTTATAAACGCTGAGCGCTTTCGGGGACTAAATCCCCACCCTCAGAGCGTCAGAGCGTAGGACGATCCTATAGACTTGCTACAAGGCTAAACCCTGACGATGCACTCAAAGAAAATATGACTTTTTATCTGTTTGGATGGGCTTACAGTTGATGACCATATGCGGAGGCTAATCCAATCTTAAGGAATAAAAGTCTAGAAATTCAAACCGGATCAACTATAAAATCCCAAATTACGGGATTAAATTGTTGGAACCTATAAGGAGTTGTAAATGAAAGCCACCATCCTCCCAATTTTCCGGAGGCCGAGCTTCCAGACAGGTATTGCATCCTCATAGGTTCCTGAATCAAATTATCTCCTGAACTCTTGAATGGAGCATGAGGAGGAGACCATTAATCGGCCCCTATAATTTGCTAAACTGCCTTCATTCTGGAGAGGCTTGTCATGTGGGCCAGCGTAGGATATGGCCGGTGATTTAAGGGGAACTAGTGTTTAGGCCGGCTGCACGTAGGGCCCAGCTCCACCTCACGAGCCTGCTCCATTACCAGCTACCTCCACTCCTATAGAATAATAATTCTACTAGATAATAACGCATTTAACTACCTCAAGATTGCTCTCCGAGGGGAGTAATTACACTTAACGGAGATAATCAGAATAAATTGAACATTGGAAAAACAGCAGGAAAAGATAGGGGAGGAATTGAAAAAATACCTTACTGTACTGCAGAAAACAGTCTTTTGTCAAAATAAATAAATATTATTAAAATGATTTCAATAAAACTGATATTACTACTGCAAAAATGATTACGGACTCAACAAAGAGGTTTGTAATGGACTTGAGACTCCCTAAATTAGATAGGGTTAAGTAACATTAGTTGCTTTATGAAAAAATTAGGAGTTCCTATATATATTCCTTTAGTGAGGTACAATAACAACACCTTACTACTTATTGAAATAGCACTTTCTACATGATTAATAGAAATAAATGGATTTATTAGCGTCCACTTTGTACTACTTAGGTCGACTAATCTAATCTACTGGTTTCCACCCTTTTCCAGCCAAGGCGAGACGAAGGATCTTAATTAAAGAGTTCATCACTACATAAATGCATATCGCTCATATGGGAATCGAACCCACTTCTACATATTTATCAAGTGTGAATAAGACCAACGCCTTAACTCACATGACTAACCTTAGCCCCCATATTCGATACTACTTATATTTAACACTAGCACATATATATATATATATATATATATATATATATATATATATATATATATACTCTAGGCGTGTTACCCACGGTTGACGGGTCGAAATAGAAATATTTGCACATTAAAAGTGCTGTAATTTATTTGAATTGCCCGAGATATAAGCAGTAAGAAGGTGGATTTATGTTTATAATTACTGTTATCCGGAAATTAATTCATATAATAATGGTTTGAACCATTGAAATATAAATATTAGTTAATCTTAAGCACTTAATTATCCATTTATTGACTTCAAATTAGTAATATTTATAGCCTTAAGCAAGAAGCATGGAATGACAATTGAACGAATATTCAGGAATTTATAATCGATCTTGAAATTAAATAAATACAGTTTCCTGTCAAAATAAAACGACGGTATCATCTTAGCATCTGTAGAAAAAATTGATAAAATTCTGTTCAGAGATTCTGTTTTAATACAATAAATAGAAGAATGAACTCATATGAGGCGTTGACCGAAGTCGGAAGTAGTAAGAAAACTCTGTTACCTATCTTTGTCGGTTGAAATGAAAATGCTTTTTCGTGAAAATCTAATCATATATCCCAACTTTTATCAATGGCAAAGGAGCACAATGTAACCCAAGTTAACAATAAGCATATCCCTAATACATATTTTAAAAAATCGCAAGTTAACAATAAGCATATCCCTAATACATATTTTAAATAATTGCAAGTTAACAATAAGCCATCCCTAATACATATTTTAAAAAATCGCAAGTTAACAATAAGCCATCCCTAATACATATTTTAAAAAATCGCAAGTTAACAATAAGCATATCCCTAATACATATTTTAAATAATCGCAAGTTAACAATAAGCATATACCTAATACATATTTTAAAAAATCGCAAGTTAACAATAAGCCATCCCTAATACATATTTTAAAAAATCGCAAGTTAACAATAAGCCATCCCTAATACATATTTTAAAAAATCGCAAGTTAACAATAGCATATCCCTAATTCATATGGCACCCAGAAGAAGGAAGTCAAAATTGCGAAATTCATACATAAAAAAAGTCCGTCACGTAGGGGCTGCGTAAACTACAGATTTCTCCCGTGAAGTTTTGCAATAGAGAAATTTCATGAGAGCGTAACAGTTACGAAAACGGCCGTACTAGCATTTGGCGGGAAACTTGTCCGTTATCCGCCCACATTTAATAAAAATGCAAATATTTCGGTTAATATTCAAAATAGAGAATAAATGTATATAAATATATTTATAGCCAATTTAATTTGCAATAAGATTGATTCTATACAAGTTTTCTAGCCGACGTATAGTAACGGAGACATTTCGAATTTTCGAAAATCCTCCCCTCTATACCCCTCTCCCACTTGTCCTATTTCAGCCATTAACGAACTTGATCTGTCTATTTACTTAAGACGTTTAAATAACGAGTTTGGTAACAACTCAAACAAAAATTGCGACCGCTAGAGCATTAACAGATATATATATATATATATATATATATATATATATATATATATATATATATACTAGCTCAGATACCCGGCTTCGCCCGGGAATTGATTTGAGGCTTAATGGTGATGGTATTTTTTTGGCAAGGCTTTACTTTCCTCAATACTTTGACATTTACCCGTCCCAGTGTTTAGGGTTTATACCAATCGTTGCTGTGGATTTTTTAATAATAAAATTAATTTTTTTATGTAAGACTTCATTGTCCCCCATATGGTCATATTTCCCGTCTCCTGTGCATTATTCATAGATTTGAATTATTAAGAAGAAAATATTAACATAGATTTGAATTAATTTTTCCAGGTGAGGTGCCTAGTAATGTATATTGGAAAGAGTTTTTGAGCATATCAATATTTCTACGCAAATTATTTGCTCCAGACAGGAGAAATATATAAAACAAAAGTTAATCTAAATAACAAAGTAAACAACTTTTGTTATGTGCATGTTTGTCGAAAAACAAATAGACAATGAAATATCGCGAATTTTTATTTCAGGTCTCCCTTATAACCCCCACTCCCGTTCTAACCTAAAAATTTTAATATAGCTTATAACTATGGAAGAATTAATGCTAATTGATATACCAAGTTTTTTAAGTTCGGTTTAATCGTTAGCGCCCAATGAAATAGTTGACCCCCGCTATAGTTTATAGTGTATATCTCGTTTATACTTTGTTAAAAGACAAAAATGAATATGACAAAAGTTACTCTAAATAATAAAATAAACAACTTTTGTTATGCTCATATTTGCCGAAAAACCATCAGGAAACGAAATATCGCTATTTTTAATTTCTGGATTCCCTTATAACCCCCACTCCTTTTCGTCTCAGAGGATATTAATATAGCCTAAAGTCTAAGTTGGGTTAGTAGTAATATACATACCAAGTTTCATAAAATTCGGTTCAGCCGTTGATGCATGAAAAGGTAACAAACAAACAAATAAACAAACAAACAAACAGACACGAAAGAAACGAAATGCAGTTATGGTGTCTATGATATGTGAAACGAAAAGTTATCGTGAAATTTCGCGAAAAAAATCAATGTACAGACAGAGGTTACAATTTTATATATATACTAGCTAAGGTACCCGGCTTCGCCCGGGAATTCATTTGAGCCGGAATGATAATGGTATTTTTTCGGCAAGACTTTACTTTGCACAATATTTTGACATTTCCCCGATTCAGTGTATAGGGTTAGTACCCGTGGTTGGTTTGGAATAGAAAATGAAATATTGCGAATTTTTATTTCAGGCCTCCCTTATAACCCGCACTCCCGTTATAACATAAACATTTTAATATAGGTTATTACCATTTAAGAATTAATGCTAATTTATATATTCTGAGTTTTGTTGGAATCGGTTCAACCGTTGGTGTCCAATAAAATAGTTGACTCCCGCTTTAGCTTTTAGTGTATATCTCGTTTATAATTTTTTATACAACAAAAGTGAATATAACAAAAGTTACTTTAAATAACAATCTAAACAACTTTTGTCATGTGAATATTTGCAGAAAAACCAATAGAAAACAAAATACCGCTATTTTTAATTTCAGGCCTCCCTTACAACCCCTACTTCTGCCCGTTCCTAGAAATGTTGGTATGGCTTATGATAATGAAGGCATTAGTGCTAATACAAATACCGCGTTTTATTCAGTTCGGTTGAGTCTCTTGTGTGCCAAATAAAATTGTTGACTCCCGCTACCATTTTTAGCGTATAACACATTTATACGTCGGTATACGGCAAATGTGTATATGACAAATATTGATCTAAATAACAAAATAAACAGCTTTTGGTATGTACATTTTTGCCGAAAAACCAATAGGAAACAAAATATCACCATTTTTAATTTCAGGCCTCCCTCATAACCCCCACTTCTGCTCGTCCCTAGAAATGTTGGCATGGCTTATTATAATGAAGGCGCTATTGCTAATACACATACCGAGTTTTATTTAGTTCGGTTAAGTCTTTTGTGCCAAATAAAATTCTTCACTTCCGCTATAGGTTTTAGTCTATATCTCGTTTATAATTCACTATACGAAAAACATGTATATAACAAACGTTACTCTAAATAACAAAATAAACAACATTTGTTATGTGCATATTTGCCGAAAAACCAATAGAAAACGAAATATCGTTATTTTTAATTTCAGGCCTCCCTTATAACCCCCACTCCTGTTTGCCTCAGAGAATATTAGTATAGCCTAAAATCTAAGATGGGCTAGTAGTAATATACATACCAAGTTTCATAAAATTCGGTTCAGCCGTTTATGCGTGAAAAGGTAACAAACAAACAAACATACACGAAAGAAACAAAATGCAGATATGGTGTCTATGACATGTGAAACGAAAAGTTATCGTGAAATTTCGCGAAAAAAATCAATGTACAGACAGAGGTTACAATATTATATATATATATATATATATATATATATATATATATATATATATATATATATATATATATATATATATTTTATATATATATATATATATAAGGTATCAAACACCTTTTCACGCATAAACGGCTGAACCGAATTTTATGAAACTTGGTATGTGTATTACTACTAACCGAACTTAGACTTTAGGCTATATTAAAATTCTCTGAGACGAACAGGAGTGGGGGTTATAAGGGAGGTCTGAAATTAAAAATAGCGATATTTCGTTTCCTATAGGGTTTTCAGCAAATATGAACATAACAAAAGTTGTTCATTTTGTTATTTAAAGTAACTTTTGTTATATGCACTTTTGCCGTATACGGAATTATAAATAAGTTATACGCTAAAAACTATAGCGGGAGTCCACAATTTTACTTGGCACAAAAGACTCAACCGAACTAAACCAAACTCGGTATGTGAATTAGCACAAAAACCTTCCTCATAATAAGCCATACTAACATTTCTAGGGACGGACAGGAGTGGGGGTTATAAGGAAGGCCTAAAATTAATAATAGTGATATTTCGTTTCCTATTGCATTTTCAGCAAATATCCACATAACAAAAGTTGTTTATTTTTTTATTTAGAGAAACTTTTCTTATATACACTATCGTCGTATACCGAAGTATAAAGGCGTTATACGCTAATAATTATAGCGGGAGTCAACAATTTTATTTGGCACAAAAGACTCAACCGAACTAAACCAAACTCGGTTTGTGTAATAAAACAAACGCCTTCTTTAGAATAAGTCATACCAACATTTCTAGCGACGGGCAGGAGTGGGGGTTGTAAGGGAGGCCTGAAATTAAAAATAGCGGGATTTCGTTTTCTATTGGTTTTTCTGCAAATATGCACATGACAAAAGTTGTTTAGTTTGTTATTTAAAGTAACTTTTGTTATATTCACTTTTGTTGTATAACCATTTATAAACGAGATATACACTAAAAGCTAAAGCGGGAGTTGGACACCAACGGTTGAATCGATTCCAACAAAACTCAGAATATATAAATTAGCTTTGATGGTTACGTGGTTATAAGCTGTATTAAAATGTTTAGGTTATAACCGGAGGGGGGGGGGTTGTAAGGGAGGCCTGAAATAAAAATTCGTGATATTTCATTTTCTATTCCAAACCAACCACGGGTACTAACCCTAAACACTGAAACGGGGATATGTCAAAATATTGTGCAAAGTAAAGTCGCCGAAAAAATACCATCATCATTCCGGCTTAAATGAATTCCCGGGCGAAGCCGGGTATCTTAGCTAGTATATATATATATATATATATATATATATATATATATATATATATATATATATATATATATATATATATATAATTTTGAACGGACCTCATTTTCGTCATCTCCTGGTTAGGATCGATGGACATTTGAAGAAAATTTAAAAATCGCGTCATGAGTACGACCTTAATAACTGATTTCCCTTAAGAGAAATCTGCTAATAAAGATTTAGTACCTAACTTGTTATTCTAAACACAATTTGTGCTAGACATTCTTAGTTAAAAATTTGGATTTTCATATCACCAATAGAGTACCTTGAGATATTTGTAATTCAGTAAAAAACAGACAGTCAGTCAGACTAGATTTTCAATTTTGACGGCATTTTCTTTAGAATGGTCTGAAACGTACTATAAAAAAAAAAGAAAAATTGATCCCCCAACCGAATTTAAATAGAAAATCAGACGAACCTTAGAGTTTTATTTATATATTAAATATTCTAGAATATCATATATATGTAAGTTATAAATTGTATATATATAAAAGCAATATTAAACGTTCGATATTACTAATATTTAAAATTTCTTATATTCACACATACACACACCACAAACACACATACACACACACACATATATATACTAACTGTTGGCCGTATAAAATTAAAGCCAACAGTTAGCTTAGCAAACTTATTGCTCTCAAAAGCTCCTCTGACCAAATATGCTCAATTCCACAGATCACTCAATAAATCAGCTCTTTTTTCTTCTTACGTTTTATTTCTTTATTTTCCCTACATGTTCTGTGGCTGATACACACACTACGGCTTAATAAAGAACATTGCTCACCGGAGAGGTCCTTACAGCCGATTATGAGTTAATTGATTGACTTTTTCGATCAAAATAAGAAGGCTGTACTTCTTATTACTGTTTACTCCAAAAGGTCTTGAGTGTACCTTCTACCAAAGAAACCCATTTCTGCACAGAGCTTTACCTTCTTCACTAACTGGTAGATCAGGTGTTTTGAAATACTCGCAACCTATTCAATAGCAACTATAATGAATAGTATAACTAGTTATATATAATGAATAGCAATCAGATTATTAGTGTTTGCAATTTTTGGCGATTTCCCTTTAAAAATGAAAAAGTAATTGCCTATTCGTCGCACAATGGTCCCTATACAACTCAACAGATAACTCAGAATTTTAGGAAAAAACAGCCTTTGCTTTGACCTGCTCTTTGTCCGATGGGTTGGACGATGACCTTGCTTCTTACTTGAAGTACACCTGTCTACCCCATTTTTAAGGTATTGAAATTTAGCAAATGCTTATCTTTAATTTGACAAGTGATAATACTTTTTTAATAGATGTATAATATGAAAATAAGTCAATTTAAATCTGTTGTTTATCTATTTATTGCCACAGTGAACATTTTTATTTTATATATTTAATAATTTGTTTTAGCTGATTTCCCTTAAGGGATCACCTATCTATATATTTGTCTGTTACCGCTCTAGCGGTTGCAATTTTTGTGTGATCGTTACCAAACTCGTTATTTAAACGTTTTTTTGTAAAAATACAGATTAAGTTCCTTAATGGCTGAAATCAGCCCAGTGGAAGGGGGGTTTAGAGGGGAGGATTTTCGAAAATTCGAAATATCTCTGTTACTATACGCCGGATCGAAAAATTGTATAAAATCACTCTTATTGCAAATTAAATTTACTATATACATTGTTATATACATTTATTCTCTATCTTGAATATTAACCGAGATATTTGCATTATTATTAATTGTGGGCGGACGAGAGTAAGTTTCCCGCCAAAAGCTAGTTCGGCCGTTTCCGTAACTGTTCGGCTCTCGTGAAATTTATCTATTGTAAAACTTCACGTGGGAAATCTGCTTAGTTTACACAGCCCCTGCGTGACGGGCGTTTTTATTTTATCAGAAGTGCTCTAGTGATGACTTATGAAATTGTTATTTTCTAAGAGTAATTCTGAAGAGTAATGTAATTTTTTATTTTATTTTTTAATTAATATTTAAATTTCGTAAATCGATAAAAAACTTTATATAAAAACAGAACAATTAAACGAAAAGTTAAGAACGTTTTGAGATATGTTATTAATAATAGTACTTATAACAAAAACATGCATATGTTTTAACTAAAAAAAATAAAAATGAGAATAGTTTAAATATATCCCCTTTTTGTAACATAAAAAATATGAAAGTATAAGAAATGCCAGAGAGCACCTTCCCTATCCCTCAAACCTCGAAAAATCTAATACGGCCTATATAAAACACTTTTTCAATCCCCCAATAAACATAATGTCAAGTTTAAATCCTCCCAGTAAAAGTGTTTTTTGCACCTTGATGAGGGATTCGGGACCAATGTACGTACGTTGGTTGCATTTATGGCCACGGGCCATGATAGCTTGGGACATATTGATGCTCTGGATGCCTAATACACTATTCGTTAAGATTCGTTTATATGTACACACACTCCACTAATATGTATATATTCACTATGCGTATTTCTCATCGTTCATGGGTTAATTAACAAAATGGTTTCCCGTCGAAATATTAAGATCGGATCCATCAATGCACAAAATAATCCAAACGTTTTCATCACACAACACGAATGTCCTATCAGGTGTAGAGTAGCTGTAGTCATTCATTTTTTATATCCGTGAAGTAAAAAGAGGCAATTGGAGATACTTACGCTTAGAATAACTGTTCTAAACTCAAATGATAATGATTCCCCATCGAAATAAAAATATCAGATTAACTCTTAATAATCACTTCATCTTCATGGGCTAATAGATCTGGTTTCCTGTCATAACGACTCACCTTTTGTTAATTTTGGCAGAGAAAAACTGGTGACAAATAAAAGTAACAAATACCCAAATGTGGAATCTAAGCGTTTAATATCCCAACACAATGCCTGGGTTTTAACCCTTTCCACTCCAATGTCGAGTGTCACTCGACACTGATTTTATTCGTTTTTTTTACAAAATACACAAAAAAAACACTAAAAGTAAAAAAACGTAATTTTTGCGTGGAGCTGGTGGAATAAAAACAAAAACAGCCTTGGAGTGGAAAGGGTTAAGTGGGCAAAAATTATTAAATTTTAACATGAACAAACGCAAGAGATGGGAAAAACGATTAAAAGGTGGTACTTAAGTTACTGATGTGTCGACATCCTTAATAGGAGATCCGCTCCATAAAACACCTTGGATGTTAGGTATTCACTGGAAGTAAGAAGTAGAATTCTGAAGTCTAAAACATTTTAGTTGATTCCGAACCAATTGTAGAGTTTTCTGAAGGTACATGGACGGCACTATTCATGAGTCTGCATTCATTTTTATATGTTAAGATTTGAGTATTTCAAAAGACCGGACCCCCAGTAACCAGGTATGCCAGTACTTCAGCTGATCCAAGGTTAATGACTCTTAGGTTTAACAACAGGTTTGACACAGCGTTGCTACCTGAAAGTGAAGGGAAAAGATCGACTGTCAACCACTATGCACAAACTATCCTTTGTTGGATTGTACAACCAGAAGAGCCTATCCTCTAAGGAATAATATGTTAATTAAACTAACTGAGTAACTGGCTAATACAATATTCCGTAATATATATATATATATATATATATATATATATATACTAGCTAAGGTACCCGGCTTCGCTCGGGAATTCATTTGAGGTTTAATGATGGTGGTATTTTTTTTGGCAAGCCTTTACTTTCCACAATATTTTAACATTTCCCGTCGTTGCTTTGGATTTGTTAATAATAAAATTATTTGTTATTTAAGAGTTCACTGTCCTCAATATTTTTATATTTCCCGTCTCCAGTGCATGTAGTTGTTTTTTTTTATATATAATTCATAATCATAGAAAGTATTCTGTCCGCCAAACTATGTTTGAATTAAACTTAATTTTCCTTGAAACGGTACAAAGAGCAACAGTGACTGAAAACCGAACAGAAAATGTAATATACTGCGAATTTTTATTTTAGGCTTCTCTTATAACCCCCCCCCCTCCGGTTTGAACCTAAAAAATTTAATATAGCTTATAATCGTTTAAGAATTAATGCTAATTCACATGCCGAGTTTTGTTAAGTCCCGTTCAATCGTTGGTGCCAAATACAATTGTCGGCTACCGTTTAAGTTTACAGTGTATATCTCGTTTATACTTGGTATACGACAAAAGTGAATATAACAAAAGCTTCTCTAAATAACAAAATAAACAATTTTTATCATGCACATACTTGCCAAAAAAACAATGGAAAACGAAATCTCACTATTTTTAATTTCAGGCCTCCCTTACAACTCCCACTCCTGCTCCTCCCTAGAAATAATGGTACAGCTTATTATCATGAAGGGGTTAGTGCTAACTCACTTACGAAGTTTTGTTTAGTTCGGTTGAGTCTTTGGTACCAAATAAAATCGTTAATTCCCGTTATAGTTTTTAGCGTATAACTCATTTATGCTTCCGTATACGGCGAAAGTGTATATAACAAAAGTTACTCTAAATAACAAAACTTTTGTCATGTACATAAAAAAAAAAATAACCAACTTTTGTCATGTACATATTTGCAGAAAAACCAATGGAAAACGAAATACCGCTATTTTTAATTTCAGGCCTCCCTTACAACCCCCACTCCTGCCCGTCGCAAGAAGTGTTAATATGGCATATTCTAAAGAAGGCGTTAGTTTTATTTAATTCGGTTGAGTCTTTTGTGCCAAATAAAATTGTTGGCTCCCGCTATAATTTTTAGCGTATAACGCATTTATACTTCGGTATTCGACGAAAGTTTGTATAACAAAAGTTACTCTAAATAACAAAATAAAAAAGTTTAGTTATGTGCACATTTGCCGAAAAACCAATAAATATCGCTATTTTTAATTTCAAGTCTCCTTTATAACCCCCACTCCTGTTCGTCTCAGAGAATATTAATATAGCCTGAAGTCTAAGTTGGGCTAGTAGTAATATCCATACCAAGTTACATAAAATTCGGTTCAGCCGTTTATGCATGAAAAGGTAACAAACAAACAAATAAACAAACAAACAAACAGACACGAAAGCAATTATGGTGTCTATGATATGTGAAACAAAAAGTTACCGTGAAATTTCGCGAAAAAAATCAATGTACAGACAGAGGTTACAATTTTACCTGTGGTACCTGTAGATGTCTACTGCATTGTAACGGGCACTATTGTACTCGGAGGTTCTGTGGCCAATTCCCACAGGCAGTCTACCTGTGGACGGGAGCTAAGAGAGTCAAACTGTTAGTCATCCGAGGGGCTGTCAGACGTATATACTTTTTATCCGTTGGTCCGTAAGCACTGCGACACTAGCGTTATCTGTTAGCGACCTCATGAACTAGTGTTCTCCCTTGACGGTGATCGAAGCTGCACCTATTTTTACCTTCAGCTTGCTGACGACAGTGGCAAATGTACACCCCCCCCCCCCTTAACCCGCAAGGCCACCGGAGCCCCTATATATATATATATATATATATATATATATATATATATATATATATATATGGTGTTGTTGTTTTTTGGGGTGTTGGTCAGTGTTGGTGAAAAAATCTTAGTTCATTCCAATATTTTGAGAATATTTATTTTCTCTTCTTCAAGGCTAAAAATAAATATTCTCGAAATATTGGAATGAACTAAGATTTTTTCACCAACACTGGCCAAGACTCCAAAAAACAACAACACCATATATACATATATATAACCTGGTCGAAAACAACAACAATTATATATAAATAGCTCCTAAACATAAATTCACACATTCACGGACTTATTTATTTATTTCATAAGATATTAATTTAACTAGTGGTGGGAGGGTTCATATTTGGTTTTATTCCAATGGAAAAGGCATTACCCAGTCATTGAAGAGCCTCTTATTTTTTTAAACAGTCTTTCATTCTAAATTCCACACAGAAATATAGAGAGAGGTCCCAGGGAGAGTTTCTTAATTCTGTAATGAATCTATCATCTTTCTCTTTAATCAGAACACTTTTTTGTGGCTCCTCGACAAACGCTTATCGCTTTCGGGAATTAAATTACCATCTTCAGAGTTAAAAACAATAAAGCACCATAATTAAGGAGTCTAAAAACTATTTTTTAAAAAATATACATAACCCTGATAAACAAGCCATAGATATCTGGCATGATGTTTACTTTTTCTAATCCAGTTTTTAATGCTGATTACAAATCTGATAACTGTTGTGCTCTATCACGTCAGGTTTTTTTTTTTTGTTTTTTTTTTTTTTTTTTTTTTTTTTTTTTCTTGGAAATTATAAATCTCCTGACTATGTAAATATTGTACAGAAGTGCAGCTCGGTGATGGAGTCACGCTATCAGAGTGGAACAATGCTGGCCGACTACTGCTGGATGCTTCAGCGCCACATGTCAAATGCTCAGCACAAATGCAAGTCCACTGTCAAGAAATTCAAACCAAACTAACTTTAAATTAAGGAACTACATGTTATACCAATGTATTTAATATGTGTATTATACCTTAAACTAGATGATTCTATATAGTTTATATTAATTAGTACTTTATTCAGTAATAGAGTTGTCTGCTAGTAACTTGCCTGCGAGTTGTTTGCCTTGATACAATGTTAAACATATATAAATAGTTAATGTCCAATATCTCGAACGGTGGACGTTAGAGACAAACAGTTTGCATATTTTTAATCAGCATATCTCAATTGTATTAAAACAAGTGTTGGATTCCAAGAAATCCACGGAAAGTATTTTTTTGTTTATCAGTGTTATTGGTTATTAAACAAACCCGTTAATAAAACTATAAAATTTATCACAATAACAAGTATATTTAACAATGTAGTTATAATTAAAATACAATAAATTAATACTGTCTTATTTAATACCTAAGCATTAAAGTTACATAAAACCAAATTCCCGTCCGAGCGTAGGGCGTGCTTATAGAGATGCTCCTAGGCTGACCCCTGCCGATGCACTAAGGCCGAGGGGATCGGACCAAGCTGCTAGGGAGGGGCCAGGTACAAGTCAGGACCCGGAGAGAAGCGTTTGTGTCCATCTGCACATTTACATTTATTTTATTCTTGGATTTCTCGAGTTTGATCTCAATACCCTCCACCACCTCCATCAAATAACCTCTTACATCGCTGCGAAGTCATTTTATCTGGTGGTCTCCGTATTGATGGTTGTACACCCTACAGTGGGAATAAAACTTGGAGCCTGCTCTCATGTGTTCCTTAGCCCTGATTCGTTAACTTCCTCTCTGTCCTCCCTGAAAATAAAAATGTCTATCTTCTTTCTCACTGTGTCAGTTTCTCTCACACAAACACACGTAATCTTTTGAATCCCTCTCTGCACTTTGTTTTAGGTGTGTTTGCGTGGTGGGGTTCCCAGGTTTTTAGTATCTTACATTTTGGATGCACAGATGAGGCTTATATAAAGGAACATGAGATATTTTGGGCAGTATGAGCCGTATCACTATTTACTAGGTGAAACATGCTTTTGAAGGGGTTGGCAATTTGAGCAATGTGATTACGATGATAATATTTACAGTGATGTCACACTGGTTATTTATAAACCATTTAAATATCGTAACGCATTATTTTGTGAATTGATGGCCTTTTCCTAATAATTGTTACAAAAAGAGGAACGGCTTGTCTCCCAAAATAAATATTTCATATCCTATTTCTTGATATGATTGGCTGATCAGATGTATTGATCCGCGTAGGAATATTGAAGTTGATATTGTATCGAGGGAAGACAAAGAGAACAGACTGGTGGCTTGCTGTGGGCGGACGGGAGCTGCCGAAAGGGATGTGTCTTGTCAGTTAAAGGCACGCTTCGTTGGAGTTGAGGGCTTAGAGAGTAGACATGCAAATCTCCCCTCGCTGACCAGGGGCTTACACAGGCTTACCCCCACCCACCCTAGGGCTTTTATCTTCACTACAAGCCCCGCTCCTTCCAGCCACTAACACTACTGTCCAGGCTAAATCCCGTCCGATTCCAGAATAACTTCCTCTTTACCCTTCTTGTCGCTTCATCTTTCATGCCACAAGACCTTTGACAGCTGATTCGCTTCGGCTTTGAATATTGCTGATTAAATTGACTTCCTTCCACTGGAGTTGGTGCACTTAATTTATAATGTGTTTCCCCTTTTCGCATATGCGTATGAACACATGAATCACGAAAGTAAAATGGGGTTTAACCAAATCGCTGTTCACTACTTATTATTGAAATTCCTATTAGATTTGATCGTAATGAAGAAATACCGAAAATTGTATCTAAATTGCGTCCGAAAAGGATGTGACCCGAAGGTAAACGAAATTACTCGAATCTTCAATTTTTTCTTTACTCATGAGAGGGCAGCGAAAGCCTTGAGCTCTGCTTGAGTTAGACCATGAGGTAGCTTAGTGGTGGTTATGAGTTCCTAGCTAGCACTAAACTGGCCTGGATTGGGCATGGGAGAATGAAATCAGGAGAAACGATTTAATGTCCCAGCAGATTCAAAAATATTTTCGCAGATGTTATGCTGCTATTGAGGTTGTACTCATGTCGCGATTTTGGAAACATTATTGCTCCTTCCTCTTTCCCATAGGTACGAAAATCGCATGATGTGTGCAACGCCAGCACAAAAGCTGATTGCCCTTAAGGGAAATCTTAATAACGCCAAATTGAGTAGTTTTCTTTTTTGGAAACTCTATATCTTATCATGTAAGCTAATACTGTAGCAATATTTTGATCCCTTTATGTGCTATGTTTCTCTCTGTAAGATGCTCTTACTTTTGTATAATACCCTATATGAGAGAGCATGCTTCAAGGGACCGCTAATAACCACAAGAGTTTTGGTTATGTGCCTCTTCGTAAAAGACTAGTCAGAACCTCACCGAAATTCTTTCTCTTGTAGCAAAAGCAGCAGCTGGATCTTGCAAAAACGGGTTGAAACCGAAATTGATGAGCAAACGTACGTCGTACGTAAGGGCTGCGTAAACTAAGCAAATATTCCACACAATATTTCATAATAATACATATTCTCCATTTCTATATAAAAAATAAACGATGAGTAGAAGGGGGGGGGCTACTAAAGGCTGAAAACAAGAAAGTACGACTAACTTGATTTGTACCTGAATAACGAAAAAGTGCATAGAATAACAATTATCATTATTAGTAAATAGTATATTATATTAATAGTAATAGTGTAAATCATCAATAGTTTAATAAGATTGATTCTATAACATTTTACGATCTGACTCATAATTTTCAATTTCCCCTCCCTCTCTAGACCCCCTCCCATATTCCTGGTCCGATTTCTGCCAATCACAAATATGATCTTTAGTGTAGAATAAAATGTCGAATATGGTAGAGATCAAATAAACATTTTCGAGGCAAGAGCGTAAAACCTTAATTGATATCAACATCGCAATACGAATTTGCATGTGCCAGGCATAATAAAGGTCCCATTGACACAATATTTCATATTTAAGCTTAGAATAAAGAGTTTCATGATATAACTGCTTATTATTATTAAGACATGAGTAGGAGTGGGGGTTTACAGAACTCTGAACACTAAAAAGTTCATGTATCTCGGTTAGTATTTATCTTAGAGAATAAATATCTATATAAGAAAGTTTATTAACAATCATATTTACAATAAGATTATTACTATACTATTTTTGTTTTGCGTCAAACGCTTATATATATCGAGTTTGATAACAATAAAACACAAGTTTAACTTTATCTATTTGACTGTTTGACAAACAGAGAGCTACCTAGAGAGCTTTTACCGCCCTTGAGTAAGACGCGAGGGATTCGTGATCAGAGTTTTAGGTAGAGAGTGTCAAAGCGAAGTACGAACCCGTTAACCAAGGAGGACGACGAATAAGTGGTCTTCAGTAGACTGATATGTCTCATTATAAACCTGGAGGTCAATACCAGTTTACACCGTGTCAGTCAGTCTCTGGAAAGATCTAAGAATGTCATAATCGTAAATTTTTCTGAGGGATAGTTAGACTATGTATGGGCCACATGCGCTGCGACACAAGCGCGTTCTGATAGAATGGTCTCCCTTGACGGGGATCAAAATATTAATTCTACTTTTTTCGGGCTCAGCTTAGCCATGTGAGTTAATGAGTTGGCTTTAATCTCACATTGTAAACCTATAGTGGTGAGTTCGATTCCCACCTGGGCAAAGCAATTTATTTCGTGACGGAATTCATTAAATAAAATCCTTAGGCCCACCCTGGCTAGAAAAGAATTGTAACTTGTAGATAACCCGTCCCAATTAGCCTTAGTTACAAAATTTTCCTTAACCCTCCCTCCTGCTTCTCCTCCCTTTGGGTTGTTAACGTACTTGATATGCTTAAATATTAATTTTGGTAACAATTAAACAAAACTTGTGCGTATGTGTGTGTGCT
The DNA here is from genome assembly GCA_019009955.1 of Riptortus pedestris. Lineage (NCBI taxonomy): Eukaryota > Metazoa > Arthropoda > Insecta > Hemiptera > Alydidae > Riptortus > Riptortus pedestris. The sequence continues at coordinate 108,021,457 of CM032228.1, read as the reverse complement.
TATAAATTCGGATGGACCTTTAGACATCATCTAGATGGAAATGGAACAAAATGTTTTGAAAATAGCCTCTTCAGTCTTCAACCTCAATAGCTGATTTTCTTTAAAGAGAAATTGTTAAAAATACCTCTATATGTATAAAACTTTTCTGCCCCAAAACCAAATGTATTGAAGTTTTAAGTTGTATTTGCATGTTTTGCTTCCGGTGTTTTAGTACGGTACACTATTTATTGAATTGTAGAAATTTATTTTACTTTATTACTTCTGGGTTTCCTTTATTTATTTTTTTTTGCATTCAAATGTAGGTAATTCCCGCACATACTACCAGACAATATTATCCTTTTTCGCGTGATTGTTCTCCTTTTTTTACCCTTTGAGATTCGTGGAATTGCCCCATAAAACGTTTTCAGTTCCATTGCTGCTATACATAAGGAAGTTCAACTCCAATTTAACCAATAGAAATATTTTTTTCAATCTCCATTATGGGCTGTATTATTCTCTATCTGCTTTCCTCTTGTTGTAATTATATTATTAAATAGTTACAAATATCTCCATAATATTGTAAACAGTCAATACATTTTCGAGGGTAGAAAAACAAAGCTGACCCAATTTCAAGTACATTTCCTCCCAATAGCAGTGTCTTTCAAACTACTGTTCCAGGCTCTAGATAGACATGTTATTTAATTTTTAACAACTAAAAGGTTAAGGACTGAAAGATCATTTTTTTTATTACAGAAGTATAATGCATTCATATTTATTTTTGTAAGTCGTTAGATTGAATTTTGTCTATTTCTTCCCTTTTTTTCTATGTTATTCGTTTAGTGGAATGCATTTTCAGCTCTCACTATGTTTGACAGTTTATTGTTATTATGACATGAGTAGGGGTGAGAGTAAAGTGAAGGTTGGATTCTAAAAAATGCAAATGTCTCGGTTAATATTCAAGACTGGGAAAACTTGTATAAATATTGGCGCACGATCGGTCTTCTAATACTTGGTCAACGTCAAATCAAGTTTTATATTTAACACAAGAATATACTGAGATGCTAATAAGTTTATTATTATAACCAAATTAACACTGTGGTCACTCTACTGAAGGAGAGGATATAAGGAGTATTCATGCAACTTCTGCTATTTCTACTAAACTGCGTCGAATATATAAAATCCTGTAATATCGGAATTTAAATGCTATTATCAAGTCGTATAGCAACTCGACTCACACACTCAAGCACAGCCTACGTCTCAGCTATCTCGTGTATTATCTGCTAAACTGAGAATAGTTAGGTATCTATTTTTCTACTGGGGGTCCATCGCAATCAGACGGTAAGTAATTTGTTAAAAAAGAATCATAATTCCGAGAAACAACAAGGGTAAACTATCACTAGTACGTAGGTCAGCAGTGGAGATCTTCACTCAAAATTCACAAAGCGCGCGTGGTATAACAGGTCTCTTGTAGTATTTTTACAGTATGTAACTGAGAATTTAGCATCTACTCACTATATCTTTAGGACTCTGTTAGTCAGCCGTTCAGCGAATACCTTATGACTTAGTCTCTAATTATGTCTACCTGGTGTTCTGGGAGGGGCCTCATTTATCGGTGAATCTTGCAAATTCGTCAATCTATTTCCAGCCAGGAATATTCTTGGACACACAGGCTTGACTATTAAATTTTTAAGCCTTGAGGTCAGGACACTTTGATCATTCGTTCCATGGGTGTAGGAACTGGAATGACCTCAGCGTCACGTTTCAAAATGAATGCTTTAGAACAAACTTCTAGGAGAAGAAAAATTCCAACGTTGAAACTCCAGTCGTGTCTTACATGCTTCCATATTTTTTTTCCCTTTTGGTTTTTGTCGCCGAGGTAGGACGGGATGCGATATGCTGTCGTAGGCTGTGGGAGTGACATGGGCCTGCCCGGTACCCTGTAATCTTCATAATTCAGCCCAGAGCTCGGACCCATAGCCTCAGCTGAAATACCCCAGGCTCCTCTCGCCTCTAATTGCCGTGCCACAGAGCACACTTTTACCTGCCGCTTACGCTTATTTATCGCCCCGTACCCGCCTCCCTACCACGCTCTCCTCCTTTTCACAATCAACCTTTTATTAACTTTTCCAAAAATTTCACACACTTACGTATGAAACTTAATAACTCCAAGTGATAAAAGATACGCCGGAAGTTAGTGCTTTATAAGATATCTTTCTTGAAATCAACTAAACAACCTAGTAAGGCCCTTGTTATAATTTAAAAAAAGTCCGTCACGTAGATACTGCGTTAACTAAGCAGATTTTCCACGTGCCTGCACGTATTCGCATTTATCATAAAAAGTAAAAGTTCAATGAGAACATTATATGGTATTTGGGGTTATAATAAAGTGTTTCATTATATAACAGAGTATTATTTAGGAGTGGGGGTTTACTGAGGGTTGAAAACAAAAAAATACAAATACCACAATTAATAATGAAGTTAGAGAACAAACGTATCAATATAGATACGTATAACAATAATTAACAAATAACGTATAACAATATAATATAAAAATAACAAACTAAGTATAGAAAATTACATTTGTAATAAGATAAATTCAATGTTTTGATCCAACTTATAATTACGGAGATATTTTGAATTTTCAAAATTCTCCCCTCTAAACCCCCACTCCCCTTTGTCCGGTTTCAGCCGTTAGTCAACTTGGTCTTTCTTTTTACATAAAACGATTTTATATCAAGTTTAGTAACTATAAAACAATAATTGTGACCGCTAGAGAGGTACCAGACAAATATTTATAATTTAGAATGGACCACATATTCATAATCTACTAAGTAGGATCAATGGACATTTGAAGAAATTTTTCGAAAATTGCACCATAAATACAACCTGAATAGCTGACTTTCCTTAAGGGAAACCTGCTAATATAGAGTAATATCTGTATCTGTACCGAAAAAAAAATTTCTCTATCAGAGATCCATTGAATTCCCACTATCTGCTTATGCGTTAGAGGTCGCCCGTCACTGTATGAATTTTAAGCGGCCATCTTCATCAGGCAAACCCGTCCACTCAAGTCATTTTGAACGTACCTCATCTCCTATGTAGTATTGATGGATAAACAAAACGTTTTTCAAAAATCGCACAATGAGTACAATCTCCATAACTGATCGGAATATAATGTTATGAAAACTACGTACATGAAAGATTGAACAGAGATCGTCACGTATTTGGGATGTACGTAGGAGATGGAAGGGCTATTGGCGCCCGAAGTGTCTACTGGGGCCCGGACTGATCTGGACTACGCGTCTACTCCCTTCGAGACAATTTCCTTTGATGTAGCCACTACTCTATAAAGCCGTAAAACTCGCTCTGACAGTTAGTTTGTGATCATCAGTGCGTTCAGTGAAAACAGTGCGACTTAATGCAGTGCGGCATATTGTTTTATGAGACTTTGTAAAGAACAGTATAGTGCCGTGTTTAAGACAGTGCAGTGCCGTGTTTTTCGTGAGTGAGTGAGTTATTGGACAGTGTAATGAGAAGAACAGTGAAGCTATCAGTGCATACTGGGAGTAGTAGTTAAGAATAATTAACCAAGTGTGTAGTGCAATGATAAATAAATTGTGTAATGATAAAAACTGATAAAGCTTGTGTTCGTTTAATTTTGCAATCCAAATGAACTCTAATAAACAACGATTATTACTGATTTGGAATAAACGAGAAAATACTATTCCCTATTCCAATTTGGCAAACAGCAAACTTTGCTTATTGTGTATCTTTGCTCTATACAAATTCATAGAATATCAATATCTATATGAGCAAGTCATATGAAACTATTTCTCAAACCAACAATTTAATAGATGGAATGTAATTTAATTCGATGTATATTGCCAGTTACACAACTTAGGCTACAGGATATACTAACTTTCTTCTAACAAAAGTAACGGTTGTAGGAAAACACTGTAATTAAAATTGCAGTAATTCATATCATACTACATTTTTCAGTTCGTTTTTGAGTAACTGGATGGCGGAGGAAGATACCCACAGGTAAGGATCAACACTAAAAGGCCTTGTTCCTACACAATTATTTATCCCAAGCGACAAATCGCTTTCGTATCACTCACTCCATCATCAGTGCGCCTTTGACAGAGGAGTTGTTTGAACCAAGGATTCATTTATCTCCTTTCCACTGTTCAAAACACTGTGGACAGAATTAATTGTAGTCATGGATAACATTCATAAAAAAAAAATCATCTTAACATTATTAAGTACCACACCTGACGTGCCTGGCTCCGAAGATACTTAGACAGTATAACTAGTGTGAATATTATTCACTGTGAGGCTGAACTGTGCCCTATCTGTTAACATTTCCTGTCTCAGTATTTACATTAGTCTGGTAGAACAAGGTTTAACCCAAATATAATCAAACCCATTTCTATTATAAATCATAATCATGAATAGCATTCTTTATTTACAATTAAAAAAGATTTCTCCTCCCAAAAGCGGCCCCAAGTACAAAATTTGTAGCCCAAGCAAAGTTTCGAAATGTATCTTCAAATGTCTCTCGACCTTACCTAGGAGATGACGAAAATGAGGTCCGTTCAAAACTGTATACATTTGTCTGTTACCGCAATAGCGGTCACAATTATGGTTTAATCGTTACTAAACTCGATATATAAGCGTTTCATACAACACTAAAGATCAAGTTCGTTAATGGCTAATATCTTAAAAGAAGGATGGGGGGGGAGGTTGAAAATTCAAAAATTTTCCGTTATTATTTGTCGGATAGAAAATTTGTAGGAAACTAATCTTATTGCAAATTAAATTTAGCAAAAATATTGTTAGATAGATTTATTCTCTATCTTATATTAACCGGAGTATTTGCAATTTTCAATCATCAGCAAACCCTCACTTCTACTCATGTTACATAAACAATACTCTGTTATATGATAAACCACATTATTCAAAGCTTAAATACCAAATATTGTTTTCAACAGACGTTTATTATACGAGATACACACAATGTTCTAGTGACCCCCCTTCCCTTCTTGAGTTCTTAGACTACTAAAATTTGATTGGTTGAGATAAAAATTATTCAGATTCATTATGAATGACGGTAGATAAGTAAATATTTTTCAATAAAATTAATATGTTACATTCTGATATATTTTAGTAATTGTTTTTCATTCCGGTGAGAGGTTGGCAGACCAATTTTTTTACACTTCAGACGCTTTCCGACGGAATGTTACTAAATTGAAGATTTCTTGTTAATCGTCCTTTGATTAAATTATTTATTATAAACACTTTATTTATTTACGGACGTCACATCACAGGTGATTTGCCCTTGTCAAAAATTATACAATGCCAAATAACAAATAAAAGTTATAAATACATATTTGATAATTAAACATAGCACTAAATGCAAGTAATTATAATCAGAAACAGCTGTCAATACTACATCAGGCTCGCTCAGAGAAAATGAAATATAAAAAAAATAAGGGGAAACAAAAAAAATGGTGATGAGCAAATTTGTTGAATGATTCGTGGAAATTGAATGGCTGAAGATGGTACTTTTGCTAATGTTTGTAGTACTTTCCTCCTTGAGGGTAGCTTGATATATATATATATATATATATATATATATATATATATATATATACACACACACACATATATATATACTTACATACACACATACACACAAACACATGTGTATATTAATGCATACAGTTTGAAATCTAGTTGTACACCATAAACATAATTTTTATAGTAAATTTTGTCGTATATTTGAATTTTTTGTAGGCATGAGATTACGTCAATAGTTCTTTCAAGCCATTGGGGAATTTCGAATGTATTTGTTGTTTTTGGCATTCTGCCAGTATATGTCTTATCGTCAAGTGAATGGTACATGTAGAGCTAGGGGGTATGTCTGTCTTGGTCATTAAGTATGAGTGTGCTAATTTGATGTGGCCGATTCTAAGTCTCGAGAGAACTACTTCTTCTCTCCTAGAGTTTTTGAAATTCGATGGCAACATGCAAATAGGTTTTAGTTTTGTTGCCAGCATTTGTGTTAGTCCAGGCGGTTTGCCATGCGTCCAAGATGAGGATCTATGTTTGTCATGAAATGTCTTCATGTAGTAGGTCTATTTGTTCATATTTGTATTCGTGTCCTGGCAACCAGTGTGTAGTGTGTTTATCCAAACAGAAAATCCCTTGTTTTATTTTGTTGGCTATATGGTGGTTTGTGTAAATATTTTGTAAAGTTAGAAGGGAACCTAAAGAATCCGTGAAAATGATAATGTGCCTGTTTTGTGATGTGTGAGTATTCTTGAAGGCCAATAGGATACCTTTTTATAATAATTAAGCAATCAGGTGACAATAAATAACCATGTTGAAATGACAATCAATTTGAAGGGTGGGGGTCTATAACCTCCCCCAACAACCTGAATCGGATTAAACAAGCGCTTTAATTCTGACAACACATTTTGTAATTAAAACGCATTTAAAGAAAATCAATATGGAGACCAATGACATTTCAGTAGCGATTTAAATCACATTGTCTTTTAGCAGATTTCCCTTAATGCAAATCACCTATTGAGCCACACAGTGTGTGTGTGTTTGTGTGTGTGTGTGTGTGTGTGTGTGTGTGTGTGTGTGTGTCTGTCTGTTAACGAAAATTCAAAATAACTCCGTCGGATTGAAAAATTGTATGGAGTCAATCTTATTGCAAATGTAATATTCTATTAATGTTGATATGTACATTGGTACTCTCCATATTGGATATTAACCGAGATACCCGTATATCCATATTTTAGATTTCGACCGTCGGTAATCCCCATCCATCTACATTACTTTTACTCATGTCATGCTAACAATAACCTACTATGTCTTCAACCACTTCATTCCAAAACTAAATACCAAATATGATTTTCATTAAGCTTTTACTTTGTGAGATAAATGCAAATACGTCATGCGATTACGACTTCAATTAAACGTTTTCGTTCTTAGAATAGAAAATGTTTACTTAATTTATACCATACTCGATATTTAACCGTTTCAGTAAACACTATAGATCATAATGGTTTTGGCGGAAATCGGACATTGGATAGTGGAGGGAGGATTTGAAAATATCTCCGTTATTATGAGTCGGAATGTAAAATGTTATAGAACCAATCTTATTAAGCTATTAATGTTCTACGAGTGTTGTTCTATGCATTATTTCATAACTTGAGTATTAAGCGAATTATTCCGACTTTCTTGTATCCTGCCATGAGTATCCCCTCACTCTACTCGTCGGTCATTCACATATAAATAGAGAATATGTGCTCTGATAGGGTCACTAGCGTATTATACCAGCACAAGAGAAATCTGCTTATAGCAGTAGCATAATATGTTACTACAAAGTATAATAACATGTAAAGGGCAATTCAGATTGATTTATACATAACAAAGAGTGGAATATTCATAGAAAATATAAAGAAGATGAATTTACGAGATTTCTTTCTTTCAAAACTTTAATATTGTGTCCATAGTCTAACCTGCTTTTCCAAAAATGCAAATACCGTTTTCATGCTATTTTTTCGATTATTAAAGTGTAATTAATTTATCGGCTAATTATAATAAATTTGATAATTATATGCATTCTTCTTTAATGAAAAAAATACATTTATCAAAAGTCACTCCAAATAACGAAATAAACAAGTTCCTTTATGAAAGCGTTTGCCGAAAAATCAATAGGAAACAAGCAATATTGATTTTTCACGAATGTCCTCCACTCCTATTCACCTCTAAAAAATTGAATATAGACTAAAGTAATTTTTATAACAAGTTTCAGCAAATTTGATTCCGTTGATTAGGAGTGAAAAGAAAAGTGTACAAAGAGACGCCAAATCAAAAAATTGTCGAGATGGTTTAATTTAACGAAAATAGGAATGTGACATTTACGGAAACAAATCAAAGTAGAATCATATATATATATATATATATATATAAAGTGTAGCAATTTAGACGTACTACATTTCCGCCACGTATGATCTATGGATATTTGATAAAATGTTTCTAAAATTCACCTCGAGCACAACGTCAATAGCTTAGCTGATTTCATTTAAGGGAAATGACCTAAAAATCACGAAAATTCCTATACTGTGGACTTTCCAGCAAAATTGTCCTAACGATCGTGCATTCTAAGGTTCAACATCTAGTCAGTTATTGAGAATCGAGTTAAAAAAAAAAAAAAAAAAAAAAAAAAAAAAAAAAAAAAAAAAAACTATCTATCCAGTTTATTGCTAATTTAATTTCTTATAAATGTTGTCCACGTACACTTTGAGTAATCTATCTATATATATATATAAAATTGTAACCTCTGTCTGTACATTGATTTTTTTCTCGAATTTTCACGATAACTTTTCGTTTCACATGTCATAGACACCATAACTGCATTTTGTTTCTTTCGAGTCTGTTTGTTACCTTTTCACGCATAAACGGCTGAAGGGAATTTTATGAAACTTGGTATGTATATTACTACAAGCCCAACTTAGACTTTAGGCTATATTAATATTCTCTGAAACGAACAGAAGTGAGGGTTATAAGGGAGGCCTGAAATTAAAAATAGCGATATTTCGTTTCCTATTGGTTTTTCGACAAATATGAACATAATAAAAGTTGTTTATTGTGTTATTTAAAGTAACTTTTGTTATATACATTTTCGTCGTATACCGATGTATAAAGGCGTTATACGCAAAAAATTGTAGCGGGGGACAATAATTTTATTTGTCAACCGAACTAAATAAAACTCGGTATGTGTATTAGCACCAACGTTTTTTATTATAATAAGCCATACCAACATTTCTAGGGACGGGCAGGAGTGGGGGTTGTAGGGGAGGACTGAAATTAAAAATAGCGATATTTCGTTTTCTACAGGCTTTTCTGCAAATATGCACATGACAAAAGTTGTTTATTTTGATATTTAAAGTAACTTTTGTCGTATAACAAAGTATAAACGAGATATACACTAACTAGCGCGCGAGCTAACAATTTTGTTGTGCACTAACGATTGAACCGAACTTACCAAAACTCTATATGTGAATTAGCATTAATTCTTCCATGATTATGAGATATATTAAAATTTTTAAATCCAAACGGGAGTGGGGGTTATGAAGGAGGCCTGAAATGAAAAATTCCAATATTCCGATTCCCATTGGTTTTTCAACGATTTTCTATAAAAAATATAAAAATGCCATCATTAGTCAGTCAACGATGATTTCCCGGGCATCGCCGGGTACATTAGCTAGATTGTATAGGTATACAAAATAAAATGATGATGTTTAATTATAATAAATGCTATCCATGATTATGATTTGAATTATTCACGGTGTGTCAAACAGTGGAGAGGGAATGATTAGAGATTTATTTTCATTTATTCTTCAATACTATTTTTTTTTTCCATAAGTCGCCCAACTGACCCTTACGGGAAAAAATGCGTTTAGACGGGAAGTGCAGTTGTACAAGGAGAAGCATTACCAAAAACAAAATAGAATCTTTCCGCCTCAAATGATATCCCGAGCGAAGCCGGGACCTTAGCTAGTAAATATATAATTCATTTTCATGGTATTTCGAATCCGGTTTACATGGGCCCTTTTTATTATATGTGAAACAGAAATTAATTGGTGAGTTTGGCCATTATAAGATATCTGTAGGAGTAAGTGAATATTTACTTTTATCATCTTAAAAGTACTGTAGTATATGTTGTTATAGAGGTTGGGGCATATATCACAAAAATATTGTTCTACTCCACAATATACAAAAATATTACTTGCTAACGCCCGCTTCACCATACTTTTTTTGTTAATGGAGCAATTTTTGTTTGACAGCTAACAAACTCGGTATATAAGTGCTTAATGCAAAACTAAATCAAGTTCCTTAATGGCTGAAACCGGACTTGCGGAGGAGGAATTTCGAAAATTCAAAATATCTCCATTATAATGAATCGGATCGAAAACTTGTACAGAAGCAATCATATTGCACATTTGTCTATAAATATCGACTAGCTCAAGCCAGCAAGTTGGTTGGCTTCGCCATATGGTGAAGCGATCCCTTCAGATTAGTGTCCTGTCGTTCTTTGGCTTTAGGATTTCCTTCACTCTCATGAAGAATTTGAAATAAGTTATTATTAGAATTTTGTTGTCAAAAGAGACCCAAGCAACAACCTCTAAATCTACATCAATATACTTATGCAGTTCACCTATTTGAATAATCTCGTTGACAAACTTTTATCACACGCTTAAATACCCTAAGGAAAGTCCTGTAGCAAAATATCAATGAAAAATGTTTGTGGTTTAAAGAACAAGAATTAACTTTTATTATAAGAATATTTATTGTGCCAACATCACTACCACAAAAACGTCTGTCATCAAATAAATAAAACTTGATTTTTTTGTAATATTTTCTTTGCCAATTCATCTGGACCTATTTCTTTAATTATTCATAAAACTATAAACCTTAAATGTTTTACTAAACATTTTTTGTAAAAAACAAAACAAACAGAAGTACTACTTTAAGAAAATAAAATAAAAACTACTACTTGTGAAACAAGGATGATTTTTCCGTGATAATAAATACGGCTTGAGGTATTAAATCTCCCTAAATCTTTCCGAAAGTCGAAAAACAGTTTCGTAAATGTATTAATAATCAATGTTAACTTACCTTCCTAATAATATATTCCCTTAGATCTTAAATATTATCTTGACCATTTTTTTTGTAACATTCTAATGCTTATTTAATGTGAGCATTCATTAGAATCGGTGCCTCAATGCAATCGGGAAAATATTACACATACACCCAGCATAAATTACTCTATTTTCTTCTCTGAAGACATTCCGAAGGTATCATACAGCTGAATGATAAAACTTCTACCTCTCGGTATAAACTTATAAAAATCTGGACTTAATGATGATGATGAATTTCATTTTCATTTTTCCATTATAGAAAATTTCATGTTAACGTTGTAATATTAACTGCAATATGTAAATTCTTATATTTAATTCTTTATGATGAATGCTATATTTTAAATGGTTATATTCAATGGGATAATTCGTAGATAAGAATTAATAATTCCTTTTTACGAATAAAGTAATACCACTTAATAAACTGTATGGATTTATTGTTATGTTTTTATAATTGGTTATACATTTACAATTTAATGTATAGGAAGGATTTGGGTCAGAAAATCAATAAATATTTACATTCTTAACGTAATACAACTAGACCGAGAGATTTATTTTAAAATGATGAACATTGGCTATTTATACATATATTCGCTAATAATATGTTACACACATTTATGCAGATTTATAACAAACTTAGATAGACAAATATTTACTATACATGAGTATTAAGAAGGTACAACAAAGTGCTTCATGAAAAGAATGCACATTTTATACATATATATTTATATACTTTTAACATGATAATATACATTCATATTTTCTAGGATAGAAAGAAGAGATCATAGGTGTACTTTCTACTTTTGTTTTAATAATACACAATAGTTACACCGAATAGAAGACCAGATAAAACGTACAACTAATATTGAAGTAATTTTGATTAAAGATTTGATTTACGGAGAAAATTAATGGACTTGATTAAAAAAATATCACAATCTTGCACTAGCTCAAGAACAAGTCGACTAATAAATAAAATAGAATGTTCAAAACAAAAAAAATATATAACAAGTCAATCAATTTAAATCAATACAACTTTTATTTACAATAATATTTAAAATCAAATTATATATACCTTATCTACTCTCTTTTGTGAAAAACTAATAATTATACAAGTACATATATATTTGGTGGGTATAATACATATATAAGTTTTATAAATACAAATAAACATCACGTTCTCGATTCGATATCTAGACCAACACTAAATACATAATATAGACAACAAGTAGTACTAATCGTATACCAAACATCTATAAAGTGGCAATTAATGCTATGGGGTTACTCAAATAATACAAATGCTGAAATTTTGGAATTCAAATATTTTAATCGAAATAGCCTTAATTGCCTTAAAATGTCTACGGATAAAATAGCAGCGGTGTAATGTGAAGTAGGAGTCTCCCGATCACCATAACGTCAATATTTTGATTATTGCACATCGATTGTCATATTAAATGGTTGAGAAGTAGTATTTGAGTGAACGTTTTGGACGGAAATTCCAGCAGGTCACGTTTTCTTATGAGCTTGTTCATCCTCAACATGAGCATTCCGTCGCTTAGCCGTGGCAAACACAAGATTGCACCCAGCTACAGTACACCGATGCATCTCAGGCAGGTGGCTGGCTTCGTAGTGCTCTTTGAGGCTTCCTCGGTCCTTTAGGGATTGACTGCAAAACCTGCATGGTATCAGACCATCCTTATCCGGCGTCCTTTCTTCTTCATCGTCTGCGTATATTAGGTGAGGAGAACCACGGGCTGATGATGGTGATACAGAGCCGGAAGAATGGCCATTAATCACGGAAGACGGGAGATGGGGGAAACCAGGAAATCCTGGAATGCCTCCAAGGGGGTGGAGGAAAATTGGGGGGTGAGGAGGCAATCGGTCGCCGTTCAGAAGCCCTGGGGGTGGCAGATGAGGTAGAGAACTGGAATCTGCATATAACCTGGCCAGGAATTCCGTGTGAAGGGCAGGGTTTGCAGCAATGCTAGATAAGTGACTTGGATCAAGGAACATATTTGCTTTATCAGTAAGCGATGTTGAGAGGAGTTTCCTGTGTAAGTTAAGGTTAGCGCTGTGCCTATCTCGGCTCCTCTTTGAAGGAAATGCAGCGTTGCATCCGTCAACTGTGCATTTATGCATTAGTTTGAGATGGACATTTTGATAATGAGTTTTGACTCCAAAGTGGTTTTGGAATACCTTCCCACAAGCTGTGCACATCCTAGGGTTATCCTTGTCAATGGGAACATCCATTCCATCATTAAAATAACCGTGCATATCGGGGTCATCTGAGCCAATATCACCGTTTGAAGATCCTGATGATCCTTGTGATCTGGCGGGGCTGGGAGGATCCCCTTGATCCATATATTTCATACTACTGTAATCTGATTGTCGACCAAGGTCACCAAAATGTCCTTGAGAAAGATTTTCAAGATGCCTTAGGGCATTTGCAGAATCTATGGACTCTTCACTTCGGTGACTTTCTCCATTCCTGCTCGATGGCCGAGGTTTGTCGTCACGGCCGTCTTCAGACCCATCATTTCTTTTATTTTCCCTGCTGAATTTGTAGTCGTGTTCTTCGTTTTTTGTATGTGGCATGGTCAGATTAAGTCCTTCTTTATTTTCATAGTAATTGCATTTATTTTCGTCAGACTTGTCATTATTTTTTTTAATTGTATTATTGTTTTCAGGTTCATCTTCATTTTTTTTCATACTGAGGTCTTCACTTTTCTCTTCGGGTGCATTATTTTTATCAATCTGAGTTCTGTACATCATATTTGACGAGTCATCATCACTAATAACATTTTCGTTGTGATTAATACTTTGAGATACTGCACATCTTGTTGGATTACGGTTTTTACGTTTCCGTGAGCTTTTAGTCACTAAATTTTCTGGTCCATTTTCTTCCCTTACACTTTGTGAGTCTACTACGCTCAGAGAATCTTCGTTACTGTCCATATTACTAATCATATCTTCTTCCATGTCTCCATCTGACTCTGAAATCTTAAACCTCTTAGGTGGCGAATCTTCCTCTTGTTTTTCGCCATGGTGGTTATCAGAATCTCCATCAGAGTCCCCAGCTCCTTCCACAACAATCCCATCTTCTTCATCGTCATCAATCATATAATCCTCCATATGCTCAGAAGTCTCAGATTTCCTATTATCTTCCTGCTTAATCGAATTAGGATCAAAACTTTGTTTAAGATCAAGAGCAGTAGCCTGATGTCGAAGTTCAGGAGGCTGCGTTAAAAGGGGGAAAGAGCCAAATGTTAATGGGTTTAAAGTCGCAGGGAGTGGCGGGATAATTATCGGGTGGTTCTGGGCAGTGCGTCCATCGTGAGGAGATATTTTTCTTCTCAAATGAGGTGAGTGCAATTTAGGATTAGGATTAGCACTATGCCTGTTTCTTGATCTCCTTGAACTGAACATCATATTACACCCCTCTACTGTACACTTGTGCATTTCTCGAAGGTGAACAGCAGAAAAATGAATTTTCAGTGCACCTTTATCACAGAACGTTTTCAAGCAAACGTTACATTGTACTCTCTTTTTGCCTGTCGCAGGATTTATTAACTGGGTACCAAGGTTAATAGGTAAAGGGGTAGAACCCCATTGACGTTTGACAGGCGTTGTATTCTTCCTTGTGTGGCCAGGTCTAGGTCTCATAAGATTGCTAGCGTCTCTACTTAAGTTGAGGGCGCTCTGAGAATTTTCATCTTCATCGTCGTCATCTTCAGAACCAAATTCACTAGAATTGTGATAATAGTCCGCCGAGGGGGACTTATGCCCACCAAACTGGGTACTTGGAATTGGTGGTGGAGGAAGACAAACCGGTGAACTACTTGAGACGCAAAGGTTCATAAGTCCCGAGGTTGGTTCATCGGGCTTCTTCCGGTCAGGGCTTGACTTGCCGATTTTTCTGAAATCAAAAGGCTGCATATTCTGAAGCCTGTTAAGGGGGGAAACCGAAATAGCATTTGGATTTGAGGTAGGTGGAGACGAAGTTGGCGGAGGTGCTGGGGTGCATGTAAGTCCCGTCGGAGGCAGTTTGAATGGAGGCGGCTTAGGTTGCTGCGGAGAAAGTGATGGAGGGGGTGGTCTCGGGAGAAGTGCTGGTGACGACGGAGGTTTGCTAGATCTGTCGTCTTTCATCGGGGGTCGAGTCGGAGCTCGGTCGAGGAACTTCTTGATATCTGCTTCCATCCTAGGAAGGTACCTGCCGTCGCCGACTCCATGAAGCAACAGCTGCTGGGTTATAGCCCGGGTCTCTCCAAACCTGAGGAACTGCTGCAGGACAAGAGGTTCCTCCTCAGGGCTACAGATATTCCACCTGTCCAACACTGCTCCATGTGGCTCCTGGAAAATAAAATACAATAAATTAGGATTTATCTGAAATGTCATTTATGCTTCTCATTATTGAAAAGTTACTCGTTATTGGCTAACTGTAATAATGGAAGTATTCTATATGTATACATCGAATGGATAATATACATCCAAAAGAGAAGTTATGAATCACTCAATTTTGTATTACTTTCAGTCAATAATATAAATTAGAGGTGTTACTTAATGTAAACACTTAACTATAGCTTGCAAATCCATTTTGGCAGTTAAATTCCGAAATGCCTAACGTGCTTTGATCTCTTAAGTTAATATCTAATTTACATTTTAATTTTCTTTTAATTAATTCTTTTCTTTTATAAGTCTGATCTAGATCTTATAGTTTTAAATAACATATAAAATTGATTTCCATCAGCAACTAGATATACAGTTGTTACAACACTTGTAATACAGATGTCATGGCGTTGTTTGCTTTTGGAAGAATTAAGTTGTTTTATCAAATATTTGATTAATTTTTAAAACAAATGTGGAAGACTTTATAACCGAAACTTGCCATTATGGCATTTGACCAATCATTGTAGTAGCGCCAAAAAGTTAAAAGTTGCCGCTGTACAGAGTACATTGGAGTCCTGATTTCAAGTATATGGGTCTAAAAAATACGAAATAAAATTTTTTATACGCCTATCAATTTCATTCAGATAGTTTATGTTCTAGATAAGAAATCAATAGACTCTAGTTAATACTGTTGGAGATTCTTAAAATGATTACTATCATTTCTCACAGCTAAATCAAGGAGTTAAATAAATTCCTATTCAACATAGTAATTATTTCTTTTTTTCTCCCACTTTTCTTTTGTTTGAAGATAAATATTATCGATAATAACCTGTTTAGCATGTCCTTTAATTGGCATTGAAGCTAATTCGTCTTTGCTTATATAACAACAAAACATTATGAATTCAGTGAATCATTTTAACGCAAATTGTGTTCATATGAATATTTATCGAAGACAATTATAAAAGACCTTAGACTTGGAGATAAGACAACTGTTATTGCCCTTTGAGAACTGGATTCACTGAGGAATAAGATAAAAGAGACATAATTTAACTAATTAGAGAACTTTTAACTTCCAGAAGCAACGCGGCAAGGTTCCGATATGTTAATTTATTTGCGCCTGAAATTGATAGCAGTCAGAGCGCGGGAAAATGTGCCAACTCTAGCATCAAATAACGAGCAATTTAACAAACAAACACTCTTTGTTTTTGCATTTTAATCAATTTACAGATTAAAGAATAATTTCTGTAAAGTTACTGTTGCTAATTGAGGATGTGTATTGCTCTTTTGAATTATTAATTTATCTGGCGGCCTTCTTCAGAGTCAGAACCATAAGATGATTTATGAACAAAAAGAATGAATGATAGCTAATTATAATATTATTGAAGGTTGGAGGTGAAATGACTGATTCACTTTTTGTCCTAGACTTTAGTGGCTTAATAATTCTGATTCTTATTAAATGAAAAGACTGTAAGTATAATTATCTAATTTGATTGTATTGATAATAATTGTCTTCAATAATGAAAAAAAAAAACAAACACAATCTAGAATCAATATGACCAATGATTATTTCCACAATAGAAATTGTTTGGCTCAAAAACAACTACAGAGCTTTGTTGACAGTTTCAACTGTCAGCTTGGCAGATTTCCTGCCGTATTGTGTATTATTACAGGAAAAAGTTAACTATTTACTAAATCAAATAGGCACTGATATCTTCAAAATGCTGAGTAGGCTCCGGGGGAAGGCACAGAAGTCCAACTTCAAAGACAGGTAAAGTCACAATAACTGAATAAAATTTATGTGTCATCTCCAAGTTTGAAGCCGACACCAAAGTAAGGAAATCAAAAGCGTTAACTAGTGCGATACTGCTCCCAATCAATAGAAATTATTATAACATATTTCTTGGATTGGACAAATAGTATCTTGAAAATCAATTTTATTTAGACCAGGAAGTAACTAACTTCATTAATTTCCATGATGAAATACTAGTCATAAATCGCGTCCAATATACAATTCACTTTCGACAATTATGATAAAAAAAAAACAATTGGAGGAATACGTCCAATTAATGTTTATTTCAATCAATATTTTTAGTATATAAAAAAATAAACAGGTTATTTAATATAATTCAATATTGTCGCAAGTAGAACGTCTTCTGGAAGCAAGAAAATATTCTGCAAATCACTGCAGAGAGATACTTCACAGCAGATCGTCTAAGAGCTCGCGCACACTTTTAAACTATTCATATTCAAAATTAATTATATTTTATTAAAAAAAGTATATGTAAATATATTATTACGCAGTCTTTGTATGGCATAAGAGGCTTACGGCAACTTCAGAAACACCGTTGGGTTGGTGACTTAAACATTTTTTGTACATATAAATTTTAATTACTGGATTTGTTATACAAATATTAATAATTCATTGCCATCATATGGAAATACTTAGTTAACGGCAATATCACGTTTTTAGCTATAGAGAACCATAATTAAAAAACTCTAGAAGATCAACTCTCCATTCAATAAAATCCAAAACATAAAAAGATCAATAATAATTCTGGAAAAAATCCTGAAACAAAATTTTACTTTTGTTTTTTGAATAGCAAATTTTTTGCTAATTGTTTTTAGCTGTTTTTTTAAAATTATTTATTAAACTTAATTGAATTTCGGGTATCCCACGCTAAATTATTAGTGGCGCTATAAATGGATTTCCTTCATAATTCATCTCTCAGCAACGGGAAGGGAAAAAGGAGCTACATAAAGTAACATTTAAGGCAAACACATATACTCCAGGGGATCCGGGATCTCACGCAACTACATTTTTAACTAACCCTGTCTCTTGAGGAGTGTTATTCCACCGCATTAAATGTGCATTATTATAAATGGTTATTTGTGGTATGTTTAATTATGTATGCAATGCCATTTAAATAATAAATAAATAGCCCCCTTTAATTATAACGTTTTATTGATTTAACATTTTGAAATTAATTAATAATTCCAACAGACAAACTAATAAATAAACAGCCTTCTTAAATAATTCAACATTTTAAAAATACAGCATCCTTGTCCGCTGAATGTAGCGGGTAGTAGTAGATTTTGTGACAACTCAAACGATATAGCTACAGAAGCCAGCAAACATATTATATATCTTATATAAAATATAATCACTTTAAGTATTATAATATAATAATTATTATAGTTGTAATAATAATTAGGAACAGTTCAGTTGTAGACGTGTGTGTGTCACAAAATGTTTTAATAATCATTTTATTATTTATTTAGTTGGCAGGAACGTCACTTACTTAGAAAAGTAAAAATATTGATAACAATAAGAGCTCAATACCAAAACCATCCCAATTGCATTTCAAAATAGGCAATTAATAATTGAAATCATTGAAGACAGTTTATAATAGAGCTTAATGAATGGAATTATGTTTATAATTAAATAATAAAAGTAAAAATGACAAGTGTTTTAATATTATGAAGTTGTTGCGATTGTTTGTGGTACAGACCAGTATTAATTATTAATTAATTTAGTGAGGAGAGCCTGAGTCCTTTGAGAGGCTCTCAACGGCCTTGAAATTTTTTTAATGATATGCGCATCCATGTTATGAATATTTAGAAGAGGATATGGAACTAGGAGTGGTTAGGGGCGGGTCTATCCCCTCCCCTACAGATACTCATTAATAGCACCAAAAGGTTATAAATAAACTGTACACCTCCAAAGTAGAGGGGATTCAAAAAAAAAAAAAAAAAGTATATCAAATGGCTACAATTAAATAATTAAGTCATGCCGTATGCTTAAGTGCTCTCATTTTTACTCACTGAATAGTGAATTGTAAAGTACTTTTACATTTATAAATAATTTATTAAGTTAGAGATAATTAAGAATTGAATATTTAAGAACGACTGATATTGATTTACAGGAATTTTTAAGGGATTTAAACACAATGAAAATAAACATAACATTTTTTTAGAACCATGGATAGAGGTACATCAATATAAGATATCACATAAATTATTTTTAAAATGAACTTTATTTACAGGGTAGGTACTAAATTCAAAGTTACGGCGGAAGAGTTAAGATAATAGCTAATTATCTATGTCCTCAAATGAACATCAGATGTTCTTTAAAACGCTATACGTATAAAACAAGAAGTTTTCTCAATGCAAAAGAGTTATTCCGCTCAACGGATATAGGATTACCGAATAGCAATTGTAAGAGGAGTCAAATATCCCAAAACTATTTATTCGAAGTGAAAATTAAACTCACATTGTGGATATAGGACTGAATTAATAATTTATATATACACAAATAAAGGAAAACAGCCGCGAATCATTCGGTAATAACCGTTAGGTTACAAAACGGGAGTCATAAAATTGTTTCAAAGTCATTTACACCGCCAGACACTATATGTAGAGAAAATACCGAGTCATTTCGTTATATTAAGCGTTAAATAAACTTATAAACAAACGAGGTTCTTCCTTTAAATATAATAAAAACACACCATTTGTTGGTTGATGAAATTCTTACCCGATCACTACCCAAAAGCTGTAAACTTTACTCACTGCCAAAGACGCATTTTAATTTACTTCTAGCAGTTTATATATTATAGAATATGTATAAAACAAATTATTTGTTTCACGTACAACTATCACACACTCAACGAATAAAATAAGAAGCATTCTAAAGTATAAAACAAACATGTATTACAACTATAAAGGCGGATGCGGTTTTGTGATTGGTATGTTTGAATTCTTAAGCCGTCACATCAATATCTTTCTAAAATTGTAAATAGGATGGCATATAAGATTAAGAATTGTAATAGTAGTATGTACGAACCAGGAGGTGATGTGTGAGTGGGTGAGCAAACAGCGACAACAGATGCTGCCCTGCCATGAGGTAGCGGTGAACTGAGAAGCAGAGAGCTAGCAAGTCCCCACCCCGCCCACTCAAGGTGGTAGGGGGACCATCCGACCAATGACAGGGCTCCTCTGTCACCCCCTCTACCTCTCTCTCGCCCTGTCTCCTTTTCTCTCTCTCCCTTCTCTCTTTTATTCCTTGTCCAGCAGCTCGCCTGCACGGTGGCTCCCTCTATAGCACCCTCCGTATTGACCCATATGTTACAATTACCCCTTCTCTCAGAAAAATACCCCCAATAGTCGGTCCCCTTGTAGAAAATAGCCTTTGTAGGCAACTTGTGATTGGCATTATTACACCTGCCGGTACACCACGTACTCCAGAAAGGCCTGGCTTCCGGCTGTTTATAAACCCGAAATGAAACGTAATTTATAATAAGCGGATTAGTCCTGTATTATCCAATCCGATCCCTCATAATGTCTTAACATCCTAATTCCATGCTCTCAAAATACAATCATTTCATTCAATTCAAATGATAATTGAACTTTGTTTACAAAAATAATTTTTCCTGAGTTTTTTCATTGTCGTTTTGTACATATTCTGAAATGAGACAATTATGATGATGGCGTCTTCTTAAAGATATATTAAGAATACTTATCAATTTTAAGTGATTTCTTTGGATAAGACTTAAAATGTTTGAAAGACAACCTCACTCAAGTAAATAGGGAGAAACACAGTTTCTTCTAGTTTCTTTCTAACTTTTGGATAAATATTAGTTCCTTTGTACTAATTCCTGCTGATCCATACGTGAATGACTACATAACAATTTTTTACAAACTTACAAATTGTTTCCTTCAACGAAAAATCATTCATTTGGATTTCCTTCGCTAAGTACCTAACCTCTCTTTAAAAGGAATACTAGTACATTTTATATATATATATATATATATATATATATATATATATATATATATATATCACTAAAAGTTAAAAATAATCCTTATATTATTATGAACACAACTGTAGTTGCTTCAGTCAGCTGATTTAAAGACATGATAAAAATTGTTAGCCAATTATAGATTTAATGCCGGCTGTATTATATAATATATTTCATATAGTATAATATAAGGATTATTTTTAACATTTAGTGATAGCTAAATAACCCCTTGGGAAGGAGTGGTGACACTCAAAACGCGTCGGGCTTAAAATAAATGAATATCTCAAGAAATAGTTTTATTTCTCGAAAAACCATGTGATAAACATTGAACCATTGCACTGGATTTGTAATTGGTGTTCTCATTCATAACTAGATGGTTCAAAAGTTTAGGAGGTTACCGGAATGGTTTATAAGATTCCTCATCATCAATCGAAACCAAAACAATTCCTTCCATCCCATCTTCGAATATTTCTTATATCTTAGAAATCGATAGTCTTTAAGACTCTTTCATAAGCATAATTTTGGGAAGGTGCTATGAAACGTTAATAATGACCACTAACATTCAAGATTAAATATTGCAGATAATTCATTTCTATATGTTTTTGATAGGATTAATGAATTAAAAGAAAACAAAGCATGGAAATATTTCTTGGACTGGAAAAACAACATATTTATGAAACATAAAAGAGCAGAAATGTAATATATCAATTTATATATATATATTAGAGGTTACTATAACCCTAGTCCTAAGTGCAATAGTCATAGGTAACAAGTTTTAGGCATCTTTAGCCTTGCCCTGAAGAAGAAAAAATAAAGATTCTCGAAATATCGGCATAAAATTAGATTTTTTCACCACCATTTACCAAAACTCAACAAACAATAACAACACCATATATATATATATATATATATATATATATATATATATATATATATATATATATATATATATTGGATAGAAAAGAAGGAGCGAATCTGTTTCCTCTTGGTAGTTTTTGTCGGTAGGTCCCCGGCCAGATGCAGACAAAAGCATACGCCAGCTGGCAACTTGCACGCATTAGTGATCACATCGCAGCCTTAGTGCTTAAAGGGCAACCTTGTAAAAAATTGTTAAGGGGACAAAAAGGAGAATACTTTTTCATTCAGTAAAATAAAACGCCCCTTATAAGGACTAGAAACATGTCATATATAGATAGCACTTTAAAAAACTAACAATTTCACTTTTTTTTTCATGAACGTATGTCTTCTTAGGAACAGGTGTTTGATATAAGAACTTCAGATCTGATACTGTAAATTCATAATAAACAACTCCTTTGATCCACGGCAATGAAATATCTAATATTCTATGTTTGAATGTATTAAATTATATTAAATTTGGTGAGAATAGCGACGCTACGGTCCATAATGTCCTAATAGCGTACCAAAAAAGTATTAAATAAAATAATATATGTGATAATTTTAATAAAAATCTTTATTTCTGTTATCACAATAATTTTTCATTTTATTTCAAACCAAAACATTTTAACAAATGTACTCCATTCAGGTTATTTAAGTGTAATCATTCCAAAATAGAAAAGACATAGTTATCAGAACTAATAACATACAAATTAAATCAAAGTGCCCTTCTACTCGCATGATTTTAACAATCTTGTAGAATAATTTCTGGCTATCCCATTTACCATGTATTGTTAACGACAACTTTACCTATGTAATGTAAAATGTAAAAAGTGTAATTTATTGCAAGATATGGTAGACATATGACCACACCGTTGGTTATTTCAGTGTAAGAACTGTTTTTTGACATTTGCTCTGAATCTGTGAAAGTAGCATGTATGCCTAATTCAGAATTTCGTCTGGAAAGTCCACTTAGTTTACTTGATTGATACCTAAAATTCATGTTTCTTCAACAGCTTGCAATTATCCGTATTGTTGATCGAATAGGAAAGCCAATGGAAGAAGTAGAGTATTGTTAGGAACGAACATCACGGCTGCTAGAATAGGTGACGGAGGTGAATGGCTGTAATCGTATCTAGGAATATAATTTTTATTTTATACCGTTAACGGCCACTTTGCAGTGCCAACATTTCGGGATAGTTTTCCTTTCTAGCTAAAGGAATAAGGATTTTGTTTGATGGTCTCTGAATAAATTAATATTGCTCGATGTTCGATTTCCGGAATAGGGGTTTAATAACCATGAAGTTTGTCAAATCTTTTGACAAGACAAAAACATATTTTCAAATGTCATCATTAACCGTTAATTTCCATTAGTTGGTATTACTTGTTACTAAAGTTGTAGTTATTGTATCTACACCTTCTCTTTGCGAGGATACCCTGATTTCCAACGGAATGAACAAGGTGGGTCTCAAGAACATGGAGTGGTTTCACGTTGTCTTCTGCATCAGATCTCGTAACAATAAAGGGATATGAAGGAAGATTCAGTTGTGACATAAAATACATGACCGATGAAAATTTCACGCTTTGCCGGAATTGTTAGATAGCCATTCTTCTGTAGCCGTAGTCTACACATACCAATAGTATTAGACAGTGAGAGTATACCATTCAGTATTGCCCGACTGGCTAGTTGCTAGTGAGAATTTAGAAAAGGAGGGATTATTCACATGTTGCAGCGCTATGAATAGAGACGATTGCTCCACAGGTATCTTCTTGAACATTTAATATGAACTATGAATGAATTATTATGACTTTAAGAGAATCTTTGACGTTTTTAATTAAATAAGTCGAATATGTAATTACAGAAGGAGCCACTGCGGAACAATAATCATAGTTGAGGGGTTTCAGGTATAGGTTATATTCCAGCTGTTCCAAAGAGCAGAGTTCCTGGAGTTGAAGAAGGTATTCCTGCTACCTGGGTAATGATGGCCTATAGCTGTGATACCTCACCGACAGTTTCTGGCTAACGCTTTATAAACAATACCCTCACCAATTAATAGTAATTAAATACACTATTATTTGTGACCTTCACTTCACAGGCGTAAGCATCATACAAGGCATGTAATCTGTTGTTTTTTTGTAAGTATATATTTTTTCTTTAATTGCTGTAAATATAATGAGCTATCGTCAGATTTTAGTTAGACCAGTAAACACTCAAATACTCATAGATTGTACTGATCATTACCTTACAATTGTGCAAGGTTATATTTCAGGGTCATTTTTGTTTAAACAGTTCTGTAATTTCAATAGATGGTATTATTATTTATGTTTTATATTCACTAATCACGATTAAATCTTGATATAACTAATATAAGATTCATCCGGATTGACCATTTGAAGGTTATCGCCTTCTTCATTGAGAAAACATAGACAAGGTTTATTAAGGAGAACATAGATTTCTAAAAAGTAAGTAGCTTTATTGTTGCAAAATTTCGAGACACATTTGACATAAAACCCAAATATTATTTATACGCTCCACAATTGCGAAATATTTTGATTTCTAAATAAAAAAAAATATTCAAACGCTGATAATTGTTTCGATCTTATAAACTTAAAACAAACAAAAAAATACAAATCAGAGACTGACCACTTTTTTTTTTTGTTTTCATGTAAATTTGGTCAGTTAAAAATAAAAAGAAATATTGTTAAAATTGACTATGGATCAGTGATAAAAAATATAATATCGATTTCCAAAAAGAACTAACTACAATAAAAAGTAGGAATAAATATGTTTCATTTCAATTAATAAGGCTACGGTTTAACATCATTGACGTCCGTTCTTGAAATAAAATCGTTATATTGGAAGATAAATAAGATCATGTGACATGGAAAAAAAATTGTACATTTTTTTTGATCAGAAACCTCTATCTAAAAATCTATCAGTGTCGCCTTCTGCAATTAGACGTACGTCAACAGTCCCTATTAGAGATGAAACTAAAATAGTCAGTGACCTCAAGGCGGAACGACTGCCCTTGACGTCTATAAACGGAGATATTTCCACAGTAAACGTCATGACATTTTTTTTTTATTACTATTCTTGTAAATCCCATTCAATGGCACAGGATATATTTTATTTGTATGATTATATATAAAGTAGCAACTAAAACTACCACTTAAAAATTATTCCTGATTACTTTTGACCGTATGAAATAAACTTTTAGACAGGAAAATAAACATAAGGTTGCGAAATTATTGTGCTACTAACATCTGAGTAAACAAAGAAAGAACTATGGAAAATTTATGGGTCCAAAACGCACTTCACTGCAAAATGCCTAACAAAATGAAAAAAATCATGTTTTACTTTTACTTTTAAATCATTAAAATATACACCAATTTAATATAAGCTAGATAACTAGAACTATATTAAATTCATCCTTATGTTACTCGTATTGCTTCGACTAATAATTCATAATTTCATTTTTGCAATTAAATAAAATATAATTATTATTGATATAAACGTTTTTTGGAATTACAGTAAAGTAATGCTATTAAATATGCTACAATTGAAGCCATTTACTTAAAATTCCTAATTTGATTTTAATGACTGAAGTGTAGACCCAATTATTTAAGATTTTTCCCAACAATTACATTAAAATGGGGGGTAGAAATATTTTACCAGTGTGATTTTAGTCTAAAGAATAATGTTAAAAATAACCATTTTTTCATACTTGCGGCCCAGAAACACCCCCTCCAAAAAAAAAACATTAAAATTTTAGAAGTCTAAACTATCTTTTTCTTAAGAAAGCACAAAGCTTTTGCTCATTCAATTACACCCCAATATTTTCTATGAGAAAAGAGCCTTTTGTTCCTAGAGTCCAAATTAAGTCAAAAGAACAGTCAAAGTTGTTTTTGTAGTGATGGCTAGTTTCCGGGCGATGAGGCAAAGAAAGCGGGTGTTAATTGATTGAGACATTCTGATGAGAATGATGTGATGAGGTGGAATTAGGAAGAAGGTGACTAACCCGATTTTCAGGTCTACGCTCCAGGAGGAGGCCTAGAGTTTTTCAGAGAGCCGGCTAAAAGGTAGTTTCGTAGCCAATGGCCCTTGACTGGGGGCTGTAACCGATCTGGGAGAGCGGACAATGCCTCTTCTACTTTTAGGCACACCTTACAAACACTTATTGTCCAGCAATGCAAGGCAGACTTCAAAAATAACTGTGCTAAGGTTCCAGGTTTTGCTAGACTACTAGTGCAATTGATTGAAACTACTAAAGGTTTATATGGTAGAAGTTAATTTGATGGATTCTGCTTTAGGCCATCTTCAACAATACAGAACAGAAGTAAAATATTTGAAACAGTTGATACTAAGTTTCAATAACGAATTTGAAGAAATTAATTCAAAAACAAATTTTTTAAAAAAATTAAACAATAACAGGAAATATAATGCTGAAGTGTGAGTTGTTTCCTTTATCAAAATTAAATAGAGACTCATTTTTGACTTCGGCGATCATTATTTTACCCTTTGGAGTCCAGAGGACTATGGGACCTCCAAAATGGGGGACTATGGGGGCTCCTAGATTCCTACTGTGAAATAAGCTCGGAGGGGGGGTTTCTAAGATGTGGCAATACACCATAACCTAAACAATAGTCTGATAGATAATTGATTTCAGTTGCTTGTTTTTAAATTAGAAGATCTTTGATAAGGTGTGTGTGAGAGTAATTAATGTTGAGATAATATAATCATCTTATTTTGACTACATCTGGTGAGGTCTAATGCACGAAACTAGAGATGTAAGTATAAGAGCAGCCCGCTGTTGGTTTACATTAGCTTACAAATGTTGTTTACTACGGCACACCATGCCCGACTATTCTACTGCTCGAATAGTTAGTTATACACTGTTGAAAGTATTGAATTCACGTGACGCCTCCAATAAAGGCCTTCATTAAGAATCACGGCCTCTGGGAACATTCCCAAATGGGGGAAAACAATTTCCTTTACATAAGCCGCCACAGATTTTTTGTTACCATCCCCTATACAAAATATGAAATTATGATGTCATGTGAACTGAAATACAAAGGAGAGAAAGAGGATCAATGAGACAGCCATAACTGATGGTCTAAACTTCCTAATTGGTTGTGGTATGCTGGTTGTTTTCTAAGGGGTTGTGTATAAGGGTCGAGGATGGGTTAATGAGTGATAGAATTAGGGAGGTCCCCAGGGACTGCTGGGACGTGTCCTGCCAGATAATCCTGTTTCCCTCCTCCCTATCAACCCTTCCTCTCGTTAGGACAGCAAAAGTCAATACACCAAATATCCTCCAACAGAAATATCCAATTTCACAGACGTATTTATAAACTTACACTAGCCGATATATGTCCCACTTAATATATTCCGTTATTCTTATGCATTGGAGATATAGTTAGTCCATCCATTTATGCTATACTTAGAGCCCCAAGTCTGAGCAAAACAAGAACCTGTTGGTCTTGAGTTCAGCCGAATTAAACTCTCAGCAATTACATCGCTGACGCATTTTATAAATCTGTACAGTTGGGACAATAAACTCAGTATGGAAAGTCAAAAATAAATGAAGGTACTCTTCACATTACAATAGAACGTAATTTATATTCACTAAAAAGAGTTGGGACCTTAATTGTAAATTCAGTTAAACAAATATAGAAAATTAGAGGTTTTTATAGTGGTCACTATTTTGTTGTTGATATTTTTTCATCACAACATTGTTGTTTGTAGTAATACAATAAGGCACAAGCAGACCTAATTATTTTAATATGGAGGAGCTCCAAAAAATTCTATGGGAGTTAAAAGGAGAAGTGGTCGAAACTTTTAAAGGGCGGGCCAAGTAGGGAAGAGGGAGGAGAGAAAAAAAAAATCCAACAAAGTTGTTTATTAATGAAAACAAATCAAATCAATTGGTATTTGACGGAATTAACTAAAGGAGCAAAAGGCAAACTTATTGTTTTGCCTATATCGACTGTTCTTCCATAATTAACTCCCCGAATAAAGGGCTGGAGAAGTTTTCGGAAGGAGGGTTCGACTCTTGGGGAGTGGGAGTAATAATAAAACTGTGGGGGATTTACCGAGCTGATAGCCTTCATTCAGCTGAGTGGTCTTAATCAATCGAAAGGGGTATACTCCCGGGCTGGAGTGCCTGGATCAAACTCTGTTGGAAAGAAGGGCCCTGCCAACTTGTCCAATAGGGCATCATTACCACGAGCTAAGGTAGGCACCCTTCAAAGGGACCTTCGCCCATTCAGCTGGCCAACTTCAACTCCACCACCAGCTTTCACGGCTACAACTTAGCTTCTTTTCCCTCGCCCACTGCTCCTTTCACCAGGGTAACTTTAAATTGAACCTCAAATACTGTTCAGAAATAGAAAGAGGCCAGGGAGAATAAGGACTTTGAGAGGTATTCAGCTGTAAGCCTTGCTTTCCGGACTACTTAAGTGTCCAGCGCCCTTTTAAAGTAATCCTAAAGAACAAATTGGCTCCCCATTTTGTTGAATTTTTTCGGTGTGATTAACTAAGTAGGTAGGAGGAGCGACTTGAAGAAGAGAGAAGGGAAGTTCATGTTTCATTGGCTCATAAGCTGAAATAAAAAATCACAACCTATGAAAATTGTAATAAGTTGTTCTTCCCCCCCCCTATGTTTGCAGGTGTAAGTTCGTTAATCAGGGGATTTGTTCAAGGGCGACAAGAAGTCGTGAGTGCCAGGAACAAAAATTACTCAAATCGCTTTTCAGAGACACAGAATTGGCAAAGCATGGTTTTAGAGAGTCAAACCATACATGCAAATTATTCCTAAGAGATACAAGGATCAGTTCTTTTAATTTTATCTAATTTCTTTTAGTTTTATTATATTTAATTCTTATATTCAATTTCATTGTTATTATATCTAATATTTCGTGTGTAGACTCAGTATAGTCCAGAATGCACATACATTTTCATAATGCGCAAATATACCATCTAATAACTCATGTGTCAACTTAAACGTTCAAGTTTTAAGTAGTGTTTACATTATGTTCTTACGATCGGAGAAATAAAATACAATATGAATATCTATGTTATTCCAGCACATGAGAAATTTGAATGGTTTATGGAACCCCTCTATACGTCACAAATAAGAATTTTGGGTCATAGGAAATGTTTGAGTATCTTCCAAGAAGAATAAAAGAAAACATGGTTCTGCGCGATGGTAATTTCGAAAGAGGAAGCCCGGGAGTAAGAGTAATTTGCTGACCCCGAGGTAGGCCCGCGGGGTCGAGATGAGGGAACCTCACGTCCACTGCAATCTGACGGCGAAGACAGCCGATATCCCCTGAAGATGAGAAGAGGACAAAACGAAACCCTAACCTCAACATTCAATTCTCACGACGGAGACCGCAGAGAGGGAGGCTCCTGGGAATCAGCGTCCAGCCACTGCGGTTTACCAGCTTAGGGGACTTGTTAGGCCCGGCGTACGCCTTATCACAATCCCTTTACAGGACCCCATATGCCGTGTCCGACTTATTAGCACAAGTATGCATATGCAGTTGTTGTAAATGCTTTTAATACCTTCACTGGGGTTGTCGAGTATTGGATGAAATCCTTACAGGATTCAACCAATAGGCATTGACAAGTATTTTTAACGAGCTGATGACATTTTTATACAAATATTCTACTTACTTCGAGCATCATCTATATACACCATTCGTAGGACTAGGGTGTCCCATGCAGTTATTAGTAGATATCCTAATGTAAATCGGCTATTTTTGTTTAATCGTTACCAGAATCGATGTTTAAAAAATCCATCACGCAAAAGTTGCGTTAACTAAGCAGATTTCCCACGTGCGTTTATCTCAAAACGTAAATGTTTAATGAAAACTATTTGGTGGTAGGCTTCAAATAATGTGCTTTATAATACAAGAGGTTATTGTTATTATGACATGAGCAGGGGTGGAGGTTTACTGAGGGCTGAAAAAAAAATCCAAATATCTCAGTTAATAATCAAGATAATGAAAAAAACGTACATGACAAGATTTATAGGACATTACATTTGCAATTAGATTAACATTATACAAATTTTCGACCCGACGCGTAATAACGGAGATATTTCGAATTTTTTAAATTCCACCTCTAAACCCTCCCCCTCCCACTGATCCGATATAGCCGTTAACGAACTCCATCTTCATTTTTACATAAAACTTTTAAATAATGAAATTTTGAACGGACCCAATTTTCGTCTTCTCCTATGTAGGATCGATGGACATTTGAAGAAATGTTTAGAAAATCCCATTATGAGTACTACTTTAATAGCTGATTTCCCCAAAGGGAACTCTGCTAAAATTTCATACAAAACTAATGATTACGCATGTTAATAGTCAAAATCGAACCTAGTAGAGAGGAGTGAAATTTAACGTACATAAGGGAAATGTACATAATTGGTCTTCTGTATTTTTTCAATATTTTTCTAAAATATTAAAGGGTTTATCATTTTTTATTTTTGCGTTGTCAGTAGAATCCATACTCTTAGTCATATGCACATTGAATTATTATATCACTAAACCATCTCATGATTAACTGAACATTCATATTTTGTTTTTATGTATTATTACGTTTATTTGCATTTCTTAGTTTTCAGTATTTAGTAGTTAGTAGTGTTCTTAGTATTCAGACTTCAGTAGCGGTATGATTTTACATGGTTGTTATATTTCAGCAAGTCATGCTTAAGTTATTATTGTTGTTATTTGTATTTTTGTGTTTAGGCCTTGAGGAAACCTTACTCCAGCATTTGAAATGTTCCCTTAAATAGGTTGTCACGAAACATCTCGTGTCCGGCTTAAATTTGATATCTTGTTTACGGATGAATCATAACTGTTGGTCAATCAAAATTGAGACTTTTGTTAGGTTACGCTGCCCGCGGTCATGGACCTGCTTAATCCTTTCCCATATCACCCATAAACTCATTCAAATTACAAACGATAATTATTTATTAATGTCGTATTTGGTGTCAATTCGTAGCAATTTCCCTTGAACAAATTGTATGTAAATAGTTAGTTCCCAGAAGTTTTTTAAATTGACTTTTAGTTAAAATGAGATAATATTTGTACGCGATAAATGAACTAATTTATTGTTTTTGAGTTATTTTTTAGTACCAATACTTTAATAATCATGCATTTCATGTATGCACAAACTCACGTACGCAGTCAATATTTCTCTGCGTAACAAGTGTATCCAAAATCCTATCAGTTTAACATATATGAGTTTATGTAAGTCTAGAGTTAATAATATATTCCATACGAGAGTAGCAGGGATTTATTAATGAACAAGTCGATAAATAATATACATAGTCCTATCCCGGAATCTCTACATAACCTGTCGCTATTGACCTTAGTAATATTATGTGAAGGTTTATTTAAAAGAAAAAATATACTTTTGAATCAATTTTATTTAACAGTAAAAGACAGGCCCGTCAGTTTGTTTGAGTGTAGGTCGAAACGCGGTTAAGAGCATTAGAAGTTTATAAACAGTAAAAACTAACTGAAAAAAATGAGAAAATGTTTATTCTAAAGAAATGATAGTTTCAATTAAGGTTTTACCCAATTAATGCATTTTGAGACCGTTGAATAAGCGAATTTAAAGTAATTAAGTACCCAAACTGATTGTAGTACACGTTGTACAGATACAGGTTAATGGAAAAAATGATTTGAAAATATTTAAACCTTTTTCTAGACAGAATTTTTTTAGAGACATAGAAATATATATATATATATATATATATATATATATATATATATATACACACACACATATATGTGTGTGTGTGTGTGTGTGTGTGTGTGTGTGTGTGTGTAAATTTAAACTGTCAAAAGGACCAGTCTTCATAAACCCAACTGGTCAAAACTAAATTGTAGCAATCTATTATATGGTTTAAGAGCAATACTTGTAAACATGTGTTACCTTGGGTGTTTGCCTGCTTGATGTAGGATGGAGCGATGTGAGGATGTGTGATAGGTACATTACAGGGCAAGTGATTATACACTACTGTTATTATTGATGACTGGTATCTCGACTGATCTGCTCTCTGCGTCAATCCCCCAAGAAGCGGGGTTATCACACGACTGTAGACGGCTCTCTGGGGTTATCGCAGCTCGTTTTAATATGTTATGGACAAAATAAACGAATGTAATAATAAAAAAAGAGAAAAAAAAGAAACAAAAAGTGACACTTGACCCCCACATGGTGGATACGGTATAGTGAATGTGTAAACAGAAGAAACCTATCGTACTGATGTAGGTACCATTCAGAATGTTTGTATAATCTTTGATCCATTGACTAATGTAACACGTTCTTGAAGTGACAGAACATATTTATAGAATAGAATAACGAACATGTGGTTCGTGCCCCATTACGTTTTGAACTGTAAACTTCAAACTAATGATTAGCGGGAGTTCCAAGTACTAATTTAAACTCTTGTTATTCAATTTTCCCATAGTTTTGGTTATGATTAACTGTAAGGAGTCTGCTTGGTGTGTTTTACTTATTTGAGTGCTTAGATGCACAGTCTTGTTGGGATTAAGGAACGAATCATAAGTATTTGATGCAGTTTTAATATGTAATATTTACCAGTATATTCACTGACTATTATCGGAATAGAGATTAAATTGTAAGAAACACATTCTGCTTCACGTGAAATAACTGGATTTTATTTGATTTTTTTAAATTCCAATGATCCTCTAAACCCTCTCATGGTTTTTAAAAGCATATTCCTTATTAAGCCCGATTTTCATATTGGTAGTGCATAGGTTAAGGCCGGTAAACTGCTTTATAAATTGCATGTAATTTCATAGAGTCCTAAAGTTTCAATTTTGCTCTCGGGGTAATGGTTTCTAGAATTATTACACTTT
Organism: Riptortus pedestris; assembly: GCA_019009955.1. NCBI lineage: Eukaryota > Metazoa > Arthropoda > Insecta > Hemiptera > Alydidae > Riptortus > Riptortus pedestris. The sequence continues at coordinate 107,988,789 of CM032228.1, read as the reverse complement.
TTCTTTAATAATTTAATACTAGACAAGTAAGATTATTGGACATTGTTTTTCTCCTAATCCACCTACTGTACATTTGTGCATAAATGGCCATTGAATTTGTTGTGCCCCTTAATAGGCGGAATAGATCTTTTAAAGTGGAGATCAACGTTTATCCACGAGGCTATAGAATTGATATTGACATTTCAGAGGCAACAAAAATACAAAAATGAATGGATGCTAAAGTTACACTCTGCCCGAATATGAGATGAGTGGTTATTCCTTCAAACTATTGGTGTTTAGACTGAGATGGGAGCACATGCTGAGACCATCAGAGATAATCGGACCAGAAGAATATTGAGGCTCCTAGAGTCCTGATGGTCTGCTACCTGAGATAGACCTTGATAGAGTGGCTGAGAGGGTGTAATTTCTATGCTGGTTTCCCATCAACGTGACCGAATTGAAATGACCATTGGTAATGACGGATGCTTGACTGAGGACAGCCAAGGACGGAACGGTTATAGAGAAATCAGCCAGGAGGGAGGCTAATGCGAGCTGAGACCTTCCTTGGGGCAAATAGCAGACCTTCCCCATGACAAACAGCCGGGATTCTGTCTGTCAAGTAAAACTCACCCAAGCCCATTTACTTACAAATTATACAGTCATTCATAACAAACCAGCTCTGCCTTGCCGCACCTATTCCTATTTATTGAGCCTGCTTGTTAAAAGATTTTTTTTTCCTTTTCCTCTTTTTGTTTCATTATTATAACCTGTATCTAAATTTCCCTAATAATACTTTTCATGATTCGGTTCAGAAAGGAATACTGTCATTATTAGAACATGAGAAATGATATCTGCAGAACCTTTTTTAATGCCACAAGTAGGGGACGTAAGAGTAGTTCGATTCAATGGTTTGAATGTGGTTTATAAGTAGACATTAGGAATTGCTTCTCAATGAAACGGTATCCATTAAGGGTTTTCATTGTATGTTTCAAGGCAAACAATTCTGACACCAATGATATCATTAACAAACCAGTGGTTACAATTTTCGAAAAATGGTATTGGCCAGCAACCTCAAGCTACCAATGTGATTTGAGGCGTTGCTCCTAATGCAATGGTTAGACCTACCTACTGGTATTGGGTTGGATTCCGGCATTGGCAATAGGAGTTTATTAAGTGATGAACTAACAGAATCCTTAGACAAGCCTTGGCTTGAAAAGGGTGGTAACCTGTAGATAACTCGTCCCAGTTAGCCTCAGTAGCATTAACGAATATCATTACGTCAATTAAATAAACGATCATGAGCCTCAAACCTTTTTTCTCCGTACTTCCGAGATTTCCCGAACTGTGTAGAATCGATATTATATGTTGTAGACGATTTGAGTAAATTGAGTTATCACTCAACTAGTCTTATGCGAGATGCTACTGACATACACTAAAGTTTCATAATTTTGCGTTGTTCCATGCCTGTATACTGATATCAAAGCAAGACATATATTTTTTTTTTTTTGAGATAATATTATGGTAAAAATATTCATTATTCAATTTTTATGTTTGTGGGTACATTATTTTACTGTTCCTCCAGAACAAAGTACATTTAGAGTTTACGGATTTACATTATAGAAAATTAACTACTGATTGCAGTTAGATTAGTGATATTAGTTCGGATTATTATATTGCACTTTGGATACATTTGAGTAATATAGAATTAAAAGGAACGTTCTATTTTCACCTGGAACTTTGTGAAGAATAATCTAGGCATTTCCTTTACCAAGAAACGAACTTCCTTTCCTAAATATAAAGATTTTCGTAGTCATTAATATTTTTCTTGCTCACTTTTTTTTTTCTTGCAAGAAGGTTCTATTGAAAAACGATCCTCCAATTTTGCTTCAGATTTAAAGGATGATAAGTTTAATGTAATCAGGAAACTGAAAGGGTTGCCCTCCGTAAGATGGGGTAGGGCCAATTAAAATAAGACGGAAGGGTGAGGCTTTCACTAATTCCAGGTGATTCATAATGCAAACAGAGGGAGAGGAGGGATGGAAGGGGATTATACACGCCAAGTCATTCCTTACACAAAGAATACATTTGGGCCTGTCACCTCTATATCTGCTCTCCTCGCTCGATAGCTTTTCTCCTCCCTCCCCTTCTATATCCATCGCACTCTGTAGTTCGGCTGGACTAGTACTACTGGATGCTGCCCGTAGCTCTAGTCCACGCGGCTAGCTTTGAACCCTAGTCATACTTATACCTCAACTGAAGACATTCTCCGAATTAAATTCATTAGTCGTCCCAGTCCACATTATATAATTTCCCTGATCTCTGTGGATGATACCATATCGTTGTGAGTTGTAATTATCCCTGACAAAGGAAAACAAAAAGCTCTGCTTCATAGGAAACACAAGCCAGAATTATTGATGACAAGAGCAACACACAACGAGAGACAAGGCAAATTTTATAACAGCTGTAAAAACAACAACAACATACTTCAGTGATGTAGAAAAGAAAGGAATCTTCTAGGAAGCTCAAAAAAAAAAAAAAAAAAGCAATGAATATAGGACTGAATACAGCGAGTTCTACAACTAAAAGATTTGGAGGACAGATGAAGACACGTGGATTCTGAAACACACAGTCGGAGTAATTCCTGGCTTGCTAAATGCCACCCAAAAAAATCCCATACTGATTTATTACTAAAGTAATCAAATCTTTTCTTATTATAGAGTTAATAATTGTATTTCTAGACAAAAGAAGAAATAAAAATACGTAATTAATTTTAATATTTCTACTAATGTCTGTAAACTACAAGTACATGTATACTTAGTTATTTAAGGGATATATGGGTAAATAGAATATGTTGTAATCAACTAAACATTTATTGAGTACCCTGTCGGAGGGGACATAGTTGGATGGCCTAAGATATTGGAAATGTACAATCAAATTAAAACATTAAGAACTTCCTTCGTGGGGGGAGTGATGCCCTTTTCCAGCGCCACTGACGTAATAGTTCAAAAACACCAGAAAGTGTTTGATAAATATTATCAAGCAAAACTAAAAGAAGTGGAACAAAACGTTTATTTATATTATGTAAAAATCGATTTAAATAACTACGATGATCATCCAGGGAAGCGCACTTCTCATTATGATGGTTATAGTTTTGATGAATCTTCATTAATCTGGATGTAATAGAATTAAAAAAAAAGATTTTCTAAGTCATAAAAGAGAATGTGGAATCAGGCTTGGTCCGAAATACTCACTGTCCAAAGCAATAAAAGTTAGCAGACGCAATAAAAGCTAGCAGACTCCCCAGATATATTCTGATGTTTATGAAAGCAAAAAAAAAAAAAAACGCGTACCACACCAACAATAGATTTACTTACCTGAAATAAATTAACACTGCCAAGGGTGAAAATATATCTATTTATCCTTCGGATTTAGCTGACTAGCATAATATTCATTTTCCACCATCAGACCCAGTTCAGACACTTTTAAGGCCAGAAACTATGTATATAAACATCTAATTTTTAAACTCTAGTGTTTTGAATTGTCATTTTCATTAGTGCTATAGATGTTACTCCATTAATGACATATGTCCGTGCCCCAAGCTCGCTGTCATCTCATGCTGAATATCAAATCACTTTTGTTTACATTTATAAAATCGTAGTTTTAGTTGGCATATAGTTTAGATGGCATATAGACTTCTTATATGGACAACATATTCACTACAGAAAAGCAACGCCGTGTTCGCAGGTTCCTCTGAGAGTTGTCAGAATACGGAATAGGCCGTGAGTGGAAGTCGTCGTGACTGCTAGGTGAATTTGTCCTCTGTCATTATTCTAAAACTTGCCTGCCACTGCTAAGTGTGCCCCCGAGATACGGTAATGGAGAATACGACTTTACATATTCAGATTTGATGGCGTCTAACCAAACTACGTAATGGCCGAGTCGAAAGTACTAATCAAAAGAGAATGACTGTTGTGAAATTGTTCTAAGATTACTATGTTGTGACCTTTTATATGTAACGGATATTATAATAACATACATACCGAATTAAAGAAATTTGAATATTTTCCGTTGGTCAACACGAAGGTGGCGTATTTCATTCGGTATAGAGTCATATTCTCAGAGACTTTTCATGGAAATTGATTAAGTTGTTGCTTTGGCATAGTAATTAGAGAGCATTCACCATGACGACGCGAGAGTGAGTGCGACATATACTTATCAAATAAATAAAAGGTCTATATTACAGTAATATATACAAAATTCTCGTGTAACGCTGAGTATCACGCCACCTACAGGTACATAAAAACTAGCACACTACATTGGCACAAACATTTTCCAAAACGCGTAGCCCACAAATGCATTACTTAGAATGTTATGGAGGCTCCATATATCTTTGGAAATCAACAAATTGCCCATCTACATAGTACTTCCCTTGCTTCAATGTCTGTCCTAAAATTTGATGACTTGTCCCTGTTCTTGTTCGGATTTAATGTAACGCTCCAGGAAAGATAAGGGTGAGCAATGGCACCAGACTTTCACATTAGCAGAGTACGAAATAGGTTACTTCACAGAGGTGTACTCGTTTTTTAAGCAGAAAATTAATAAATGACTATTTGATATTAATAAAAAAGAAGAAACAATGGTAGCAATGTGCATGTCAGAGACTTGTGACTCTTGCCAAGCAGCAGACGACAACGTCTCCTATTTGTGAAATTTGGTTCTTAACAAAGGCGCTACTGATGTAACAATCGACTTTAGGCAAATAAATACGAAAGAAATATTATGAAACTCACTTAGGTATCTTGCGTAAAATAAAAATTAAAAAAAAAATATTTTAGTATTACTAGAAGTATTAAATAATTCGCATAAAGGTTGGTACCGATTCATGCCTCAATTCGTTCCACACTATACCCAGGTATGTCTTTAACGGATTCTACCCAAATCACTGGCTCCTTTGTAATCAACTTTCAAACACTACATTTTCTTCTACCTTAAAAAAGAATTGTCTTCCTATTTGCTAGTATTAATATTTTAATAGTGGCCAACGGAGATTTTCCTATACTAACTAATAATAAAATATTAAGTAGTACGTAATATTTTATTATTAGTTACATAACTATGGATCAAAAGAAATCTTTTATTTCAGACTACAGCTCGCTATAAAAAAAATGAATTAATATAAATGATAAATGCTGGTTATTTCATCCTCTAAGTAAGCTAATACTATTTATTAACGTCCAATGAAGTTACTCTATAGTATCAAACTCAAAACCTTCACTGTTGAAAAAGTAGTTATATTGACTTGCACCACAATGTATCTCAGTCGTCCAATTGTTATCTGAGGTCGATGCTAAATAACACAAGAAAACTGATTTGATGCTTTTTTTTTTAAGAATGAGTCTTTATTTTTTCTGACCATGAGACCATTTCTCCACAATGTTTTTTCAATTTGTTTATTACATATTTCCGATAAAAGCTCCTTTATTATAACGGTTCAAAATAAAGGTATATTAAGAATGAGATTCATTTAGAGTTTGGAAATTTGTCTCCCCACTTCATAGTATATTACGGAAAATTTGTCTCCTCTAAAGGATATTACAAGCACCTCGAAAATAAGGGAAGCACAGAGATGGGGTAGTTAATCGTGTTCTCGGAGAGAGAGCCTAGCCACCTGTATGAAACTCTGAGGCGTATGTAATTGTGTTGAAGTTGCTAGGCAAATTGGTGTAATTATTCATTCAACTAGCCGAAACAGATTATGAAAATCGTTTATATTATTGACCAATTTTCTAATGGAATAAAATTCTTTTTTTCAGTGAATACTTGAAGAGGGGACAAAAAATAAAATCACAACAGGGTAAAGTAAAGACTTATTTAGCGAAACGAGGAGTCTCCAGTTAAAAACTCAACCTATCTATACCATCGACTACAAATTTATGTTAAGATTAAGACATCAGTGTCCACAGGTATTTGTGCGGCAATGTGGTCAATTGTAAACAGATTGTGACGAGGTATAAGGTCCCAAAAAAGCTCACATTACTTAATTATTTTATTCACTTATCTCCACGTTCACATGTTTCACGTAAATTTATGCGAACATAAATGGAAATGGGTTACGTCAGCTGTTTGTAGATGGAATTGAGTCCGTCAGTTGTTTGCTTTCTTTGGAAACCAGCCAAAACATAGCCATTCTGGGAGTCAGTCCGTTTATCATTTTATTACTTAGTTTTTAACGTTACCGAATGAGAGTGGTACTGAAGAGGGATTCATAAACGTTTGTAAAACAAATTAATGAACTGAAGAATATGTTTCGATGCCTGTGAGTGAGCTTCGATGCCTGTGAGTGAGTTTCGATGCCCTGCCCATTCCTAGTGTAGTATTGAAACTAAACATAAGTCACTAACAGCGTAATCTGAAATAAAGGAAACAGAAAAAAAAACACATTTAAAGTAATTTATGATTTTTGTTTACTAAAATTAAATTAACTGTATTAAACAAGCATTAATATATATTTTCTACATTTATTGCAAAAGTGTTGTAATGCAGAGCTGGGGAATGAAGTAAACGTTAAACCTTTGTACTAATCCATTTTATTTGATAATTCATGATATCAGAGTTTTATCTCGGCTCTTATTTCGCATTTCTCCATCAGTAAAGATAATAAATAAGCTGCACTTGCCAATACGCTGGACACGAGATATAATAATAGAATAGATACTTATTAAAATCGGATTACTCGTCTTATTGTACTGACCAAAATTGAAAAATTATAATACCGAGCAATACTATACTTCGTTTGACAACTCTAAACTGGCAAACTATAGTGCCAACATGTTTACCAGTTTATAGTGATACCCATGAGGGGGGATTTCAAAGCCAATGGTAAAATATTGACTATAGTATCAGTGACACTAATAGAGCGGTTCATTGATTAGGGAAGGTGCTAGTAGGATTGAGGGAGACCGCTGATCAATTATTTCCAGGTTTAACCACCAGACAGCATTACCATCGCAGCCTGTGGCCGAGGGACACCCCTCTATCCACAGTATGAATTCTTAATTCCTATCACACTCCACCCTTCCAAAGTTTTACAGCATATGAGCGCTTTCAATTACAGCTAATGTTTGACCAAAATATAGACACTGCTTTTTTGTAATATTTACATTCCATACTTTAGGGAGTCTTATCGGAACTAATAACTTTTTTAAGCTTCTTCTTACGTTTCGAGATCATCGGAACGTTACCCAACATAATGTTAGCACAGTAAGAGTGTATTCACAGTTTGAGCCTAATGTTGAGACAATCCTTCTAAAACCTCTTTAAAAAGTGAATATTTCTGGTCAGATATGTATGCCCATATAATGAAATGAAAGTGATTTGTAAATAAAAATATTTCTACAGAATCCTAATTCATTATTCCAATAGGGATTCTATGAATGCTAATTTTAAAATTTGATGAGAAGCTTAAAATAAATTCACACAAATAGTTTAATTTCAGGGTCAACTTAAGAAATAAAAATCTCCATTGTGCTTATTAATGTTTTGAGGATAAAGTCGAATAAAGAAATTTAATTAAATATATTAAACTGTGACTTAGACAATCTTTAAGAAACAAAATCTCGGGTGTCCATTTACATGTTACATCTCCTCCCTGTAATATCTTTATAGAGACAGAAACATTGCATATGCATTATTTCATTTTTTGTAGTTTTAACTCTAATTGACTACTAAATTGTTTGCTTACATAAGTATTGATATTTTATTCATAATAATAATATGGTTTTTTTTCCTTCATTGTTAGACGCCTTTTAATCTTCCTGCGAATAATAATTACATGATAATATGGGAAAGTTCAGTGCTGCAATTAACGAAAAAAAAAATGAATTTTCATTCCTGTAAAACTATTAATACATTTTATTATTATGATGTCAAATATGTTGACATGGAGAGGCTTTTCCATACCTTTTCAAAAGTAGTCGTCGGGAAAACATGAACGAAAGAACCAGAGTTCCTTATAACCGAATGTTTTTCTTTTTGTTAAAACATAAATTCTTTTCAATCACATTTCTTAAAGGGAGTTGGTTGATTTTGCCTCATGCATTTATTTATAGTGAAGTAAGCGGGAGATGATAAGATATGATAAGGATTTAAGGTAAGAGAAAGAACCATTAGAGGATTGCCGGGGGCAGGTAGGTTCTTATGCTCACCCCATGTCAATGGGGGGATCATTGCCTCAAACGTCCCGTTTAGGACCCTCAATTAGCTATTTACCAGATGACAATAACCATTTCCAAGGGCCGACCTCTTAACCAAAAAAAAAATAAAGAGCTACATTCCTTGTCCGTTCCACCAACAACAGAATTGGTCAATTTAAGTCGTATCAATAATACTCCCTCATTATGACAATCACAGTCCCATTCCAAAATATATTTTTTCTTTGTCAAAAGAAGTTTTATTTTGATTTTTTTTTGTTACCGCTTGGTACATTTAAGCTGCAGGGACTTTAATGACAATAATGGGTTGCTTGTGTATTCTAAATGTAAAATTGTCCTCAATTTCCCCTTTCTCATTTTTTGTTCAGTTTCTTTTAATTTGCTAAACTCAGAAATACTCTCAGTAAACGCTATTTCACACTTCCACTTACGTAAAATAGAGCAATAAAGAAAATTACCATTGGAAATGATTTACACTTAAGTGAATAGCAATTTGACAATTGTATGAGTACTAGAAACTGGAATAATTTATTTATACATGAACTACGTTTTTTGAGGGCGATTTCAGAATTCTTTGATACTAGAACATAAACCTAAATAAATTGGACAATATAACAAGGTATATTAATAAACATTTTAAATTTAATTTATCTACACAACATATTTTACAAGACAAATTTAAAATCTGGACGCGTAAGTACCATAACTATAATACATAGTACGTACATTTTATTCCATCACTTTAAGGAAGTTATGTGTAACATTTATAATAAGGTCTTAATATGTCGTCAAAATATGGTTTTGTCCATAGACATAAAATAGAGGATAACAGGGCCGTAAATATATAATGGGTAGCTCAAAATGTACTGTGCTTAATGTTGAAAAATCGAATAACCTTAAGTAAAAACCGTTATGCTGTGTATACCTTGAAATATTTTGGATTTCAGGCTCTAGAGGAGCATCAGATTAACCTGTACGTATGAATCACAAATATAAATGAAATAGTTTTGACCTTCAATCCCAACCTATTACATCGTAATTTACGTTCTACTGAAGACTAGCCTGTTTTATGTAACGTACTTCATTTATCCTATTGTCCTCACAGAAGAAAGGAAGACTTCATATGTATACACACACACACACACCCACACACACACACACACCCACACACACACACACACCCACACACACACACACACACGTCAATTAATTCCAATATAAACCAGGCTAGTGCATTCAAATACAGATACAATTGATGGTTCAACGATATCGGGTACACGTCAGTAAAATATCAAGGGGTAAATATCCGTAAGGGAATGAGACCGAATCACTAATCCATTAAGCGGTGAAAAAATTGAATATTTTATATTCTTGATCCTAAAAAAATCTGAATTTACTGAATCAATATATTTTTCCAGTCTTGTCTTTAAGGGCTTATTAAAAAAAGGTTCACTTATCCAAAACCGAAGCACAATTCCCAGAAATTGAAATAAAGAAATGTTAGTCGTTCCATCAGAATTCACTGACAATTATCTCAACAACTCACAAAATTCAAGAGGGCTTGAGTTTTTTAAAACAGAGTGCTTATGTGTTGCTTTGAAGAATGTTGGCTATATAAAATATGTGTGTGTATATAAGATGAAATTATTTATCTTTGTAACTATAATGTAAGGACAATTAAATGGATTATTATGTTTATAATTATAATTAATTAATCCAAAATCTGATTAAGATTATTTCTACTTTTTATTAGCAATTTTCTCTTTAACATTAATTAGGCACAGTGATTAGAGAGAACAATAAAACGGTGCACTCGTTAGTTAATGGGACACTCTCCGAAATTAAGATATTCTACTCCGTTATCTTTATGGTAATCCGTGGTCCGGTTAGAAGGGTTCCTATAGCCCAGTATCAAATAAAAACTGTCTCAGATATTGCCTCTCCTGATTATTAAAATTCCGTATTTTATTTAATGATTTCATTAGATCCGGTTTTAATTATAGGGGTTTTATTCAAATAAGCAAACTATGACACGATGGTATTAAATCATAGAAAACGATAATATTTGGCAAGATGGATATGATTAAAGTCAAATTCATAAAAAGCTTCACACTTCCGAGTACTCTTAAGGTCTGATTTAATTAGTACATAGGATTACAAATTCCAAGAAGATTTTCCTAAAATACAGATTTTTTTTCGGTCAAATATAAACGTTGTTTCGACTAAAAAGTCAGAATATTAAAATAGCTATAATCTAAACAGTACAAGTTTCCAATGAATATTGGCCTTGATATATTATGTTAAAAATACGAGCTTCAAATGCATCTATATGACATTTTAATAAATAATACTACATTCTGGACCTAAGTCCTCTAACGCCATGTACAACATTGTTAGTTTCCCCTTATCTATGCCCTTGTCATCAGCCCCAATATCAACATTTATTCACAATTAAAAAAAAAAAATATGATTCTAACAAAATTGTAGCAGATGTTTGAGATCACTCTACTCTCAAATTTAAATCATTGGAAGAAATACATTTAAAAAGTAGGGCTATCAGTTACGTTCCCCGATATCTCATGACTATTTGGAAAAAAATATCAATATTAATAAATTAAACTTTAATGGGAAGATTGAGTCTTATTTTCGGAGGAGGGGGGGGGGTCGTCATTCCTGTCTTTGAATTGCTGTATTTAAAATTTGGTACTATTTTGATGCATTGAATGAATGAAGGGGCCATATGTATTTCCAGTCGTTAATGGTTGAAATAGAAATAGTCTAAGGAGAATGAGTCGTACTTTTTAGGTACAGTATCCGATTTGGCCAAACCATTACTTCAAGCTTCTGTATGTTACATGACTTTTTAAAAAAAATCATATTTCTCTAACATCCACATACAATTTAATTTTACTTACAACTTTATTATCCTTTTCCTTAGCTTGTATTAAGAGTGGAAGAAAACTTTGCTTATCTAACAATTTAAGAAGTCATTCTAATTTCAGTTGTAGTCGTAAATGAACAATTTATTAAATGGAGTCCAAAGATATATAATATATAGTAATACGGACATATTTATTTGCACCTTCTCATTCAAAAGGAAATCTATGCCTAAATTCGAATACACTGAAGAAGTACTATTCTTCTATGTTCTCTTAAAGAATGGAAGGTGTATACGTGACTTTACCACTTCATAGCTCATACAACTCAAGCTAAATGATTTCTGAACACACCTGGGTATTCAATTCATTTCAAACCTAAGTTCTATTTAATAATGTTTGATATCTACCTGGAGGATGTAGCCTCGAGCGTAGTCTTCCTGCGTCCAGCCGAACCCTCGAAGCACCTGGACTACTTCGTCCCTTTGAAGAACAGAGAACAGTCGATCTAGGAGAATCTTGAGCCTGATCGGCAGAGCCTGGCAGCCGTACAGTACCAAGCTTGCTATGTCGAATGCAACGTTCACCTGGACTGGCTCCACGCTACTCTGCCCTAGGACGTGCCGAAAGCCCAGTTTGTCAAGTGCTGAAACAGAAAGAAAAGTACACTTAATTTTCATTGAACCTATTATACATCCGCTTTTTAAATGATTAGTTTTTCAACTTGTTTACATATGAACGTAACTTGTACAACGTGTTGTATAGGTAACTTGTTGCCTTGAAGGGAAGCCATGCCATTTGGTTATCCGTGGGTCCTACAAGGAAAGTAACGTCTAGAGGTATCTGGATCAAGAAAAATCAGCATGGCAAATAGGAATCGTTAAACTTATCGGGTTTGAAAGAGAGAGTACCTTTTAATGTAAAAAAATATTTTGGATCCAAATTTTCAAAAGATATTGTCTGCTTCATATTACAAAACGTTAACGAAGATCTAGAGAGTATACAATTGTTCATAATTGTATTCTGGAGGGTGGAGCAATTGACCTTTGGCTACTGCGAATAATCGCAATGAGTACCGTTGTTCAAAATGGTAGGCTTTAATCAGTTATGATCAAAAGACGAAGCCACCGTGGTTATGCTTTCCATCTGATATTAGCTCGGTGCCCTGAAAGTGTGGCAGGGAATAATTAGACTAAGTGGAGCTGAGACCTATTTTATAGAAGGCATGCTGCATGTCTTTTCGAGTGTATGGCGTTACTAATAATAAGTGGGAGTCACTCTCAGATGCAAATTTTACATGATTAAAGAAGTCACTTTTCTGGTGTGGGATATGGAAGAGAGGTTTCCTTTATATGTAATTCCAATTCCATCATTACCCACAATGTTCCTACAATCAAGATTAGTCCGCATGACTTGAAAACGTAACCTGAAGTAGAGCTGGTATTTTTATGTTTAAAACGTTTTCGTGTCAAATGGCAAAACGAACCCATAGACGCATAAACAGTGCCTTAAAATGATTCAATAACTCAAACTGTAACCAGCTCGAGAAACTCTTGCTAATTGTGCAATAAGACGAATCAGCCAAAAGGCTCTAGAGAATGAGACTCGATGGCAGAGTCTCAGAGATGAAATTGGGATTACTGAAGTTGCATTCAACTTTTCTGAAAAGAATGGACCAGCCAATTAATGCGTTCGCTTTCATTTTCTTGGAGTAGGGGAGCAGAATTATCTTGTTAAAAAAAGCCCGTGACGCAGATTCAGCATAACTTAAGCAGATTTCCTGGAATATAACACGCTAATGATATCATCTAATCATCTGTCATTTCTCACATATTAAGGAGCAGCTACCTGCACATGACTGAGGTACTTATAACGAAAATGTTAAGAGAAGTGGGAGTTTACAAAAGGCTGAAACCAAAAAAGCATAAACAACTCGGTTAATTTTTGAGTTGGAAAAACTTGTATAGTAAAATGGTTGTAGAAAAATTAAAATTTTTTTCAAAATTGGTTATACACAATTTCTAGATAAGACTCAATGTAACGGAAATATTTTGACTTTTCAATTATTTCCCTATCCCCCAAAAGGCCGATTTGAGCTCTTAGCTAATATAGTCATTAGTTATACATGATAAGGTTAAATATCGAATGTGGTGTAGATCAAATAAAATCATTTAGTTTAAAATATTAGTGGAGTTTAGAACTTAGAAGGTGACAAAATATTTGCATGTGTCTACACAGGAAAAGTTCAATGAAGACAATATTTCGTATTTAAAATTCTAATAAAGTGTTTCATGATATAACAAGTTATTGTTAATATGACATGAGTAGGATTAAGGGTTTTTCTGAAAGCTGAAAACTAACAAATGGAAATATTTTGGTTAGCATTCATGATTGAGAAATAATGTATAGAACAACATTTACAGGGAATCTAAATTACAATAAGATTAATTCAATGCAATTTTTCATTCCAATGCACAATGTCACAGATTTTTGAAATCTCCCCCCCCTTCCAGTACTCCGATTTCAGCCATTAACGAGGTTGATCTTTAGTTTTAAATAAAACGTCTAATATCGAGTTTAATAACGATCAAACAACAATAGCGCCCGCTAGATCGTTAACACACACACACACACACACACACATATATATATATATATATATATATATATATATATATATATATATATATAGTTTTCAACGGACCTCGCTTTCATCATCACCTGGGTAGGATCGATGGTCAATGGCAGATTTTTATATAATCGCAATAATTGTTGTCAATTGGTGGAGACCGGCGTCACTGGCTGTCCATCGAGTACAGTTGGTCAAGCGCGTTCGATGCGAGCACACCATCTTCAAGCCCATCAGAACTTTACTAAGGTAGTTATCCGAGAGTTAGTAGGTTCTATCTGTCGGTTATCCATGATAAGTTGTTTTAGTCTAGTTACGTCAGTTTCGGATTTAGATTTAGCAAAAAACGAAAGGTTGGTACATGCGTGTGTCTAGGTAAATTGTCATTTGAAGCAAACTGATACGGATACAGACTGACCCATTGATAACTCAGTTGGATACAACGTTTGACGGGCTTGAAGATGGTGATCTCGCATGTCAGATGTAATCGTTGCTTAGCCACCGAGAGGTATAACTGCAGTGTTACATACATTGGCGGAACTAACCCTTTATGTGATATGCCCGATGAGTTATTTCTTAAAACTCCAAGGACCAAATCAACAGGTAGTGCTTGGCTGTAGATGTATGAGAAAGGAACTAAAAGAAAAAGCTGTAAGATAGGGAGTGGCTTGAATGTTTTATGTAGGAGGCAGGGGAGTGATTGCCTGGAGAGAGGGAGGACTGTAATGAGACAGTAGGAGGCCGCTGACCGAGGGAGCTAATAGGATCGGGACGTGTCCCTCAGGTAATGGCTATGGTAATCTTCAGCAGCCCGGGGCGGATTCCGGCAGCAGTGACACCACTCCTGCTCCAATCCTCTCAGCCAGTCTCATCGCTATGTAGACCTCTAACAACGAGGGCCCAATCTCCGCTTGGAGTACGCCGTGGTTAGAAGTTGATCCGAATATATTCGATGGATTTTATAATCTAAACCGGATTATGTGTCATTCACTATTCCCATCCTCTTTTACAATACAACACCTTGTGAACAAGTTCAAAGAAACAAAAACAAAGGAGGTGTAAACCGCAATAGATTTAATTCTGTAGAGAACCATTCAGAACACTACTTTCACCGTCAGATGCAATCAGGCGAATCACAAGTCTCTCATTGGTAAGTCTCCTCTCTCTCCAAAACGGAGAGAATCATTCGGAGAATGCAAAACCACTAACGCATAACATGTTTGCCAAAAATGAGATTTCGTTTTAAACTTGGGCAACCGGGAAAAAATGTGACGTTCATACTTTTGATCCTCGGAATATCATTGGAACATGCCGCTGCAGTCAGGAAACCCTTCCTGTCTTCCCAGGGATGGGGGTTGGGGGCTCTATGGAGTCCAATACACCAAAAAGTAATCTTTGAAACAGCAGCACGATTGAAGAGGTGGAAAAAATTAAGGGTTAATTAAATAGGTGAATTCATTGATGAAGGTATCCAAGATATGTTTACGAGGATTTAAGATAATAATGGATTTTAAAAACAAATATTCGGGCTTACAGTATTCAACGACAAAGCGAAGGATTCGTAAAATGAAAAAAACAAAAAATCGTTTGATTTGATAGTGGATTAGAAATATTTATTGAAACGTTTATTAAACAAATTTTACAAGCAACGAATTTGCATCAAGAAGTAGTTCTGGTTTTAAATCAACTGCATTTTTAGATAACTGCCATGGTTATGTTTTAATCTCGTTTATTTGTTTTGGAAGGGAGGTGAGGGGGTGAAGCATGTCAAAAAAGATTTTAGGATATTGGACTTTTGTAATTCCCAAAGCGCAGTCCTAAAAATTCACGGGCACATTGACGTCGGTGTTTTTACATGTCAATATCGTGGATGAGGTTTTAAATGGTGTGTGCCCACGGCATAAGGGTTGATAGGGGGAGGGGGGATGCAGGCATTCGCACTCACATACCCGTGGGATGATTTTTGAAATTGTCAGGGAATTTCCATTTTTAATCCCCGCGGGAGCGAAAAAAGAGGGAGAGAGAGCGAACGTAACACGTGACCGTAATTCGTATTAGGGCTGTACTCTTCGGGAGAAGAAGTGAAGCGGTCGATATCTGGAGGGCTAAACTGTGAATTATTACCAGCCTCCTTGTCACTCACTCCTTGACATCTTCCAGCTATGTCCGGTGTCATATGTCCAACACTGTCTTCAAACAACCACTCAGCTCATTCCCATGAAAGCTTTCACTTCCCAATGAGTCACAATTAACTGTCAAATGAGTAAAACAGTATTTGGCCTTTCACTTAGCAATCATATTTCGTAGATACACTCATTAATCAGGTTTAATCTTATTTAATTGGTCGCATTTGTTTATAACCTTTCAATACTTTGTTATTCCGAAGTATACATTACTTATTTTTACAATAGCCCTATTTGTTTCAGTTTGGGCAAAGAGAAGGGGAAGGTTGGCAAAGCGATGGCTGGTTCGGATGGATATTTTGTATTACCCTCCTGTTTTGTTGTCTAATACAATATACAATAATTTCCGACCAGATATTTCAGTATTAAATGAAAAAAAAAACAACTTTATTAATTAAAGAACATTAATTGTAATTTTAAGTAATGCCTACAATAATAAAAAATAATTACATCTTTTTGCAAGCAAACACACCTTTGGCGACAGAGCCAGTAACAGGTTTAATGTTTAACTTTCAAAGTAGACTCTAACAAGATAACTAGTGATTATGGTACAGTGTTACACAATGATTTTTTTTCGTCCATTTCAAATCTATAATAATTGATCGCTATATTAAATGTTTGTTTATAAGTTCACCAGAATATTTGACCGCCTAATCTGGATCATTGAGGAATCTCTAAGAATCGCCGTCTTAAAATTAAGTATATTCAAAATTAACTAGATATCTAACGGCTCTGAATAACAGATATTGGAAGCAGGTAATTTCTTGTTGGTTCATTTATAGATGGGCAGAGTTCAGCTTGTCAAATACTCACATGAGATATAGAAATGTTCTTTAAGTTATGACCACTGTTTGTGACATTCTTGTCGAATCAAAAAACAATAATTTCAATATGACTAAAATGTATGACATAACAATGTTATTATGAAACAACAACAAACAATCCATTAGTAAATTTACATTTAAAAAATATAAGTAATTAACGGAAGGATAATAAAATCAAAACACCTCCACTCTTAATACTTCATTTATTAAATGCAGAGCCCATCTTCAGTGCTCTGTGAAACAACATTTACATTTTTAAAACAACAAGTAACATAAATAAATATAATAGTCAATAAAAGGTAGTCAAGATATCACAGAGCACTATATAACCATAAATTGAAACCTTGTTTTAAACAGTAGGTCAAATATAAGAACTTGAATAATAGATAATAGAAAACTTCATTGGCAAAGATTTATATTGATAAATAAGAAATGTTAAAAAGAAAATGGGGTTGGAAAGGTAAATTCTGCTCCAATTTGACATTTGTGGGCCGTGTGGTCTATTTGATGGTCCGGTTAAGGAAATATGGAGAATTGTCTACAGAAAACTGGGGAGCGTATAAATTAGCCGGAGTGAATTTCTCAAATTATCTGTCTAATCTATGGATCTGTCGGTGCAATTAGGAGAGGAGGCTAGCGGACATCCCATCTCCTGGGCCATTACATGCAAATCAGGGCTCTCTACTTGGGGAGATGTCATTGAGGATAGCGTCACAGAGACAATGGGAGCAGGAGGCATCAAACTGTCTTCCAAGCAACTGTGCTTCCACCAGCCCATATATGAGGTTTGACATTTACTACCCACTTGCTGCATCTCCGGAAATAGTTAAAATAGACAAGGAACAAGATAACAACACCAGTTGCTCCCAACTATTTTTTAATGAATACAGAGATTCTCGGAAAAGAGGAAAGAAAACCTTCACCTGGGATACAGATACGGATTAGTGGTCTGATTGTTCAACTCATTCCAAGAAATTCATAAAAGATAATAATTGCATAGACTCCTATCTTCAAGATTACTTCTGATCCCAAGACAAAAATCTAAATAAAAAGTTATCCCTCTGGAATTATTTCAAAGAAATCATCGTAATGGGGAATCAACTTAACTGCGGACCAGAGCTAACTTTTATTTTTATTATTTGAAATTAAATCCCCTAAAGGATGTGTAAAGTCGGAATTTTTTTATTGTAACATTACGTTCACCAAATAAAACTAATAAATATATGGTTACCGCATATTTTAACATCCAACTCTCGTCACTAAAAACTTAGTTGTGTGGAGTATGCCTGTGCTTCCTCTATATCCGCAAAAGAACATCCTTTATTTTAAAGAAAAATGTTCAACTATACAAAAATCGGAATAGGTTTAGCACTCTTATTTTGGAAGCAGAAGTAGTTTCCACCCTTTTATGTATACATATTAATAATTGATATGTATTATTGTTTTTTATGTGAAACAATTATTGTTTTCAGTTAGTTAAACTTTAATTCTTGGCAAAAATATTTAATGCACATAAAATAATTTCTGTTTGTCTGATTACATCCGACAATAAAATAAATTGGCATTCATATATGGACCTCCTTGTGGCACCTTCCAATTTAAGGTATATTTACGCGGTTTCTAAACTTTGAGTTGAATCAATGCAATTAAAAACTTCTTAAAATCGAGAGGTGTGCATTGTCTTGTTCTGTCTCACATATTTGCTCAAAGAAAGCGAATATTTTTTAATGAACTGTAAAAGTGATAAAAGCCATGGATTTCTGGACGGAAAATTTCCGTTAAACGTTTCGAAAATACACACAAATACATGAAAATATAATGAATAAACAATTGTTCAACATTTAATTTGGAACATCTAATCCTTAATAAAAACATAGGCACACATCAAATGAAGAGACATTATACACTTTTAAAGCAACATGGGAACTAAAAACAATTGCCGGAAAGAATGGCATTACATAAAATTCCATTCACATCCTTGACTAGATTTATTAGCATTGACAACCGACAGAAGTAGGTATTAGGGATGTTTAACGACGCTATCGATGAATATTCATAGAGACTTCCTATAATAACTGTTATATATCGTCGACTTCATTTAAGGACTACCTTGGGCCTTGATGAAATTAGAATAAGCTAGGTAAGGAAAATGTCCTTCTTTATAACGAAAAAACACAAGGACATTTAAACGCTATATCTGTTTCGAAAATTAGATTACAAATTGTTATAATTATTAAACACTTGCATTCTCTAAATGCTATTCAACATGAAAAAAATACTTAATTATATAATAATTCTTCATATTAAACAAGAATTTAAGACACATGCCTCTACTACACCACGATCGTAGAGTTTTTTAAATAAAATGGTTTTTCTCTAGGTAAATTTTATTCTTATAAAAAAACATAATTGCATTTTTAATTATTTACTGGCGGTGTATTTGGGCTTTAAATCAATAAGATATAGTAGTTGGGTGTTGGTCTCGTCCTAATGGAAGTACATGTCAGGACACTGTAATTCCCTAAGGGAAATGACAAAAGTCCGTCACGCAGGGGCTGCGTTAACTAAGCAGATTTCCCACGTGCGCCACGTATTTGCATTTATCTCAAAACTTAAAAGTTCAATGAGAACAATATTTGGTATTTAAGCTTCAAATAAAGTGATTCATAACATAATAGAATATTCAAAATATGAGATGAGTAGGAGTGGGGCTTTACTGAAGACCGAAAACTAAAAAATGTAAATATCTCAGTAGTTAATCAAGATAGTGAAAAAATGTACATAACAACATTTATAGAACATTACATTTGCAATAAGAGTGGTTCTATTAAATTTTTCGATCCGACTCATAATAACGGAGATTTTAAGAATTTTAGAAATTCTTCCCCTCTAAACCCCCCCTGCCCCTGGTCCGATTTCAGCCATTAACGAAGTTAATCTTTCTTTTTGCATAAAACGATTATATATTAAGTTTGATAACGAGAAAACAAAAATTGCGACCACTAGAGCGGTATATATATATATATATATATATATATATATATATATATATATATATATATCTATATCTATATTTGAGTTCAAAACTGTATATTTGAACGGACCTTATTTTCATCATCTCCTGGGTAGGATCGATAGACATTTGAAGAAAAATTTCGAAAATTGCGTCATGTGCCTCAATAGCTGATTTCCCTTAAGGGAAATCTGCTAAAAAATGCAACTAAATTTCCATATCATTGGATTTATTTTATTAAGCTACTCAATTATTATTAATAGTAACCATATCCAAATAATATTCATAAGATGTAAAATTACTAAACCATCCCGAGCAAATATGTTTCCTCAAATAATAATAGGTACAACCTACTAATTAATCAAATCAAATAAAAACCACATGCATACCTAAATTGAATTGAATATATATATATATATATATATATTTTACGAAGATAGAAATTCAACTTTTTACGACAAATTTCATAGGGAAAAAATAAACGTTCACTAATTTTCTATCTGCTTCTGGTGACTCGATTATATGAATATCTATTATATAAAACACATATATATATATATATATATATGATTATATGAAACACATTATATGAATATCTAGTCTGTCATATAATACAATAAATACCGCCAATTAATGCACCAAGAACTCCTCCATACTACGATTTCAGTTAATTCTTAATAAATTAGAGAAAAAAGAAATTCAGTTGAAATGATTTTAATAATCAAAACTGATTTCTCAAATAATTTTATTTTACGAGTTTATTTTCTTAGTTATTTTAAAAATCAGATTGAAAATTATAATCCCTAATTACTATTGTATTATGCGTGTGAAATAACCTTATTTTAATAAACTGTCTAATTAGGAAAACAAAAGGAAACGATTGACTTAACACCTTATACACGATTATATATTGTCCGGGCATTCATAAAACTTCATTGAGATTTATGAAAATGATCTAGGAGAGCCAAAGTCTTTAGCCATACATACCTAAAGGCTCGTTGAGCAATTTATTCACGAGACTTACACTTATTCGATAGGAAGTTCTGGTAGTGAGCTAAATTTCTCCCTTGGTAGAAATCGAACCGGAACAAACATTTTTTTTATTCTCAGCTACATTGGTTAGTAGAAGCTGCAGCGCATTGATAAAATATGCAACATTGAAAGATATAGTTGCCCCTGAATTTTCATTTTGAACGAATTGTAATTACGGCTAGCTAATGTTGAAAATCAGTGGGACCCAAAGAGAGCAGTGCATAAGGGAGTTAGATAAATTTGAGGGTGTGTGTGGCAATAAATCAATCTACTAATTGTCAGCCCTATTAGGGTGGACAAGGGTTGCTAAAAGCGTGGCCAGCAGTCTACACTCTTCCTTCTGCCTATCAATGCAGAGCAAGTCAAGAATGGCCAACATCAATAATGCAACTGGTACTCCTGAATGATTATTAAATAAAAGCACAGCTAATTGTTAAATTGGTCCATCGATTATTAAACAACCCTCCTTTCTCTCCCATCTCCAGCTCTAAGCCAGAGTTCAACAAAAAGAACTGAGGTGGGATCAAAATGAGGCCTGAGAATAAAAAGTTCTTTGTGTAAATAAAACAAATAATGATTGGAGGTATTGGCCATGTCGTTGAACAATGTAAATAAAAGTTAAATATTTTTTTGTTCAATTTATAGTTTTTTTTAAATATCAATAATAATCGAAATTCTGTCCATCATATCCCTCCGCTACATTATACTCCTTGTCACAGTAAAATCTATATCGAGACATTTTATCACTACTCCACAAATTCCCCAAGCAAGTAGTCGTATTCCGGTCTTAAAATATCTACATGAATATAACAAATTAAAATTTTAGTGAAGCACGTATACTATTATCTGCACAATCCTAATTAATACTACTAACTAACTAAGCACCAAATATACAATAATTAGCTCCTATTAATCCCCAATCGCAGTATTATATCGGCACTGAAATGCGGACTGTCAGCCGCCTGTGGATCTATACCCATATCAGAAAGGGAAGCACATATCCGCTGGTGAGACATATGATATTAGCACAGAAATTACCACTTAATGTTATTGAAGGGATAGACGTGGTATGGTTCGGACTGGAGAGGGGCAAACCATGACGGGGAATCGCCAGGGGTAGTCTGTTTGCTGGTGACATGCAATTACAAACCTGTCTGTACAACTAACAATTTACAATTTATTCTCACAATTCTACCTCACAAGTCAATATACACTACGTATCTCCTGGCTGTTCTATACGCTCACTCTCTCTCTCTCACACACACAATACCCTTTTATTCACAGTTTCTCTCTTCCGACTTCCTTGTCTGCCTAAATATATATCATGCCTTCAGCAGCAATATATTTGAATATGTTCTTTAACCCGTAAGTTACGGGAAATGGTCGAATATTTAGTTCGAAAAAATACACACACTTGTATGTAGGGGTGTGTATCTACCTACGTATATATAAAATGCCCATGTGTCCTATAAGGAATATTATTACTATGATATGTGCTACGATATCATATTACAAGTACAATATCAGATGAGGACGATGTTCCTCAACTCATACACAAACTCATACGCTCATTTTATATATATATATATATATATATATATATATATATATATATATATATATATATATATATATTACACACACACACATACATATCATATAGAATCAAGTTACTTAAACTGTATGAAGTGGTGTAGTCAGACGATTTCTGAAAAAAAAAATTAGAATGACGATAGAACTTATTACCTACAATATTTTGACATCATTGCCTTTCCCTTGCTCAGGCGTTGGAGGAGCTCACTAAATAAACTTCATTTTTCCTAAGAAAAACATAGGTACATAGATTTAATTTTCCACACTAGGTGTAATTAATTTCTGTACTTATGTTATTTATGGTTAAGAGATAATGACCATTGTGCAACTCACAAGGGAGAGCATGCAAAAAAGCAATGTATACATAGCCTCCAGTTGTTTGGTAAAATAATATTAAAACCTCTTAAAAAAAAAAGTCCGTCACGCAGGGGCTGCGTAAACTAAGCAGATTTCCCTCGTGAAGTTCAGTAATAGATAAATATACATACTGGTAACACAACAACACCGTGAATAAATACAAACGGAAATAAGAAATGTTTCATCCAATTTCAATAACCTGCCGACAGGAAGCGTTAGGTTAGAAATGTAATCAAACTGGTCGGCCCGCCTCACCGGAAAGAAAAACAATTACTGAAATATATCAGAATATAACACATTAATTTTATTGAGAACTATTTACTATATCTAGTACTGTAATTAATAATGAGTCAGAATAATTGTTATCTCAATCAATAAACTTTTAGTAGTCCAAAACTTTAAGATGGGGGGGGGATCAACAGGAAATATTTGCTTGTATCTCGTATAATAAAGGTCTCTTGAATAAAATGTTTGGTATTTAAACTTCCAATAATGTGATTTATTATGTAGCAGAGTATTGTTTACGTAACATGAGTAGAAGTGGCGGTTTGCCGAAAACTGAAAAATGCAAATATCTCGGTTAATATTCAAGATAGAGAATAAACGTATATAACAATAATTATAGTAAATGTAATTTGCAATAAGATTGGTTATATACAATTTTTCGATCCGATGCATAATAATGGAGATATTTCAAATTTTTGAAAATCCTCCCCTCTAAACCCCCCCACCCACTGGTCCGATTTCAGCCGTTAACGAACTTGATCTTTCTTTTTACATAAAACGACTAAATATTGAGTTTGGTAACGATCAAACAACAATTGCGACCGCTAGAGCGGTAACAGACAAATATATAGATAGATAGATAGATAGATAGATATATATATATATATATATATATATATATATATATATATATATATATATATATATATATATATATATACAGTTTTGAACGGACCTCATTTTCGTCATCTACTAGGTAGGATCGATGGACATTTGAAGAAAAATTTCGAAAATTCCGTCATGAGTACAACCTCAATAGCTGATTTCCCTTAAGGGAAATCTGCTAAAAGATAGAAATAGTATACTGATTTTGTTTACTAAACCTCGAACCTTTTTTATTACTTGTGGACTCAATGGAAATTTAATTGAAGGAAATCACGAAGTTCTAATGGGTGCTTTTTTACAACTAGGGGTCGTTTTATTTCAAATACACTAATATCTATCTCCTGCTCCTTAATCTTATGTAGACATAAATCGTAATTCCCCTGTACCTCTTCATAATTATATTTTAAAAGCTAGTTAGAGACTTAAGGTGCAATTCTTTTATATTCTACTGTGTTTATTTTATTATGTTATGGTCACTAACAAATCTCTATGCTTCTCGTTTCAATCTCAGACAATATATGATTAATTTGGTTTGCATAAGATCAGAAGTATTTATTAGATATTTATTCTTTTTGACATATTCACAAACATTTATTATGTTTCCAAAAAATCAGCAGCACAGTAAAGTGGGCTAGATTAAAACCACTAAAAGTTATTAACAAGTGGTTATAAAAACAAATAATAATTGTAAAATTGTTACGTCAAATTTATATATTATAATTCGTTGAGTTCGTGACATCATAAGCGCAAATTTTACCAGGAAAATTTTGTTCTTTGATAAGAAAAAACAAATAAACGAATGAAAAACAAAGGACGCCATAATGGAGTAGTATCTTACTATTGTACTGTAACAAACTATTCAGAGAGTGCACGAAAGAAAGAAACGTTCACAGCTCAGATGGAATCTTAATTATTTATTTATTCTCAGAAATTAAACCTATAAAAAGCTGCTCTTGCAACCTAGTTGGGTTTACCCACTGGTTTCATTTGAACATCGTATATTATTCAGCATACAAGTTACTATACGACGTGTAAGTTTGTCTCCTCCATACTCATACTAGCTAATGCCTGCCACTAGTCCGCTTATGCAGTCTACGGGCTATGTAGGGGTGGATTTCAAACAGCTCTGGCCTCGAGTGGAATTTTCTCCACCCATGCCTTTATTACTTTCCTCATGATGTCTTTATTGCTGGATGATCTGATGCAGAAGTCGACGGGAAACCACTGTATGTCCCTTACTTGTTCCCATGGAAATCAGGTCTACCTGTTCACGGGATCTATTACCAGGTGTAGCCTGTAGATACTTTATATTACACAATATATTTCTGGTTGATAGTCTTTTATTTAAATCAAGCCCATACTCACAGCTGAATGAGTTAGCTACTGGTGAGAAAAATATCTAGTATTATGTTATTTCCAACTCGCCTTGAGAGAAAGATAACTGGAGATGATAAAAAGTACAGTATGAGCCTAGATGAGCTTGGACGTGTGACCAGAGCCAGGGCATTTCCTCACATTGTTCCAGACTACCCTCGCGTTCCAGGAAGGTCCCAGAACTAGAGAGTTAATGGTCTAACATTTGGAGCAGATCGTACAGCTGATTATGTGTAGAGTTAATCTCAGGCCGACATTCTTACCTTTCCCTTTATGCCACTTCTATTAATCCAATGCTGGATACTATTAAACACAAGCGGTACTTGAGTAGAATAAGAAAGAAACACAAAAACAGTACTCCCTTCCAGAAATAGTATATTTAATAGCGAACATCATCAGCCCTGTCAACACATAAACATTTTTTTTTTTAAATATAACCTAAGGAGGGGGTTATAATCTCCAATACGTACCACGAGAGGCGCTATCTATGCTGAAGTGCATATTCAGTCAGGCCGAGCTCAGGCGAGACCAGTCACTTTTCTGTCTTTTCTCTGTATTAACTTTTTATGCTTACTTGTTACGATTTTGGTTTTGGTTTACCGGATTAGACAGTTTGGGTCATGTGGTTTTTATTCTGTAATTAAGAAAATAGGCTACACACAAACATATATTCTTTTTATTATAGGGAAACCATATATTTTGTCGACTTCTAAATTTCTTATAGATTAAGAATTTTTTATCATATAGAGTGTTAGTGATGTAATTGCAAGGTTTTTAGAAAAAAAAAGATTTGGATGTTGGCAGGGAACAGATGATGGAGCGCTTGCTCTGAAACCACTGTCGATTTTAAATATATTGTTTGTAGAAGGAAGGCCTGTTCTTGTGTTTTTCTCATGTTATCTGCCATTTCAACGCTTTTCTTTAAAAAAAAATAATCATAAAAATAATTTAAAAATTATATGTCAACGTCCATTATAACTAATTTACCATTAGACTTTTCTATCCATAGTGGAAATAAGGATTTTATTGCATTTAATGAGTTTATCACTCAATAAACTCAGTTTTAACTTGCAGAAATATAGTGTGTGACTCAAGGTTTGCTAAGTAAATTTAAATATTGTAAAAAAAATGTATTTGTAATTATTTTTTACATTTGCGATTATTTATATAAAAAAAAGCACACATGCGTCGATTTTCAAGAAGATACTTTTGAAATTTAATACAAACTTATTCAATACGTTATAAGTAAATATAATTGATATTATTGGAATATGGATATATATGAATGTTGCTGAAGAGTGTGTATATCTGTGAAATATTAATGTGAAAACAGCAGGCTCCAATATAGTGGTATGAGGCATAGGGACCTGGGTGGACAAGACAGGCAGATCGGAAACCTGTTACAGGACCGGTCTTATAGGTCCCCGGGCAATTTACAAGATTATCCGATATTGTACATATGGGGGGGGGGGGGGGCGCATCTGATTAGGCCTCTACGTGCCGGGCACAAATACCAATCCCCTCGCATTAATAAGCTGCGGCTCCGCCATCTTGTCTCTCTTTTATCATTCTACGTGAGCCCAAAACAATCTACAAACTTCCTAAGCGCAGATATCATCTAGCATCAATAAGCGCCGAGAGACCTCTAATTAGTTTCTTTACTTTAATATAAATGAGATATGTGCAATGGGATTTAATTTAGATCGGTTCAGTGTAGATATTGGGAACCGTTTTATTTGTCTTCCTACTTATTTAGAGGCGCCATTGTTGTTGTTAATAACTTACCACATAGCAGATTGATGAAGGCACCAAGGTAGGGATTAGACTGGGATAACATAATATTTTAGAAAATGACATCATGTAACAAAGCATGTAAGAGAATAACTAAAAATCAAAGTTTCGAATAGAACTATATCAACTATTGTGTTATTAATTATTTGCTTAAGGAGTATTCTGTTCTCAACTTCAATAAGGCCAACAGTATTCTAAAAGAGAAATTACTAAGTCCGACGTGAATTAATGAGTAAATATTGTCAGAAGCCCTTGCCCTAACGAGATGTATTAGCCGAAATATTTTGATACAATTCAAGGTATTCAGAAATACAGACACCGAGTACCAGTAATATACACTCTAAGCGAATTAACAAATTGATTAACATATCTCACCCACATTGATATTCATTTTTCAATATAGAAAGTTGTCAATGGTATGAAGAAGAAAAGGAAAATTAAGTTTAAGGCAATGAGGAATCACAATACCATTGAAAACTATGCTTGTCAGACCTAATCAGAAATGAAATCGAAATACAGTACCGAATATGATGATTCCACGAGGGCTTGTAACCAATAATCCCAAGTAGTTTTACAGTAAAGGTGATATCTCAGGCAAGTTGTTGATTATTGAATGGAATAGGAAGAGCGGATAGGGATTTCACCCTGTAAAAAAGTGATCCTTGGAAAAGTGTACCGGCGAGCAACGGAACTTTCTCGCATTGTTCAATAGGATGGACAGCCACCTTACTTTTTTTTCCATCTTGCAGCACTTTCCGGTGAAACCTATCTACACCAATCACTCGCAGAATATCCTTCACAGCCAAAAAAACGCTGGGATTGTGATTCTGCTTAATAAATGAAAATAAGAAGACACAAAAAAAATGCAGGGGTATATCACAACTGTTTCACTTCATGCCGGTTTATTTTTTAACAAGATTTTAAAAAAGAGGAGTAGGGACGAAACAAAAAATAAAGACATTCTTGTTAATGCTGCCATACATTTTAAGTGAGTGAAAATGTCTACAGTAGGGGAGGAGAAGATAAACGTAGAGAACAAAACAATGTAGGACAATTGGACTGAAGAAACTATTTGTGATTACATTATCTTTCTCAGCACATATTTGTAAAAGCAACACATCTTTCTGTCTTTCGCTGAACAGGTTACACTAGGAGTGGACTAACAAAGCGAGTATTTTTAAGTGTTATGCCATTGTTCCTAAAACTGGTTTATGTAAATGGTGATGTGACGAGGATATCCTGTATTTTAAGCTTATTTTTGGCTAGAGAGAAGGCCCTCTGACTTTACGATTTCACTGTCCTTCTCGCTAAGCAAAAATAGATCAACACTCTACTCTGATATATCACAGCCTACCCACACGGTTAATTTGCTTTGGTTTTTCTTTACTCTTAAGATGAAAAAAAATTTTAATCTAAGTAAATATTGCTCTACTACATTCAAGTGCTGTAGAAATGAAGTTTGGTAAAAATAATATTCATTCTACTATATTTAGTGTTTAAATAGTGAACTAATATGTTACTTACTGTCTTACTCTACCTTGACAAGTTCATTAACGTTTATAGCAAATTGCAAAAAGTATGGACATCAACAAAAGTTTCATGTATTCAGTTTTTATATCTACTTTTATTGAATAATTCAATAATGACTTTAACTTGAATCAATTAATTCAAAATTATGTTATTTAATTAGGATTTTCGCTGGTAAATTCGTGATGGGCTATTTCTCATTTCAAGGCTAGTGTTATACAGGAGGAGTTTAAAGGATTGCATCAAATTTAAGTTATTTACAATATTTATACTCAATATAGTCACATTCTGTCCCCTCTTCTTACATTCTCTAGAGTACATTCGTTTTTGGCTTCTTCCTCTAAACGTAAAATTCTCTAAAATAAGTCTCGTACATAGCTTCAGTAAATATTACATTTACCGTGGACGTCCTACCTTACCCTAACTCGAGCACTACTGAAACGTTAAAAAAAAAAGTGAAGAGAAGAAATTGGTCGTAATGTTTTGAGACTAGTGAATGTAGTCTAAAATTAATCAGCAATAAAATGATTAAGAATATTAATGAACACCAATCTATTATTGGAAACAAAACCTAGTTTAATAATTTGAGGTCATGGAGTCAAAGAGGATAGAAATGAGCAGGTGATTATTTCATAGCCTCTGGCAGTCAAATCAAGCTACCCGAGCTACTCCGCACAGTTTCGCTACGCTAACTTATATCACTGATACCAATCTTGACTCGACTACTAAAAACCTATTCAATTACATATATTTCAACGTAAACGTCCCCTTTGAGGCGAACTACTGTTATTTTATATAATTGATGACTGTATTCTCACTGAATGCTTTGCCATTTAAATCAAAAGTTCCGCACTATTTCTTCAATCAGCTGATTAAATCTGATTTATTTCTCAAAACTGGTGTATTTCCTTTATTTATTGATCTCTATGTTTCGTAAAAAGCATCTTATTAGGAAATTATTTAAATTGCTCATCTCTCACATACAATATTTTGGATTTGAATAAACGTTAAATGAAATAAATAATGTGCTGTGGGAATTTAAACTTGATATCACTCGGTTAAATAAATTATGCATTAAATTTTAAACCACTGGACAAAATCCATAATGCCAAAACTGAATTTCCAAATTATTATCTTGGTGGGAAATACCATACTATAAAATATTCTAGTATGGTTTATTGCCGTAGTAGCATAATGTAATACAAATGTTTTTCCTAATTATTGTATATAATAAAACAGCATTTTTTAAGATAATTTTTAGAAATCTCAGAGAACGTACTGTGAGTTTCAGAATCTCAGCGATATCAGGACTTAATTCACCTTTTCCTGCTTTCATCACCCAGACTTCCACGAAGATCCACACAAGGGCCTTTAGTTTTCAGATTTTTATCACGATATTTAAAAACTACCTTATATTCAACAATAATATTATTTCCCAATATAAAGCTTTGTCATTCGTCCTTAGGAAAGATTCTGTAGAGACCAAATGCGGTAATATGTCCACAGAACAGCCACATATATTAATCAGGTAAAACTATTTCCATTCCATCAAGTTATTCAGTTTAATATTAACTGAGCTTCACTTGCTCAAATTAATACCCCAACTTCTGAAAGTCAGGTGATCTCTTCCTCATCTGCCCTGATGTACCATTCAACATTCTTTATAGTAGCTTGCAGGGTAACATTCGCTCAGTGTGACTCAACGAATGCAGTCCACATTTCTTATAAGCAAATATGACACGAGATACACCATGAAAGTCTATTGCTTAGGCGTTACACTTCATTCAAATGTAATCCCTAATAGATACACGAAACTTAAGGAATTATTAAAAATACAAAAATGAGAAATTTCGAAACTCAAGAGCACAGTAACAGGTGTCCTAGTGCGTGTATAAATCACTACAACTACAAATGTGCTTTCTAGTTTCATGAATGTGTGTGTAATTTAAGATGTGATTCTTTTTTATAATGATTATTCATTGAGTCAGGTGTTCCAAAGGTGCCTGCCAGCAATGATTTTTCACCATCTAAGTTTCGTGGTTTATAAGATCCATTGTGTTTTATTAAAATAAATGTATGGTTTCGTAGACTAATAATACCCAGTTTTGCCTAATTTTATGGATTCGTTAGATCACGAAGGGAAAATGTTTTTACCCAGGTGATTCAAAATATGATATGTTAGAAATAGTTTATGTACGAATTGTATTAGTGTTTTATGATTTTTTTCTTATTTTATGATTGCTACATTGGAATGCTTTATAGATGGCTCATTTTCTTTTTACTTTCATCTTGCTGCCTCATTTTATTGTCAATGGTTCAAAGAATACAAAAAATAAATTGATGATTATAGCCTGCAAGTTTTTGGTTGATATTTAATACACGAAGAACTACTGAAATTAATTGTCTGATAAAGATAGTTATATGCGATAATGGTTGTAGATTAGAAATCACACAGCTTGGGGGAGTAAGTCGGTGGTATTAACACCGGGCCGAGAACAGATGCACCATGGACTGGAGGTATATTCATTTTCATCCTTTAATAGCCCCGGCGCAGGATCGGAGGACGTGCTTCTATTATGGCTCGGCTGACCCAGACATCTGTCCAGGATAGGTCCTGTCAGTATATACTCCCTCTCCAAGAATTATATTCTCAGGGATGAAACTAATGGCGCAACTGCTATACAGTCCAATAATAGGCTCTGTTTTCATTCTATACTCCGTGCCTTCCTAAGTGGTCTGGATTAGTCTTACGACTCGCTTGATGTCTTTTATCCTAACATGTCTTTTAGAAGAGACATGTGTTTGGGTGAAATATAAGTAATGATAGATTGAATGGTACAAAGGAGAATAGGCAAATAAAGACGATATCGAGCAAACAACCTTCTACACCTAGTACTCACGCCATTGTTGGAACAACAAACTTTCTTTCTACTTTTATATCTTAAAAAAGTCCAAATTAAACTGCGGCAGATGTCAACCAAATGAATAAAAGAACAACAACCATTAATTACTACACGACAGGATGGAATATATTAGCTAACTTCTGTCACACTTAATATATCATACTGCAATATTTATCTCAACTGGAGAGGTCAAATGAATTTATAACAATGGACTAAATTATGAAATGAGTAAATCGAAAATTAAAGTTAGTATTACTGTAAATATATTTTCTTAAATCGTGATTTTAATAAGCAATATATATAGTAGTAATATTGTTAAATATAAATCCTGAGGCCATACAATTTCTGTTTATATTATAGCCAGAGTTATATTACATATAAAAAATGTGGTGTGTTCTATACTCAGAATGTTTTCTATAGTAAATGAAATTTTTTACCTCGAGTTTACATTCCAAGTTATTCTCCAACTCATAGCTCAACCATCATAGATCAGATGCGCTTTGTAAGGAGTTTGGAAAGTATGAGCATTAAGAACAAAATTGAGTTCCATGACATGTCTGAACATTGGGACAGATATTTTACTAATTAACATTCATCGGTCTTGAATGAGGATAGATAACACAGAGTGATTCAGGAGTCCACCTCTATAAGTGCCAAATTTCCCTGGATAAAAGGTATAAAAAAACCTAAAAAAAATTATAAATATGTAGGTATATATATTTTAAATTACAATTAGTGATATTATGATTTACATGGTGCTCTTTAAGAGCTTGTCTATATTCTTAATAAACCAAAGTGTTTTCAATCTTTTTGATTTTGAGACTTTCATTGTTGTCATTATATTCACGTTAGAATTTGTTAACGTGTCTATAAGAAACATGCGCCTGGTTTATCGAACATAGCTAGCAGAATTGAAAGTTTTGAGGATGCTTGAATCCTATTGTAGGCTGTATTGAAGGGCATCCAGATATCGATTTAGTGGATATCTCAATGACATGTTTAGAAAAAATAAGACCAAAAAGGAATATAAGGCGGAGAATGAAAGAGTGGAGCGTAGGCTTGGATAAATGTAAGAGGAGGGGGTGGAAATGTATGACTGTATTGGGGGTGACTGGAGGGTGCGCAGAGAATGTCCGAGTGTCACCCGGTGTCTCCAGGGCTGCTGGAGGGGATAGCAGCTCTCCCATTGGCTCTCCTCTCCCCAATGACATCTGTCCCCTGATGTCACCTCCTCCTGTCCTCTCCCTCCAGGCCTCCAGCACAAAGGGGCATTGTCAAGGCCCTACAAAGGGACAGCATGGCCCCGCATATTTTTTCCGCCCTACCCCCGTCCTACGGGAGCCGTCCCCTTCAGAAATGACAGCCGCCCTTCTACCTAGAGCAGCTCTATTTTCTATCTAGCAGACAATGCGTTCGGAAGAGCGGTGATACGTGAGAAAGAGGGATATATTTCGGCTGAATGGATTTGGATAATACTCCTGTTGAATAGGTTGCACCGGATGGTAACTCCACGACAGTTGGCCTGCTTTGGTATTGGCATCCCTGAATGACGGCTCTATGTATGCTGCCTTCTGAGCTCTCTCCGCCTAATGCTTATACCTGCCTAAATTTTACCAAAACAGAACATAAATCAAGATAATATTCTTTCCAAAACTCTCCCTTTCTGTACTTACCTGTGCCGGCTATTAGTCTTCCATGCACAATAGAACACGTGTACTAAATTTCAAATAATAAAGCCAACTAATTTCTGCTAAATAAATAATATATAACAACAGCAACTAGTTTACTCTTTATTTATTAATTCTAATACTGATAAAGACATTGAAAATACAAGCATCGAATGGTAAATGTTAACTAAAGAATGTAATCAATCAAACATTAAACAAAGCTTTTAATCGACCTAATAAAAATAATTCAATTGATTGGATCAACCCCCATAATGATCAATAAAATAAATATACCACCAATAATTTCGATAAAGTGAACAAAACAGGCAGTCAATCATACTATAGCATAACCAATAATTTCAATTAAAAATGCAATGGCCAATTCAACAAGAATTCAACCAATAAAAAAAAAATGTAAACTATTTCAATTAGATCATAAATCAACCTTTCAGGTAATTAAACCATTTTATCTTTCCAAATAATCCAATTTTCAAAGAGCCATTTTAACCAAATATTTCCAACGCCTGCATAAAACTACTACTATAACTATTTCTTGTCTTATTTCAGACTTTATGAACATAAGAGTTACAAGAAACGAGATTGTTTATTAAAAATGGTAAACATCAAATAAACACGTTCGATGAACGTAAAATTTTAATTGATTTTACGATTATATGCATGTATCTGTAAAAGTTCAATGAAAACAATATTTGGTACTTAACTTTCGAATAAAGTGATAATATAACAGTTTATTATTAATATGACAAGCATAGGAGCGGGGGCTTAATGAAGTATGAAAACTAAAAAACGAAATATCTCGGTTAATATCCATTATAGAGCTAACATGCATATGATAATATTTTTAGGAAATAACATTTGCAATAAAATTGGTTTTATACAATTTTTGAATCCGACACATATTGAAGAAATATGTAGAACTTTCGAGATTCACTCCCTCTGGTCTGATTTCAGGCATTAGACTTGATCTAATAAAGCGTTTAAATATCGAATTCGGTAACGATCTATCGAAAATTGCGTCCGCTAGAACTTTAACTTATATATATATATATATATATATATATATATAGTTTTAAAAGAACCTCATTTTTGAATAAATTTCCTGAAAATTGCTTCATTATTACCTCAATATCAGATTACGCTTCAGGGAAATCTCCTAAAACAGACGGGGTAAGTTTATATGTATGTATATATATATATATATATATATATATATATATATATATATATATCATTTTCATTTGCTGGCATCAGTAGTCGTTTAAAGATACAGATTACTTCTGAGGAATTATTTACCTAGATAAGTCTTGAGCATTATTTACAGGACCTGTTTCATTAAATGCCTTTTTTACATAAGGAACGTAACTACATTACAACCAGATATAACTTTAAATAATTAAACATAAGATTTAATGCATAAGATTTCTGCTCAGAATAATATCCACTGGAGAAAAAAAAAATAATAACAGTGCTTTTGTTTTTATAAGGTGACTACCTAAACTAGTTAGTTTTAAAATAAGAAGAAGTGTGAATGGCTTAAATTGCGATTAGATCTAAATAAATAAATAACTTTGTAATTGCAACATGCATTTTTCCAATAATTACTATGGGAAGAAATCATTAGCGCTTAAAAATACCGAATCTCAGATATGAATAGATTGGCATACAAAAGCTGTCCCTTGTGGTTAAGCCCAACAGTCAATTAGTTATCGAGCGATGACGATAAAGCCTTGAGATTGTTAGGTGAATAGATGACTGAATCCGGTATGTCAATGAGTGAAGTTGGACTAGCGATGTGGAGTGCCGACGATAGAATGGGCGCCACAATAGTGTGTTACTGTCGTCACAATAGTCTCTTAACAAGTCACCTTTTGTCGGAGCCGCCCCCAACCCTTCTCCCCTCGAGCACGTGGACACAAAAGGACATATGCCTCCCCGCCTAAAGAGCAAGTACCGTCAAAATGGCGTCCTTAGGCGGCTTACAATAATAAAGGCCAATCAGCTGGCTCTGCCCGGCCACTCACAGCCCCAATTAAGAGAGAGAAGTGGGGGTTGAGAGGTCGGACAGAGGGAAACGCATGCCTAATTTTCCAATTGTCCCTTGATTGGCTGTTCCCTCCTGTCAGACAATAAATATGCCTTTGTTTTCTCCAGACGGCTTTGGGTTTCGTCAAGCAGTTGATCCCCTCTAACTAACCATGTAATTACGCCCTCAAAAAGTATGTTCTTACACATACTGCACTAGAACTGTACCATTTTATTATTTAGATACATATGCTCTTCAATTTCCAGTAACCATTAGTTATTAAAGCGTCTTGTAACACATAGAAATTTTTTGCCACTTCATTATACTTTTAAACAATCTCTCATTAGTTGGAAAAATTATAGCAGAGTTTTGCTTCGTTAAAAAAGTTGACTTAGAAGAACTGGAGGAAAATGTATAGCATGTTTACGGTTGACAAAGATCCTCTGTGACAAAGATCCTAGCCTGTCTAAGGTTGACAAAGATCCTCTGTGCTTCCGTAGTTTAAAAACAGTAGGTGATGGTGTTTTCAATGTCAGCATATTTTGCTATTCTTAATTTTTACTAAAACTCAAAATTTATATATATATATATAAACACCGACGCGCCCACATGAAGCTCCAATTTTTATATGATTGTCATATAGCCCAATATTAAAAAAAAACATTAAATACTTTTCAAAAATTAAATGCTGAAATCGGAGTCTACTTTCCGAATATTTAGAAAATCAGAAATGGTGACGAGTAATTTCTTTTAGCAGATTTCCCTTAAGGGAGCTATTGAGGTTGTACTCATGATGGAATTTTCGACATTTTTCTTCAAATGTCCATCGATCCTACCTAGTAGATAACGAAAATGAGGTCCGTTCAAAACTGTGTGTGTATATATATATATATATATATATATATATTTGTCTGTTATCGCTCTAGCGGTGGCAATTTTTGTTTGATCGTTACCAAACTCGATATTTAGTCGTTTTATGTAAAAAGAAAGATCAAGTTCGCTAATGGCTGAAATCGGACCAGTGGGAGGGGGGGTTTAGAGGGGAGGGTTTTCTAAAATTTGAAATATTTCCGTTACTATTCGTAGGATCGAAAAATTGTTTATTTAATTTACTATAAATATTTTTATGTACATTTATTCTCTATCTTGCATATTAACCGAGATATTTCCAATTTTAGGAAATCGGGGCGGATAACGGATGAGAGTGAGTTTCCCGCCAAAAGCTAGATCGGCCGTTTTCTTAACTCTTCGGCTCTCGTGAAATTTCTCTATTGTAAAACTACACGTGGGAAATCTGCTTAGTTTACGCAGCCCCTGCGTGACGGACTTTTTTTTGACTCATCCGTCAGATGGTAGTTCACTGGTGGTCGATTCAAAAATACAAACCTTTTCATTCGATTTTAATATTAAGCTTATCTTTAGTTACTTTTTTGTTTTAATGTTTCATTTAAACACCAAGTGTTATTTAGCTAAAGAAGAAATTAGGAAATGAATGTAGTTATATTCTTGTGTAAGTTATCGGTACGTCAATTAAGGAATTGTATTTAGACTTGCATTTCAATTTTGTAAATGTACGATGTATATTATA
Organism: Riptortus pedestris; assembly: GCA_019009955.1. Taxonomy (NCBI): domain Eukaryota; kingdom Metazoa; phylum Arthropoda; class Insecta; order Hemiptera; family Alydidae; genus Riptortus; species Riptortus pedestris. The sequence goes on along the minus strand of CM032228.1, from coordinate 107,952,308 downwards.
GAATTACTCCCAGGAAATCTTATTTTTTTACGGACCACCATCATGTCTACCTTTTTATGTTTAAAATCTATCGGCTATTAGAACTCAAGAATGGTAAGGCATGCATAGATTTATTTGAATAAAAAGGAGTACTAAAATGCCTAACTTTTCAGAAGAATGTTGTAATCAGAAAAGTAAGTCGAACACTAAAGCATTTTTTTAATTTTTTTTTTTTTTAGGTTGTATATAAGATGTTTTGGTGGAAAATAGAGGAGGCGGGCGATGGACAAGGGTAAGGTTACAGGAGCTATGTGTTGTAGAGTAAGGAGGACCTAACTGTGTACACAGGAGGACAGCTGATGTAGCATCTGCCACCCCCGCGGCCATCATGTCCCTTGTTAGCCGGGGGTGGGGGATTCATTAGCCTGTCAGCCCCCGATTTGGGGGAGGAATGTATTAATATTGTAATGAGTCATGGAGGGGATTAGCCGGCGAATCTATATACACCCTCCGGCCCCATCACCAACCCTTCCTACCCGCAATCTCAGATTACAATGTTAAACATTTGTCACATAACTCACGAATTTAGCTATGGCTTCCAAACGGCATTAGCCCCTCAACTAATGATAATGTAACATCAGACCAGGTAGAATCAGCTGATAGGTTTGGTTCATCTGAGAAGCGTACTAAAGTTCTAAAGAGATATGAGTGTATTTAATTGATTTGAATTCCCGAACGGTAAGGTTGAATTAATGTAAGTCAAAATAAATAATAAGTTAAGCTTTCTCAATTATGCATGGTATTTCATATATTTATACCTCCATTTAGAATACCAAAGCAGAGCTAGTCAGAAGCCTGACACGAAGGTGGTGCTTGAGCTAAGCAGATTTCTCAATTCCAGCAATCTCAATCAATATGCTATTCTCTATAAGCCTATGAAAACAGAACTTTAATCTAGGCATGAGAAGTTTTCCAATGATACAGTTGCTATAAATGAGAATCATATGAAGAGAAGTGGGGGTTCACCGAAGACTAAAAACTAAAAAAATACAAATAAGTGGGGTAATATTCGAGTTAAAGATAAAATGTTTTAAACCAACTTCGTTGCATATTACATATTTAACAGGATTGATTGGATAACAGATTTCGATTTTTATTTATCCCCTTTACTAAACCCCTAATCTACCTGGTATGATCTAATTGTTACCTTTTTTTTACATGAAATGGTTGAATATCGGTTAGGGCCGATCAAATAAAAATTACCGCCTTCAACTAATACAATGTCCATTGATGACATTTCGTTGTGAATTTATGAATCTCACAAAGTGAAGATCTGATGAGTGATGTCTTATTTGTGGTTGAAAAAGTTATCGTTTTATATGGGTTTATCGGTACTGTGAGATGAGTGGGAGTAAGGGTTTACTAAAGCTGTAGACAGAATGCATATTGAGAATATTCCAGTTAGAGAAAAGATTTATAAAACAATTGTAGAAAATTTAAGTTGCAATTAGCTTGCTTATATAACATTTTTTGATACGCTTCTTATAATGGATGGGGGAGATAATTCGAATTGTTGATTCTATCCTCTAAGTCCACTCCTAGTCAGAAATAAATCATCAAGAGATTTATGCTTTCCATAAACCACCTAAATATCGAGTTCGTCAATGCAACATTTAAGTTTACTCGTCCCAATATAAAAATATGGTCGCTAGATTGTCAGCAGATGTAAGTATATATACATACATATATATATATATATATATATATATATATATATATATATATATATATATATATATATATTTGAAGGGACCTCATTTTCGTCATTTTGCCAAACTTGCTGAGCCACAAAATCAGATTTCTCTTAAGGGAAACCTGCTAAAAACTAGATATGGTATTCTCGTAGACTTCCAGGATCCTTGTCATGAATATCAACTTCTTGTGGTATCGACCGTGTCAAGGCGTTTTCTGCCAGAGTTCCGCAAGTCATTCTGCTAGCTTCCTGATAGTATTTCAACTGATTCTTAGTGCGGATTCCCTTAGCCGGCTAGCAGAGTGACTAGTCAAACCTTTGTAGAAAAAGCCATGACAAGGTCCATATCAGAATGTTTAAACAGTTACAGTGTTTCTGAAACTAATTTAAAAGCAAACTAAGAGGGCAAGAACAGATTTTATAACAAATACAAAACTGATATGCATCATGGGACAGATAGAAAGAAAGTTGTATAGGCTCTAATCTGAGATAAACTAAAATGAAAGGTATGATGTTAATAAACGAAAATTAAGCTCCATCAATGCATCTGACCTCGTATTATTAAATCTATGTTTTAGATTCCCTGTTAAATATGATGTTGTCGCCAACTACTGCAGCTAAGAAGGACCCTTATTCGTCATATGAAGCTTACACAAACAAGAAGTCCATATATGCCTTTAGCGCATTTCCTCTTAAGATAAAGTGCTATTTAAATAGGTCAACGGTAGAAAGGTCCACGGTACGGGCAAAAATAACCTGTTTATTCTATTTTTTCCAACATCTACCTTTCGAATTCATGTGAAACTTTCACAAATTTCTCTATAACTATTAGTGATACAGTACACATTCTTTATTCAGATTATTTTAATTTTGTGTGTCTTATATTAATATTAGAGAATTTTCCATCAAAATACTGACGTAATGAAAACGGTGAATGTAGACGAAATTTCATTCTTGCGATGATTATTATTCGGCCTATTTTAAACTGTTTTACCGGTAGAAAATTTAAGTTAATAAAAACAATGCTCGAGCTTGAAGATGCATTCAACATTGAATTTGCTTGAAGATAAATAAAACCATAAACGGTAGCAAAAGCACTTTTAATAGTTTCCTTAAGATCAAGGATGCTACATAAAAGCACATTAGTGGAACGAAAGGCGTCTCTAAGTAATATGACTTGGCTTCAGTAGTCATTATTGTTTATTTTCTTTAATAAACGTCTATTGGACGCTGCTAACGATAAATAGTTTCCACTCTTTTGTAGCCAGGGTGAGATTATTGATATTATTTACCAAGTCCACCTCTTAATAAATTCCCTTTGACCTCTTGGAAATCGAATTGAGTAGGCTCAACTTATCCGAGCGATTAAGGCTGGAGTATGATGTAAATTTGTTGTCGGCAATAATCACCTACTGATGTGCGTATATGTATTTCGTCTTCTTGGAGACAAAAGTACAGTTGTCTAGCTATCTAGTCTAGCTAAAAGTTAACTCCTGTTTTAAATTTTAGGCTTAATACTCCTAAAGAAGAATGCTAACTGAGCGAAGAACAAATAGTAAAATAAATAAAGCTGATAGGTAGCTGGTTGGTCCATTATTCCTAGAGGGGAGATGTTGATACGCACTAATGGTGAGATGTTAGCTGATTCAGAAGAGCAATTTGCTAATAAACTGTGTATTGTGCAGAAATGGTTGTTTATTTTTATCTCTAAATAAATAAAATGAATTTACCAAAATGTATTTAATAACCCCCTCCCTATGAATTGTGCTTTTTAGATTACGTACTACAAATAAAGGAGGAATGAGATCCCAATAAGGAATCCTGATTGATGATTGATGAAAAGTTATAAATAAAGAAGTGACAGAAATAACAATATATTTGTGATTAAGAATAACAAAGAAAAACCTTCCTAGCGCTTCCATTGTCTATGGTGTGGCAGATGAAAGGAAGTTGCTGCTGACTAATATAGTATCGAGCTAGGAATTAATAAAATCTGAGATGAGTAGAGTTTTTAATAATCCCGTCAGATCTGTTTGCTGTTGGGCTATGGCTCTCTTTCCAATCATCAGACGTCTACAAGCTGGAGGGTGGCCGCCCCTCCACTTATGTATCAGCTGTCTGCTATCGTTCAAGTGGTCCATACACTCAGCCCAGGCCTTGTAAACATTCCATATTCACATCAGGCCCACCGACACACTACTTCATCAAACGGGGAAATATAATGGGCAGTAATGAAAATATCCCCTTCCTTTTTATAGGCTGACGTCTTGCACACAGAACTCAGTCACTCCAATTTATCTCTCACAGTTTTATGACATATAACATTTTACATATCTACGAAGATAACGTGAATTCACCATATTTGCTACACAATCGTACCGTATTGTTCATGATTACCTTTAGCCATTCTCTCTAAATTATTCTATTTTGAATGGTATATTTGGGAAGGGGGCCCTCATACTGTAATGCAATATATTGTTGGAAAGCTTCCTCAGTACATTTTAAAAATTCCAGTATTTGAGTTTAAATTCCAAAACGGTGGATATGTGGAAGTTTAAATTTTTCTGGCGTTCTCTTTTATTTCCATCCACATTCGAAGTAACTATTTGAAAATCTCAAGGAAATAAAATATTGCAAATATCTTCGTACCTATTAGACAAACAAAAAATCTTTATAGAACGATTTTTGTTTATCATTAAACGATATATAAATTATGTACAAAGGCTTTTTTGATCTGATTTATCCGATTGGAGGTATCCCATATTACTTTCAAATGAAATAATTTTATGAAGTTCAACAAAACATTTTGTTTATTTAATTTAATATAATAGGAGTACAAGGAAGTCATGTGGATCTCACATCAGATTTTTTAAAATATTCTCTCCATGTGACAACTTCAGAAGTTCAGTAAATTGTACAAGTGAAAGTAATTAAACCCTCTATCAATTACCATCTTGGTGTTATTAGTATATACTCTACAATCGTTAGAAAAATGATATGAGGATGTACTTCAAATTTCCTACCACTTAGAAATGAGTACAGGAAATGTTTATTCGCCGAGGAATACTGGGAATACGTATTATAATGTAATATTAGAATAAAAAAATAGCACTGCGCCTTGGAACGAGACCTGGCTTGTTTTATTTCTAGGTCACTTCTTATTTCAAATGCTTCATGAGCTTGATACTCTAAAAATATCGTAACATAAGGCTAGGAATAGTTTCTGAGAGTGTGGACACTGTTATTCCAATTAAGTCGGTAAGGGTTGATTTATTTAAAACTAGTAGTGCTAAGCAGGTTATCAAAAATGACATTTTCGTTTACTATAGTTTTTTTTTTATTTTTTTTTTACAAGAGTAAATATTCATCTAAACTCATAATTTCTTTCTATTGAAACTGCAAATAAAGGATTGTAATGAAATGAGAAGCATAAATTGAATTGTGAGAAAATAAGGGAAAATATGCCTCCATTAGCATTTTTTATTTTATATAAATCATTTGGTATATATAAGTATATATACAATTGGTATATATACAATATATAAGTATAGCAGTAATAGTAAAAACATTAATACAGAAACCCATGCATCGATGTTTGCGAAGGTGTATTCATGATACTCTAGTAAGGATTGAAATATTAATGAATTACTGCGTATAGAAAAATCAGATTTCCCTACTGCTGCTATAAAACACTTGTGATTTCATCTCACCGTATATTCCCTATTTCATGTAAAAAAACTTGGTCACGTAAACTAAGAAGATTTCTGACGTGCGTTAGTGGGGGGTTTACTGAAGACTGAAAACAAGAAAGTGCTAATAGCTCGCTTAATATTCGATTTATTAGAAAATGTACAGAACAACAATTGTAGAGCATCAATAGTGTAACAAGATTGGTTCTATAAAATGTTTTGTTTCAACTGTTAATAACGGAGATATATCGAATTTTTGTATTCACCCCCCTCGAAACCCCCTTCCCTATTCCGGGTCTAATTTCAGCCTTTAACTAATATGATCTTTAGTGTTGACTGAAACAGTTAAATATCGAGTATAGTGAAGAACAATATACATTTTTAAAAACGTAAAATCTTAAATGCTGACGTTATCACACAACATATTTTCATGTACCTCATACAGTTAATTGTCAATGAAAACAATATTTGATATTTACGTTTCCGATAATGTGGTACATGATGTACCAGCTTATATGACATGAGTAGGAGTGGGGGTTTACTGATGGCAAAAAATTAAAAAAAATAAAATAACTCCGTTAATATTAAAGATAGGGGAATATTTTTAGTACATTTTATTTTCAATAAGAGTGTTTGTATACAATATAATAACAGAGATATTTCGAATTTTCGATATTCTTCCTCTCTGAATCCCTCCCCCTCCCGTATATATAATTTTGAACGACCTCCATTTTCGTCGTCTACAAAGTAGGTCCGATAGACATTTGAAGATTTTTTTTGAAAATCGCTTCATGAGTACAACCTCAACAGATGATTTCTCTTAAGGGAAATCTGCTATCTGATAAGTAGATTGGAGGGGGAGTGGTTGTTACTGAAGGCTGGAAACATGGAAGTACGAAAATTCTGTACATATTATGTATATAATTTATAAGGGACCTCATTTTTGTCATCTTCTAGGTAGGATATTTGAAGAAATATTTTCGACGATCGCTTCTCGAGTAGAGCCTCAATAGCCCTGAAATGTGCTAAAACTAACAGGGATAGTAAGGAGGGGCTGAGAAGGTGTTAAGAGGCCTTTGTAAGACAAGAGGAGGCCTGAGAAAAGTAAACATCTGCTGAGCAGGCTGGGGATGGATGGGGGTGATTACTGAAAACAAATTACCGGAGCGATTCCGGCGCCCGAAGAGGATCCTAGCGGAGATTGATGTCCTGGCCATGGCGGCTCATTTACACCACGACACAAAGACTGGTTTTTTTTCCTGGCCGGCTCCGTGTTCTCCATTAGTCCAGAGTCACTCCAGCAGTGCATTGTCTTCCTGCGGGCTGATTATCGGCGGCGACACCCCGCGGACACTCTGCCAGATTAATAAACTCTGATGATCTGCTGGAAGCATTGTGGCCCCTGCTATACCTGGTCCATCCCCTGTCACGGCTCCTTTGTCGTCGCCGCCCCACTTCATATTTCAACTTTCGTCCTCAGGTAATATTTTGCTATAAGGCTTCTTAGCCAATAAGCCATATGCTCCTTCTCCTATTGTTTTGCCATACCAATTTCTTAATAATCCTTGTATAACTATGTTTTCAATGACAATATTTATAATAATAAATCAAAACCCATATTTAAAACCATTTATTTAATACATTTACAAAACATAATAATGAAAATATAAAAAACCAGGGTAGTTACATATTGATACAACCAATATTGATACGATTTCGATTTGAAAATAACGTTTTAATTTAATTATATGTACAATAAAATTAAGTTATTTATAAACGTCCACATTTAGCAAATAAACCTAATTTGGTTATCTACAGGTTACCGCCCTTTTCTAGCCTGGGAGGGACTACGAATTTTCTTTAATGATTTCCTTCACTAAATAAATTCCTATTACTCAGGCGGGAATAGAACTGGCCACTCTAGGTTTACAATATGAGATTAAGGTCAACGCTTTTACTCAAATGGCTAACTTGACCACTAAAGTACACTAAGTACATCTGTAAAGGTTTTTTAATAATACTCGTACATCTGTAAAGGGGATTTTTTATTATTTTTATCGGTTGGTATCGGAGATCTTCAGTCACTTCCAAGAAGGATTCGTGGTCACTGGTTTTACTGGACAACGGACAAGTCAACTTACACACCCATTAACCAAGGGAAACGAGTTGTGGAAACAGTCAGTTCACCATCGGCCAGATGTGGAAGAGATCTAGGAGAATCAAAATCGATATAATCCTGAGAGGCTGTCAGACGTACTAGCTAGTCTCTCGCTCGTCGACAAGCGCCTTGACAGTAGCGCCCTCAGGTAGTGAATTCGTGAAGTAAATTTCTTCTTCGGCTTACTGAGGCCTACGCCTTATTCTACACCACCACATAAATTTATAAATTATAAAATTATAATTTATAAATAAAACTAATTTCTAAATGTAGGTGCCCAGAAATATATTTGTTCTAAGGAACAAGAGAGTTTTATTTTCATGCTCCTGAATGGTGTTGAAAGGGAAAAGGTATTTTGCCAGATCAGTAAATGGTACTCAGAAAACTGTTTCCTTGGTGCTGTAGTGTTCTTCGGAGAATGGGGCGAAAAATTAAAACAATATTCGTTTTATCTTGCAAATTTCAATTGAAACTTTCCAAATGTTCAGTTGGTATCGTCTTTCGATTAGCGATACACCTGGCATCTGAATCGCATCTAATTATAAAATTAAAACGTTTTATCATTTTAGAAAGGATCTTCTTTGAACCTGGAATTTGGGGAATAGAATATTAAAAAAAAAAGGAACCCAAAAAAAAAAAAGAATTAGATGTTTGCTGGTCTGAAATGGCCACAAGCCAGAGTAAGAAGATGGTGGTTGGGGTCCGGACGGCGGCGCCTGAGGCGGATACAGCAAAAACGGAAACAAAACAGCCCGGAGGAGCAGAGTTGATGAATATTTATGGATTCTGCGATGGTGAGGGGATGTTCGGGCCCTTTTTAAGTGTCCGTCGGCCCTCCTAGAGCGGAACTCTACCTCCTACCGTTTAAATTTGTATATCAGCACCGGTCTGCTTAGTTACCCTTTGCACATACTATTTTTGAGAGAGTCGTATCCAATAGTTCGCAATCACCTTATCTGTCTGGTTCCATTGTAATTCCATAGAGTATCTGATACGGGGGTGAGCATTCTCCACCGGTAGTGGGATTTAGTTTTGTACTAGAATGACCACTTGTGAATACAATGGTTGAATTATTATTATATTTAGTAGTGCTGTTACCGGGATTTTATGCTTTACTTCTATTCGTTGCTTCGGTGCTTAACCAGCATCATGAGGCACTCGAGTGTGACAACGGAGTATTGAACTCTGGTCTCTAATCATTATGGAAATTTATATGGACCATTCTTGACTTTCCAACAAGCTTGTGGCCCAAGCCTGGGCCTCAATTGGGAACTGAGCTTAACATTTCCCTCTCCGTGGCTAATTACAACATACAACTCAACACGAATAGTCTTCTTTTCCAAGAGAGGCAAATAACCAATTTGCAAATAATCATTAAGAAAATTATGTGGTTGGGGTTTCCTTTAAGGAAATTCCCTTTAAAGAATACGCTCTTGGCTCGTGATCTTTGGAAGAGTTCACATTGTTTTATAACTATCTTTGGCAATGTTTGCCGATAGAGCTCTGAAGATAGAGTGGGATGGACTGAAAGTGCCCCACAGAAATAAGTAGTTGTGATGGATTAAAGTCATTCCTGTTGTTCTCAAATAGTGTTTACCTTATTATTATATAAGCAATCATAATATTAAAGTTTTATTTTGTATACTGGGTTGTATTTTGCAAGCTGACGTGAGGAAGCTCCCGTTTTCTCTTCTGATGGAATTTTCTCAACGAAGAAAGTGATTCGTTTTGCTGGCTTAGTTGTTATATAGCACACATATATAATATATATTTTGTACTTATATACACACACCTGAGCCCAACAAAAGTGAAGTGAGTTCCCATAAATAAAATTATTTAGCTTAAATACATGCACACTAATGTTATGTAGAAGCCAGCGCGATGTTCGAAGAAGACTCGAACTTCTCATATCCAAATTGTTAGATTAACACTGTCCTTGTGAATGACTTATACTATAATTAATTAGTAATCATAAACTTGATAAATACATTATTTGTTTAGTGTTGTGAGGCGAGATTTTATAGAGAGTGTATTAAGAGAAACTAATAGAGTCTATTATAGAGATGAGTCAGCTTGGTCATTAGCTATATTAGTAGGCAGGCTAATTGAACAGATTGGATCGTCTTTATTAAAGACTGACTTTTTCAATTAGTTTGTATCAATATCAATACAGCCCATTGCTTTCAAGAAATTATTTCTTCCTATTTTACCCAGTTAAATCTCAAATGCTATTATTGTTTTATTTTATGACGCACCTCTGTTTATAAAAAAAATAATTTGATAAAAAATTAAAATTAATAGTAAGTAAGCATAACTTGCATATTTCAATGACATGCATGTATTATGTATTTATTCATTTTAGCAGATTTCCGCTCGCAATTTTTGCTTGATCGTTACCAAACTCGATATTTAAACGTTTTACGTAAAAATAAAGATCAAGTTCGTAATGGCTGAAATCGGACCAGTGGGAGGGGGGGGGTTTAGAAGGGAGGATTTTGGAAAATTCGAAATATGTGCGATACTATACGTCGGGGCGAACAATTGTATAGAATTAATCTTATTGCAAATGTAATTTACTATAAATATTGTTGTACACATTTATACTCTATCTTGAATATTAACCGAGATATTGGCATTTTGATTAAATGTGTACAAATAACGGGCAAGATGAGATCGGCTAACTTTGGTTTTAGTCGTGAGATTCCGCCAAAAGCTAGTTCGGCCGTTTCCGTAACTGTTCGGCTCTCGTGAAATTTCTCTATTGTAGAACGTGGGAAATATGCTTAGTTTACGCAGCCCCTGCGTGACGGACTGTTACACCATGTACCACTTTATTTGAAGCCTAAATACCAAATGTTCTCATTGAACTTTTACGTTTTGAGATAAATGCAAATACGTGACGGACTTTTTTCTCATGAGTAGGGGGTCTTCTGTTTCGCTAATCAAAGTATCCAGCTTTAGTGATCATTAGTCGCCCCGAGCGAGGGTACGGCGTACAACTACCGTTAACCAAGGAGGACCTGGAATGAATTGTCCCCAGAAGAAGACAGTTTATCATTACTCAGTCTGCCTGTGAGCAAGACTAAGAGGGTCATAGTCGATAATAAAAAGTTAGCCACGTAAGTTAAAGCGTTGGTATTAATGCACTTGCCTAACAAAGGTGATAGGAATTTTTGCAGTGCCCAACTCGCTCCTTAATCCCACCCTGGCTATAAAATGGTGGTACTCTATATATATATATATATATATATATATATATATATATATATATATATATATATATATAAAACCCGTCCCTATTAGTCAAAGTAAGAACAGAGATGTTACTATATGAATAAATAAAGTATTGCGACTAGTGTATAGAATATATGTTCATGAACGCATCGTGAATTTTCCCATTGTAAATGTCTGCTGAAAACAATACTACACTTATTTATACTACACGTATTTAATTTTGAAAAAAGAGATTTCCTGATATATTGGTTTATTATGAATGAGTAGTTGTTTACTGAAGCCTTCAAAAAAAGCTTTGGTAGGATATCAGGTTATCAGTTTGACACTCTGGCTATATTCAGGGGTGACTATCCACCACTTTCTTTATTCAGAGCTACTCCATTACCTCACGAAGCAAAGTTTGAACTGTGAGAACCTAAAGAAGTCCAAGTACAATGATCACACACCTTAATACAGTCCGAACCAAGAGATTGCAACTTGGAACCCATAGCAATTTAGCTCATTGCTTTAACACTGCTCAACTGCCACCCCCTCCAAAAATTATCAAAACAAAATACCATTAGCAGAGCAATGAACAGATTTTTTGGCGGGCTTCTATCCATTCTTTTAGAGTTAACTTAGTACTGTGTTTCGAAGAACACATGACGTAGGACGTAGGACCTGAAACGTAGGACATGAAAATTGGAATAAAACAAAGACATTCACGGGGCTCAGGTTGGGGGGTTCCATTCCCGCCCTGGGCAGTAGAAATTTATTTAGTGACTGACTCATTAAATAAACTCCTTGAGCCCACCCTGGCTAGAAAAGGGTGGACCTGTAGATAACCCGCCCTGATTAGCCAAGTAGCATAAAAGGGACGTATATAATAATAAACAAAAGACTATCATTGATTAGGAAACAAAAATAATAAAATAAATAAGGAAATAATATGGTAAACCTACTTACATTTATATATATATATATATATATATATATATATATGTGTGTGTGTGTGTATGTATATAAACAGCAGAACCTGAACAGAATAAATAACAAAAACCAAAGTTACCACAGATTTATAACTGGAGTTTGCTTTACAGGAGGTACCTTTTAAAGGACGTAATTTATTAACCTGGCTCCTTGGAGTGTTGACATTTTCTGAACTACACTACTACGGCTACTAACTCTGCATACTACTACACCTACTCCCTTCATTGACCTGTCACCAATCCGAATATTCACATTTGGTCCACCGCGGACGGACCAAATGTGGGAGGGGGTGGACCCGAATAAAAAGTGGCAGATGTGAGTTGGTGGCTGTAAGTAAATGGAGAGTGTAGCCGAGTGAGTGGTGCACTCTATAATCAGGAGAGGGCGAACAGATCTTGATAGAGAATGGTGGCCAGGGCGGCGTAGCACCTCATCTTGATAAGAGCCAAGAGGGACCCCTGTTTTGTAGGCACCTTGTCGATCTGCTCCCATGATAGCACCTAATAACACACCCACCGCCGATCCGACAACTCGACACCCCTAAAAACTATTTGGATATTCCCGGAGGGTGGGGAAATATATTGCCACTTTCCGCCTAGATTAGTAAGCCGTTTCTTTTCGCCCCTTTTTTTGGTTCTTTTACCACCTCAATGGCTACTACGGACTTCCTCACTCCGTATCACTCAGAGAATGTCACACCTTCCACTATCAGCTGGTGTATATTTTAATAAGTGGATTGTAGTAACAATTTAAAGTAAAAGTAAAACGTTTATTCAGAAATAAGGAAACTAATGCCTTCCTATATGTCATTTCCCTTAAAAAGTTATTTAATCTTGCCCCCTTTTGCAGAGATGGTAAAGAAGACACATTCATTCCTTTTAAAAATGCCCCTCATTAAAAATAAGGAATGTTTTGTGGAAAACACTCATCGTCCCCTCTGTAGGGTAGAAAGGTAATATGATCACTGCTTACCTTTAAGAAAAAGGATAAGCGTCCTTATATAAAAGCCTAAACCTTCAAAACATCAAATTGAAGTAAATCCTTTGTTTTTATAAATTACTTTGCCTATGACCTACTGTTTGTTTGTTATTTTTCTCTAAATACAATTGTTATTTTTTAATAGTCTGTTTGATTCGAAGCACTTAATTTTTTGCGTAGAAATTTAAATATCAACTAATTTCATTTGCAAAAATTAATCTTAATATTTATGTCGTCTTTAAGATTCTTTGTTATGCTTCATCTAAAGTTTTAAATTTTATGTTTTCTCTCATTATTTATTGTTGTTCTTTATCATTATTGCACATATGTATAGATGTAGAAAATGACATTGGCTGAACCTTTGATTTAAAATTGCATAATGTAAAAAGCAATAGAATATATTCATTATATTAAATGGTTTTGTATTTATAAACAGAGAGAAAAGGGCTGACAAAATAAAATAATTTTTCAAGAAAACGATTTTTATTTAAACTATGTTTTATCCCGATTTCTTCCTTTATTAGAACTATAACAAAAGGCGGATTTTTTTTGTTGATTTATAAACAATTTATTTTTAATCAAAGAATTTATTTACATTCACAATAATTCAAATAATTGTATTTAAGAAAACCTGTTGTGACTATTTCCTTATCCTAATCTACCCAACAGATACTTCCATTTTCATTTGAAAATTTCTTCGATTCAACTTAAAATTGTCCTACTAAGCGAACCCTGATAAATAACGCACAGAGGTACATATTAGTCTAAAATTTGCCATTGAAAAAAAATAATAATTTTCTTAAACTCTAAAAAAAATATTTTTAGTTTTTTTCTTAAACTTCCAGACGTACCCTTTTGATTAACCTAAATAAATTAATTTGAGAATAAAAAAAAAATGTAGTACTGTCACTGTAAATTTTAGTGCATAATAAGAAAATATTCCATAAAAAAGGAAGAATGATGATCCCATGCAATCCACGACATAGTACGTGTTTCGAATGCAGCTGGAATCATTAGTCGAACAGCAGATGAGATATTAACCCAAGTTATACTCTTTTTAACTTAATAACTCGTTTACAGCATAATATTTCTTCTTCCATTCTCATAAAACTTTTCTTTTACAGAAATTTTATAATTAAACACTGGAAAAAATATTTGTGGCAGTCTCCTAAGATCTTATACTCTTTTAATTGAGAAAAGTCTGATTGAAGAAGTGGCGACAATTGCGATTTCTTATGCATTTTTTAACTTTTCTTAGTTATTACTATGAGTGAAATTAAAATTGATTATAATTAAATGCAATTTTCAATATCGAATATTTCTAGCAGATTTTTCTTAAGGGAACTATCGATGTTTTATTCATGATAATAAATTTTGAAACTTTCTATTAATACCTACCGATCATTCCTAGAACATTACGAAATGATGTCCACTCAATTAAAGTAATTTTTTACTTCTAACTTTAACCTCTTTTAGGCTACTGGTATGGTTACAGAACTAAAAAAATGTTAAATATTTATTGGGATGTATTCGTTATACACTATAATGATACTATTAGTTACGGTATCTCCCCAGGAATAAAACTGCGCTAATTATAAATGCAGTTATAAAATTATACCAGTGGCCGTCTACACAATAGCCTTTACGTTTTTAAATGTCGATTAAATTTAAAAAATACCAATATTTTCCACGATTAAAAAAATACAAGATATTATTCTAGATATTCTTATGATCAATTAATATTATCATAGATCCTTAGGAGGAATTTTTTTAAGAATTAATTATTGACACTATTGCTCTGACTGATTGGTAAACATTAGTTTTTTCTTTTGCACTATTAGAAAACACAATTCGGAAGAAAAGCGAAGATCTAGTAATTAGAAGATTTGGTTTTAATTCGACTTTAGGAAACAAGACCATGACAACTCAATTGTTCTAGGAGAGCACCATCCCTAATATCAATTTCTAATTGCGTTAAGCAGTTCTGTTAAACTCTTTCATGCATAACAATGGCGTAATTGTTTCCAAGAACCGTTTTTTGAGCATGATTCTGGTGCGATGGTGACCAACCTCTGTGAAAGCCCTCCTATCATAAGATATTCATAAGTGTGTGGCATTAGACATGCTCCAGATTTTAGGGTCGTCGTCCGCCTTCATTACCGTAGCGAGACCATCCAATCCCGGCCTATTTGCTCATTATCTCACTACTACGGTCCTTTTTAGCAGATTTCCCTTAAGAAAAACCAGCTATTGAGGTCGTACTCATGGCGCGATTTTCGAAAAATATCCATCGATCCTACCTAGGAGATGATGAAAAAAAGGTCCGTTCAAAATTATATATATGTGTCTGATAGTGCACTAGCGGTCGCAATTTTTGTTTGATCGTTACGAAACTCGATATTTAAACGTCTTATGTAAAAAGAAAGATCAAGTTCGTTAATGGCTAAAATCGGAATAGTGGGAGAGGGGGTTTAGAGGGGGGGAATTTCCGAAAATTCGTAATATCTCCGTTACTGTATGTGGGATCGAAAAATTGTATGGAACCAATCTTTTTGCAAATTAAATTTACTATAAATATTGTTATAAACGTTTATTCCCTTTTTTGAATATTTAGGGAGATATTTGCATTTTTCAGTTTTGAGCCTTCTTAAGGGAATTCTGCTTAGTTTACGCAGCCCCTGCGTGACGGACTTTTAGTATGGGTCAGCTGGACTACTCTACTAGTAATATTGCAATCTCTAAAACGAAATTAGGTTTTTCTTTATAGTCCATTGAAGCATGGCTCAAAATACTAATATTACTCTAGTTTCAACTGGTCAGCACCACGTAAGTTATTATATCCAAATTAAATGATGGTCACGAGCAAAATTATAATACAGCAGAACTAACCAACGGTAGACGATGCCAAGGCAACATTTTTCAAAGTCTTAAAGAACTTAACATTTTTTCTAATATTTAATTCATCCAATAATATTCACACATGCAGTTTTAACTAAGAATATTTTAATTCCTAAACCTTTTTAATCTATTAATTATATTTTAAACGAAATCTTAATCTATTTTTATTAATTTTTACGTTCCTTTAATCACATTGATTGTTGATTTTTTTTTATATTATATTTAAATATTCATGTAGCTTATATTATATTTTGTTTTTGTTGTGTTGATTAGTAATGTTTAATGATTCACTGTTGTGTTTATTACTTGCGTTTAGTGTTTGCTAGCTTTGTTTATTACTCGTGTATAATGATTTTTTGTTTTTTTAAAAAGAATAAACACAAGTTATAAGTGTTATTAGTATTATAACGCTTATTTAGTAGTTCATTTCCCATATTTTTGTTTGCTTAGTCGAAGGTAGAGCATAATCGTCTAGTCGCAGGTGCTTCTACGAGAGAGAAAATCGTTTTAAAGGGCCAAAACGAGTTACTATAAAATAAGAGTGAGATTATTAAATATGAGCCTAAATTTGATGTTGGTGCATCTTTCATTCTGTATTTCTTATAAATTTTATAATGATTTTGTTAGTGAAAGTTTGTAATTCATGGAAATAGTAGTGGCAAATATAGTAGCATACCTATTGTGCCTAATGTCATGTCGTACTGATACCAGATGGAAGTGTCTCAGAGAATCTCAATTATAATATGAAGTGTGTTCACTGAATACCTCGTAAATATCTCCTTGAGTTTCCAGGGTAGCTACTTCCCGTAGTGGAGGCTTTTGGTTATCATACATAGAGTCATTTTGTTCATCGATTTTCTATAACCGGATAAATTCAACATTTTTCCCTTCAGGCCGGAGTTACTCAACTAGGCCGTTAAAGGGCTTCGCTATCGGATTTTCTGCCTCGCTGCAGGAACCCAATCACGATTAATATTAGAGTGGCCTGTAACCTTCCCTTCATCCACACCCCTCCTACCTCACTCAGGTGGATGTCTTTCTCCTCAGCCAGCTGGAGGCTAGCTTTGTTATTATTGTTATATATAATACTCAAACTCTTCATATTCCTCCAGTCCTTAATTATTGAAAAAATCATGCGTCTAACATTCATTATTATTATTAGGTATTTTATTATAATCAAGGTCTAAATTCGACTCCCAATTTGAGGAAATAAATCTACATAAGGTATTCTCAGCGAGGATAAAATCAGGTATCAACGTACCATAAATACTCACATAAAGAGAGAATAGCATCACAAAAATCACTCCCCCAAGTTTTTTTTCTTCTAAACTTTAACTTAATCCGCTAGAAAAGTTATTTATTTATTTATCCAGCACAATTAAAGTCATAATTTGGAGTAACTCTTTTCATGCCAGTAATATGCTAAACATTATATATAAACACATCAAAGATTTTATTACAAGAGATTATAACACAATGCTATCAACATGTAGGTCTATACCATAATTAGGAAAATATTATTTATGTCTTCCAATCATTCGTGTCTGAATCATAATATTAACTAGATAACTAAGAAAAAAAATTGTTTCACATTGATGATTGAATTAATTTTCTAATATTGACAACTTTCGGGAAAGGTAACCAGCAATAGCTTTGAAAAGGGTACCCCAACTTTTCAACACAGGTCTCATATTTCCCGGTTGAGCAGTATTTGGAACTTTCTGTGACGTCTGCCACTAACGTCTTTATCCTATATTGTACTTCTTTCTTTGAAATAAAAATCACCCCCACCCATATAATTGAGGATATTTTTACTTCAAAATCCCACCATGATTCGAAACCTTCTCCAGCCCGAACTAACAAAGCTGTAGTTCATCTTTCAGTAGTCACCTTAGATGCATTTCGTTCAAATTTCCCTCGGCCTTCCTGATGGTTCTGCATATGCAAATCAGAAGGCCCAATAGTTCAAGTGCTTTGAGACACTTGCTGAGACATCCGAGACCGCAACTGCTTCCTGTCTTCCTCTAATGTTTTGGTTACCATAGTATTAGGGAATTTATTTCTTAAAATGGATATGAACATCAAACTAGCATATGGTTTCTACTTCTTCGATAATGCAAACCTTTAATATACCTGTACGTTTACAGAAGTTGACTTCTTATAATAAAAAACGAAATACCTAAACAGAAACCAAATCCTAGGACGTCTCGTGTTTTTTAACGTAGGCCTTTACTTAAAGGAATTATATTTACGATGAAAGAAGCAAATTGATTTGAACAATTTGAAAATGATATCCAGACATGAACAGGAGGTCATACGTCATTTTTCAATTACGCATATTGAGAAAAGACATTATAGGTTGTTACGGATGACATAGCTTGACAAATGTAATTGTCACCGGCACTCTGCATCAAGGGTAGCTCCCCTTATTTTTATAAAACCTCGATTATGGAAATCGAATAGTATTTCCCTAATTGTGTAAGGATGGGGACAGATGCGTGGGGAGCAGCCCCGCTGGAGTGCAATGGCTCGGAAACTACAAATGCTCCAACATATTTCCGCATTTCACACTTATCCACAGCCTGCGTTATTGAACAACAAATTATATTGATTCTACATGGTTTGTTCTTCAACACAAGAATTTTCTTTTCAGATATTCCTTGTTCCAATGTGAAGCACCGAAATAAGAAACTTTTGTGTATTTATGTATATATATATATATATATATATATATATATATATATATATATATATATAGAGAGAGAGAGAGAGAGAGAGAGAGAGAGAGAGATTTACTTATTTTAATGGGCCTTTGTGTGTATATATTCTGGTATGACCAAACACATTTTGGATCTTTAGCCGGCGTTACCGTCCTTCAGTAGCTATCCAAAACACGGATCGCTGAAGTGTCCTTTACCCTGTCATCCCGTTTTATCTTCTCTCTAACGTTCACCCACCACTTTCGTCTTCATAAACATATATGTGGAGCTGCTAGGCCACTTCTTGTGACATGTTCTACCAAACTTTACCTGTTAACTTTATGACGTGTGCAATCGGTTGTTCCATTTTCGACATTATCTCCTTTCTTCTCTTTCTCTAGAACTAGCTTTCGCGTTCCTGCCTCCTTATCAGTGTTCTTTCTCTATAAAACGGCGATCTTGACTCTCTCCAGCGGTCTCATGCTGGCCTAAGTGAGGGATAATCACGCCATAAGCATGTGGAAGGAATTTGTGAAACCTAGTTGTATATACCCCTTTACTTCATTATGGCGTATGCCTCACTCTCACAGGATCAAACATAAAATATATAATGTAGATCATTGGAGAGATTTCAAAACAGGAATCACAAACTTCCAACTTTCAAATAAATTCAAATTAAATTGTAATACAAAAATACCTCAGATGCTTAAAATCATTTTCACCCAAATAAACCAAAACAAACATCATATTCCCCCAAAACGATACTCTCTTCTGAAAATTGAAATATTCTTTTAAGCCATTTATATCAAGTTAGATTGATCTACCATTTATATTCTAATAAACAGATATAAATACTTAAAGGACTCATTAATACGATAAGCTATGGGATTAAAATACTTAAAAGACAAAAAAGAAGAAAATTATTAAATTCCTACTTAATACTTGAGGAATACTAACCTTATTTAGAGGGAGAGGGGAGAAAGGTTAGGGTAATTGGGAACCAAGGAGGGAGATCTTATTGTAGATGTAATGGGTTTTGACACTCCCTCCAATTTTCAGCTTACTTCTATCAACACTTTTTGTCAATTTTATTCTGGATTCTTCTATAGTCCTCTCCATTATCCAAAGCAATATTAACACTCTGAGACATAAGAGTTATCATGGCACATTAAAGAATGGAGTAATAGACGAAACTTAAAATTTAATTTATCTTTCATCATATTATATTTCATGACTCATTTGAATCATAATTTTTAATATTATTCTATTTATATTAAAATATCATAGCTTACCAGCACCTGAGAAACGTTCAGCAATTTCATGAACATTAAAAGTGGCAGGTTCAGAGTTCCTCAGCCAATAATTACTCAAGAAATGAGTGAAAACTCTAATGATATACCTAAACAAGGCGATAGCAAAAGAAAAATTTGTTATTCGCACAAATCTATTTGGGGTAGAATGACTTTAAAAAAATGATACGCAATCAAGGGTGAAAACATTGAGCATCATCTCGAAGATGTATTTAACATGAAAGAAACAAAAAGAAAAAATATGTTCACCTAAACATTAAATGTAGCATTTAGCTGTACTTATTACCACTTATTTTGCATATATATATATATATATATATATATATATATATATATATATATATCACACACATACACACGCACGCGCGCGCTTGTGTACCACTTGATAGTAGTAGCAATTATTATCTATATATTTTTATTGCCATTCCATTACGAAACATTTTTCGTTTGTTGTGCAAATCACTTATAAAATATTACTAAAAAAGAAAATCAGGTTACTATAGGATATTATATTCTGTTATTTTTAGTTACATTATAATTCAGGTAAATTTACTATTACTAAAGCCTTTTTATTGACTGATTTGGAAATAAAAATGAACTCAAGTATATAGAGATAATAACCAAAAATTCAATACAATAAAATGCGTTTTAGTAATTTAAAATGTATTTTTCAAAGTTTTAAAACTACAAAAAAGTTAGCTATAATTTCTACTTATTTTTCAATTTACCTTTATTTATTTCTCCTATGATTTCTTTTTAATTCTCCATATTTTTAGTTTCGTAATACAATTAAGGACATAAAATAATGTAAATCTTTGATTATATTCAATTTTTTTTTTTAATACAGTAAATAGTTACAACAAAATAATGTGTCCGTATGTGAATAAAAACATAATGACAACAAAATTCAGAAAAAAAGACTTTTTCAGAGAAAGATGACAATTACATTCTATTTTACTATTAAATATTTGGTGAGGCATATCCGTTCAGTTAAAAATCCGTCACACAGGTGCTACCTAAAACTAAGCAAATGCCCCACCTGCTAGTATGACACACTAGTGATCTCATCTCACCATATATTCTCTATTTCTAAGAAAAAAAACTTAGGAGAAGAGGGGGAGGGGTTTACTGAAAACTGAAAACAAGTACGAATAACTCGCTTAATAACGTACAACAATTTTGGTTCTTTTACATTTTTCGATCGGATCACAGGAAGCCAATTATTATCTGCTGGGTAGGATCATTTGAGGAAATTTTTCGAAAATTAGTAAAACTTCAATAGCTGTTTTGCCTGAATAAAAATCGGCTAAAACAGTATGTGTCCAATAACTGCTTTGAAAAAAACTTAAAAAAAAAAAAAGAACAAACGTAACTGTACCACCTGGGTAGATACAGACAGCATAATTTGACCCTTTTTGATTTGTTTGCATTATATTGGTTCCATTGACGTGGGTCATTAGTGTAGAGTGTGCGGGGGCGCACCCACACCTATGTGAGTACGTATATTGTGTCGTCAACTCTAATTAATTATTTAATTACTCGATTGAAAGTTTAGTACGCCCCGTGATTTAAAAGGGGAAATCCCGCTCCCTCGTAATTTCTGATATTTATAGTAATGGGTTAATTCATTGTTTTACACACATATAAAAATAAACATCAATTAAGATTTATTTCATACTTCCTTTCAATTATATTAAGTAATTATTTATACTGCTTCTCTAATTAATTTTTTTTATTTGTTTCTAGCACTTTTATCAGTTAATTCTAGTAGTTTAGTTTTAAATTGTATCCTTTTTTTACATGTTGCCTACCTAAGTGTGCTTTTAAGTAATGACAGCCCCTTTTTTTCTGTGATATTCATTTCTATTTCGTGCTATTGTTGATCGTTAACATGTATTTTAATTTGGGTTTTCTTTCTTTTTTAGGCTAAAGCTAAGTTATTTAAATACTGTTGGTTGCGTGATTTTCATAGGAATTTTATTTATGTAAACAGGCACTGAAGATGGAGGCACTGTTGATCTGAAAGTGAAGTGTCTAAATAAAACGCATTGTAGAGGGAAACTTGCCTAATGACAGATTAATTGTTTATATTGTAGTTTAGAAAACTACATTTCAGCAGATTTCCCTCAGCTATTGAGGTTGTTCTTATGATTGGAGTTTTTAATCTATCTGATCATCTTTTTTCTTTTTTATCTGATGTCCTTCTCCAGATATTTGCTTGTAATAGTTGAAGTTGGTGTTCGAATTTAGGAGGGATTTTAATAGGTTTGTGAGTTAAACAGGTGGCGGGTGTTACGGGTTGGATTTTGAGAGAATAAGAGAAATCGAAAGAAGGAGGATAGGTTTGGAGAAAGGAAGAAAAATAGTTTAAAGTGGTGTATCAATTCATCTAGTGTCCAAGGATTGTATCTAGTAGACAACGAAAATGTATTCCGTTTTCACAAACATACATATGCATACAAATATACATTTGTCTATTAACGTTTCCACACATTTTGTTCTTTCTAAAGTCGACATTTAAACGTTACTTGTTTACTAATGGTGCAAGTTTCATTAATGGGTGAAACTAGATTAGGGGGACTGTTAGAGAAGGGAATAAAAAATGAGAAGTGAAATAAAAATAGTTTAATTGCACCTAATTATAAAAGTAGATTATGCTTTGCCTCGGATTTAAAATCATCTTTACATAAGACATCTTGAAAATCAAGTAAAGGGTTGGAAGAGTTGGAAGTATAGATGATACTGTAGTCATATCTGTCGGTGATAACTGTCGTCGCTCGAGTACAGTTAGCAAGCGTTTTCAATGCAAAGGCACCATCTTCAAGCCGTCTAGATTTGTAATCAGTAAAGTACTTGTATTGGATTTTTGGTCATTACCTCCAATTTTTGGAGTACAGCGTCCAGTGACGACGGTCATCGCCGACAGATATGACAATATTAAGACATCTTGTTCAGAATATAATGATCAACTGTTGTTTTATATATTTCGCCCTGGCTCCAAAATTATTAGTGTTATGTGTATTTTAGTTTGCTGCTGTAAGTAAATTCTTGACTTTGTATGTATTATTGGATATCCCATATGGGAATCTCTTTGACGCAAAACTGCATAGTCTGCTGAGTACCAAGGACTTGTATGTATATATATGGCACCCATAACCCTATCTTGTCCTATTACAATATTTTAAAGCAATAATGCTGATTTGGGCAGGAAAGTAGTGTCGATTAGCCAATTGGACTAGACTGGTTGACGCGAAAGGAGGGGTATGTGGTAGGAGTGTCGGAGCTATGGCCTTGCCTTGGGAGTGATCCGAAAAAAGTCAGGTGTAGCGACGGACGCGGAGAGTAAAAGGCCGGGGCCTGGCCGTAAGTAATAAGCCGGGAGTCGTGCTCTGTCCCGCCCACTCTAAAGATCACTTGCACCACCTCAAGGGGCTTCAGCTCCTCCTGTCCACCTCGTGTCCTACACAACCATCTTATACCACACAACTCCTAGGCCCAACTGTAGGAAATACGCTATGTCAAGATTTAGCAGCTGTAGTTGAAAAGGTAATGCCCATTAAGACAGAATCTCAATGGGAAAAAATCCTATGAAAATCTTAGTACATTTAGAAAACATTCAGTTTCAACAAAACTAACAGTATCAATAAATTTATTTAATTTTATAACGTAAATAACTTTCAGTAAGTAATGATTATTTTATTATCTTGAGAGAAACTTTTTTTTTGCTTATCGTACAAATTCCTAGCGGCCACTTAAAGCTACTATGGCTAATTATCTACGTGTTACTTCGATTTTCTCTCCAGGGTGTGTTTAAAGGTTTTGGTTAGTCAGT
The DNA here is from genome assembly GCA_019009955.1 of Riptortus pedestris. Classification (NCBI taxonomy): domain Eukaryota; kingdom Metazoa; phylum Arthropoda; class Insecta; order Hemiptera; family Alydidae; genus Riptortus; species Riptortus pedestris. The sequence goes on along the minus strand of CM032228.1, from coordinate 107,928,809 downwards.
TAATCACTAAATAAATTCCTAATACTCATAAGGGATTCTAATTCACGACTCTACTTCAATAAGGCCAACGCCTTAAAATCTCAAGCAACTAACCATCCTTATATGACAAATATTTGTTTGAATTTTTTATTAAGTTACAATATTGTCATAATAATAAGAATAACTCTTATCATTATTTTTTTATCTTGTCTTTACCTTTAAATATGAAGTGACTTAGGAACACTCTGTAATCAGATAAGCAAGTCAGGATATCTCCTAAACATTTGAGTTATCAAAGTTTTGAATATGACTAAAGCAGTAGCACATGCCGAATTCTATTATATGGTGTTCTCAAAAAGACGAAAATAACAATTTTAATGGCTCAAATAACCGAAAGAGGATGGCCTTCTGACTTTTAAGCTTCATTCCACTTTAAAAAATAGTAAAAGGAAGTAGTTCTCAGTCAAGTAGACTTCGGTATAAAAACATTTAAAGTCGTATAAAAACATTTTTTCGTATTCTTTAGTTATTAAATTCTAAAAAAACGAAGTACATTAATTAATTAAATTTATACCTAATTCGGGGGGGGGGGAGTTGTGTTTAGAACAGAGAACATAACAAGTAGGTTTCCTAGGGCCCAAACTAAAAAAAAAAAAATCAGAAAAATATAACTTCTTTAATCAGGAGAGGTTTGTTTAAATTTTTACTTGTATCTTGCAGAATTTAGACTTGCAAAATAATTTCTTATATATTACACCCCCTCCAACAATTAAAGAATTTGTGGCGCGTCATTGGCTTCAAATTGCTATGCGAAAATTTAAAAATAATAAAGTATTTATAACACCAAGAATTCACTCGATTTTGTACACATCTCCATAGCAAAGGTTACTTTAATTTCTTATCTATATAGTTTAGATTTTGTAAATGAAGTTTATACAAATTAAGTTTTTTTTTCTTTCTTAGTCAAGTGATTATAAAAACAGATGGTATCACATAAGTTCATGGAATATTAAATTAATTTTTTTTATTCTGTGAACCTTTTAATTGAGAAGAAGAGAGACAATTACTGACTAATTGCATACAATATTGAAATGGCGAATATAAAGCTGAATATAAAAAAATTCAGAGTTAATTTAAAAAAATATATAAGTGATGAAGACAAATTATTTAAATTACAATGATAAGCGCAGTTTTAACCTTCATCCAGAAGCGCCATATAGCCAGCTCATTTATAACAGAATGACTACTTCTTCACTGAGGGATACTAAAAGGTATTAATTAAACCTAGCCAAGACTAAACAAGTATTCTCTAATTCCCAACTTCCTCACC